>OW240912.1:396419992-396470753 GCA_933207985.1 Pelobates cultripes | reverse complement strand
CCGGTTTGAATTATTACAACTTTATGAATATATCTGAGTGGTCTGTACATGAAAGAATGAGTTTAGATCTCGATTGTGTAAATAATCTCAGTAGCATTTTATAATAAAGTATGTGATTTCTAAAAGAAATGTGTAAATTGATTATATTAAATCATTCTGCCGATGTCCAAGTGATGTGACCAGAACATACATGTATAACTTTGCCATTTTGCCAAGACAGAAATATCGATATAGCAGCTTAAAACTGGCATTTGTGAATTGTGAAAGAAATAGAGGATCTGTATAGGCATAATATACATTTTTATGTAAAGGATCATTATACAGTTGAGAAATATAGTTGCATTTTTAATTTGCTTATTTTACAGGTTAGAGTTATATCATTCTTTCAACGTGATCTCAAGATAAAGACTAGGGACATGCAGAGCATTTAACAGGATTCCTATACATTCCCATAAGGCCAAGCAGGTCAGAACAGTCTTTCTAACAAGTCAGGCTTTTGAGATACGGTGGCACAATAACTCAATTGTCAATCAAGAATCCGTATTCACAAGGGATCAGATAAAGCTTGTTATCTGTAGTAAGGTAGACCTCCTATTCACTGTTTCTTTGCTCAGGGACTCGGGTCAGTAACTTATGACATCATATCCCAGTGCCGCTTGTCAATGTGTGTGTAGAGCCGCAGGGGAACACAGGGAGAAAGACCTGTGCGTACTGACAAAATTGCATGCATAATTTGTTACAATAAATAGTAAAACATTATTCTTGAGGCACAAGTAAATCCAAATGGGAAATTTGCAGTTTGTTTTTATGTAAACCATATATTTTTGTTTGTTCATGTTCATCACACCTCAGGAGAATGATGACAGATAGATAGAATAATTTTAATCTATGTATTCGGTAGGAGAGTCAGTACTGCACCATACCTCCCAATATTTGGAGGTATGGAATTGGAATGGGTGGTTGCCCACTGAAGGTGTGTGCCAGCCTGGCTACAAGCATGCCAGACTGACAGACAGCCTCCCGGTCAGCCTCCAGAGTACCGGACAATCTAAGAGCAATACAACTACACATACATTCAAAACCAATGTATCTGGTTAGAGCAGTGGTAACATCACTGCCTGGGAAACCCAGGTTAGAATCCCAGTCAGGCCACCTTACCAGTAAGTGTCCCCAGGCAAGTTACCTAACATATCAGTACTACCAACCATCCCGATTTCAGCAGGACAGTCTTGATTTCCTGAATGATGTTTTTTTTGGGGTCCTGTTGCACTGTCCCTCATTACTATCCTGCTGTCCCCCTTTTGGGGACACCAGGGACCCGTTCCCAACAATCATAGCACTGGCTATAAGACGTCCTTGCCCTATGTTCAGGGCACTAGGACCCTGCAGGAAGCACTGAAACAGTCCTCCCTGCATGCCCTACTCACAGTGGGCAGGCTTAATTGATGGACAGGTAGCCAGGTATGCATTCAAATCAGGCTGACCTACAATTACCTTGATTCTGCCGCTTCGGGGTGGAGTTAGTGACACAATCACATCACTGACCCGTCCCCTTTACCGCCCTTCTTTTCTCATTACAAGTTGGGAGGTAGGCAAAAAACGCACCCTTACCATATGTGACAGTATTCACTGTCACCAGGAGTTTCAGGAGAACATTTTATATAGGACGCTTGATTACTCCAATGTCAAAGTCACTAGTGTCCATTATAGGTGCAGGATGTATAATGAGTTTGTGTTCATTGTTTTGGCTGCGCTCCTGTCCTGCTGATGCTTGCTACCAACTAGGTGGATTTGGCTATGGAGACTGTAGAGCGTCCTCTGTTGGTAGCCACAGCTATATGAACTACCTGAAAGGTAAGGTTTGTTAATTTGCATATTCAGGTAGATTTGCATATTGCTATTTCTCCAAACAGGAGAGATGTTTTGTGTTAATTATCTTTCCCACCTCTTTAAACATATTTCATTATGTTTTTATAAGTTCCGGTATGTTGTTTAATGTGATTTGATCATTACTTTTTTTTACTGAGTTGTCCCAGTAATCTGTATATGTAATGAGCATATGGACCAGTCCTGAGTAAAAATAAATCTGTTATGTTAAGTATGTTAGTTGCTGGTGGAACTATGGTCCTGTGTGGATTTGTAGGGATCCCAGTAACAGAGTCTTTGGACCTGTTGGCTGGCTGCACAATCCCTCTAGCCCTGGATAAATCAAGAGAGCTAGGCCTTTGTAAAGGCAATAGCAATCACTATAATCAGAGCTGCAGAGAAATAGGCAGAGGGGACAGTACCTGCCTGGAAGAAGAGTCTGGTCGGGTTAAAGAGTTCCGTAGAGACCCCAGTCAAGCTTCGGCGACTGGGGCTGAAGCATTCCAGGATCCCTCTCCAATGGTTAGGTAGTGAAATGGGAGGAGGTACTCGGTCGGAGTAAAGGAGCTCCGTCACAGGGAGGTATGCAAAAAATGCACCCTTATGACAAATCATAATAGATTGTAATCCTATTTGAGCAGGGACCTTTCTATAATTGTAAATTATAGAAATTGTAAATACATTTGTAAATTACAATAAAAGTAAAGCATAAATTGCATTATAATGGTGGAATAAATGTATTAAGTATGTCCTAATATTAAAGATGCCCATCTATTGCAGAGAAATTCAGATCCTATGCTATTACAATGGGAAACATCTATTGTGTTTAGTTCAAATCTCTTTCTTTTAAACACTTTAGGGTTTACAGTTTTTATGGGGACTGTAACTATCCCCAGAATAGGCTAAATGGATACATTCTCCTGATTATCTATTTTCCAGGCTGGTAAGATTGTTCTATAGGGGATTTAGGGGTGATTATTTCTGATGACTTAAAGGTAGGCAGACAATGTAATAGAGCAGCAGGAAATGCTAGCAGAATGCTTGGTTGTATAGGGAGAGGTATTAGCACTAGAAAGAGGGAAGTGCTCATGTCATTGTACAGAACACTGGTGAGACCTCACTTGGAGTATTGTACACAGTACTGGAGACCGTATCTTCAGAAGGATATTGATACCTTAGAGAGGGTTCAGAGAAGGACTACTAAACTGGTTCATGGCTTGCAGGATAAAACTTAGACAGGCCGCATGGGAGCCGCTCAGGATTCTCCCAGGAACCCCAGGACTGGGATAACCCCTGTCCCAGAAGGTGGGAGTACGGGGCTCTGGTAACCACCAGTGCAATCTCAGTGGAGAGAACTCCCAACAAAGAGCTACACCAGGCTGCACCTAATCGGAGGATTCAGTTGTGCCAAAACATATTTGTTTGGTCTAGAACCAGCGCCAATATTGCCCAGTTGGTAAATGTCTAGTGATAGGGTGTAGAAGTCCCTTAACCCCTTAAGGACCAAGCTTCTGGAATAAAAGGGAATCATGACATGTCAAACATGTCATGTGTCCTTAAGGGGTTAAAGCACTTGAGTGTCAGGATTTATTGGAAACTCAAGCCAGCTGCGTCCTCTCAGCATGGCGGTCAAGCCTCCCCTAAATCTTCTATTCTTTAATCACTTTCCAAAATAATGTTGCAAATCTTGAAAAGAAGAAAACTCTGATTAAAAAACCCAAACAAAACAGAATCCCCCAAAGCAATAACATTGATACAACTTCGTAGGAAAAATTTATCAAAAGCATCCATTAATTAGCCAGTCTTCTGTCCACCCCCACTATTTTTTCATTTTTTTTAAATTTAAATTCCCCCAACTCATACTCACAGATGGGGCACCGAAGAGACTATCTCCCCCTCCCATTATTTTACAGGCCCCTTGGGATGGGACATTTCTAGCAACTGTACAACAATGGCTGCCTAGTCAATAGTTTTTAATATTTAGTAGTTATGCCTCCATCTGCTGCATAGTAGGTGGTGTCATAAGGAATATCTTAAACATCCACTATACAAATCCCTTACAACCACAGAGGGTTAATATCACTTTTTGAGTAATGGTTGAGAGTAACGGTTGGCTAAAATTCAGTGTCAACAAAGTTTTTCACAAAATTTTGGCCGACCCGAAGCAGCGTGCGACTGAACTGAAAAAAAACGTTTCCAATTTCACCGAATAAATAATAACAAGAAAAATTTTGTCCATGCTCATATCTATTATAAAAAATCAGTTTTGTATGTAGAAAGGCCATTAGGCCTGAATTTGTGGGAGGAGTAAGTCCCCTACTCAAACTCCCAGCCCCTACTCACCCCTGCCGTTCCAGTTGATTGTCTATCTCCGTAGCAACCAGCACTTCCGTCTGAGTTTCCCGCCAAACAGATATAGTCTCCTGCAGTAAGAGGTGTCCAGTGGAATCCTCCGTTCGTTCTGCAGCCCTGCCACCCGTCTTCTTCCTTGTCGCGGTACTTGGCTTCCGGTCACGAGACCGGCACGCTCACGTAAGCTAGTGAGGGAAATAGCGTTCGGCTATTTCCCTCCGTTCGGGCCTAAAAACGTAGGGGTAGGCTCCCTTTTTCTCTCACATTACCAGTTCACGTATACTTACCTGTTCATGCATTTCCGCGTTCGCGCCACTAAATTAGACGAACGCCCGCTATACCTACGTATCATGGGGGCCTTCGTACGATCTAAACTGCCGAACTACGTACGGGCATAACTCTGGTCCTAATCGTTACAATTCTGTTTTACCGTTGGTCATACGCACGAACCATGTACTTATTTACTTACCCGTTCGGGCATTTTAAGAGATCCGTGTAAAATTCTGTTCACCCCTCGCATACTTACCTGATTCATGCTATTGCCATTCGTGCGGAATTAAACGAACGCACATTATACTTAACCTAAGCAGGTCCCTCGTACGGCTAAAACTACAGATCCCCGTTCAAAATAATACAAGCATTTTATGCACACAAATTCATATAATAACACTTACTTTCTGTTCGGTTATTTAATTGTTTGTGCTAACCTGTCAGTAGGAGTTATTAAATCCATTTAAAACTACAACCATTTACCATCAAAACTGTGTTTTCCAGTTAACTATGTTTAAAATATTAAAACCCCAGCCACTGTATCTTAGTAATCGTTTCTTTTTCCGACACCTAAGTAGTTAGTAAACTATGTTTAACGTTCATTAATCAATTAAAATAAATTCCTCCTGACACCAAACTATAAGGGCAGAATTATTTAACCCCACGCTAACCCTGTACAAACACTACATACATATATTAATTATTAACACGATCTCCTAGGGTAATACTGGTAAAACCCCACATTTTTTAATTTACTACGTTTTCTCCTTAAAGTTACGCAGTCATTAATCCTGCCTCTGTTACATTTCTTTGGCTCCACAGATTGCCTCGGTTTCTTGTATTTCTGATTAAAGTTAGCAAATTCAAGTTCTTGTATTTACAAACCCAGGTATAGTATTTACTCACCATGGTTTCAACCATGTCTGTGCCTCAATACTACATGCACGCTAAACTTGTCACAGTATAAATTGGTTATTTATAGGATACTGTCACAGCCTTCGCTAATTATTAAATATTTAATGGGCTTAATCCTTAGCTCCAGAATTATTCTAGGCCTCCACCGGTTTCTACGCAAAAAAACAGTTACGCTCATCCAAGTACCTGTATAATAAATCAAGGTATAGTTCTCTACTCATTACAGGACCTTTTCATACAAGATCTAACCCCGTCTCGATTCATTACGACTATCTCACGGTCCTACGCCCTTGGTGTGTTAAATTCTCTACATTTTTCTACCTAGGCAAATGGTCATTCGGCCATCAGGCAAGAAACTACCCAACCTACCTAACCCGGTACTCAGCCACACTACCAGGTACTTACGTCCTTACTTGTTTACGGCATTCACTACCCCAAGGCCTCAATCAACCTCTCTTTATAACGTAAACTCGTCCCAGTCTTAGACTAGCCATTCAGATCCCTCACTTCAGGATCTTATGTTGCGCTCCTAACAGCCAACCCTTACTACAAATCATACGCCACCCCGTTACGCATAAATACATCAACATCTGTCTTAAACCTTAGGCTTCTTCAACAAGGACAGCAGCAGCCAAGACTAGCTACATAAAAACACTCGAAGGTTCCAGTTCTCGATTATAACCCCTTCAAGGTTAGTATCCACACATTACACCAGAATTACCATTCAACCTTAAGTATACAAGTGAACTGGCTTACAGGGTCTAGACTACCGTCCTAGCTCACCCTAGTAAAAAATCCGGTCCCGCGAGGCCATCTCCCACCTCAACACGGAGGTATGGCCCCACGCCCAAATCATAGTTATACGCCTCGCCCGCCCTACTACAGGGCTGTAGTTAGGGCCTCACCTGTCACGGCCACACGTTTTGAATCTCTTTATGTCACCGAGAGGCCAACACCCCGCCACCACATCTGTGGCCACGATTTCCCTAAGCCAAATCATAGGTAGAGCCTCTCATTGCCACTTGGCATTAGCAGGGCCTTACCTATCGCCAATTCACAGTTAAGTTTTTCGCTTCTGCACTAGCATTATAGTCCACTTCATCTATAAGACCCCCCTCATATCCCTCCCAGGTCCCCTACTTCCGTTCTAATATCTCATTTACTAAATCATTTTTAGAATGTCTCAAGAACCAGCCCCCATCGAAGAGTTGCCCGAAGAGATCCCATTTACGCCCATCAGACCAGAGTCTCCATGCGAATCTCTCACCCCCTCAACTCCCACGTCCTTGAGAGCATGGACTATTCCTAAAATTACAGCCGAACTTAGGCTCATGGGAATCCCCTTTCCAGCTACGGCTAGAAAGGCGGAACTCTACAGACTGCTCACCTACCAAGCCCCTGAGCCTAGGCCAAGCACTGGCTCTCAAGGACAGCCACCAAGCGCTGGCACGGCCACCCAGGATACCCTATCAGCAATCTTGGCCAACTTGCAGACTTTGAATAACAGGCTATCTAAGGTGGAGAGCGCCATCGCCTCCCCAGGTAATACCCCGGGCCTCCCAGTCTCCACCCTGGCAGTCCCCGCTGTACCACCATGCCCCCCCATACACCCCTCTCCAGCACCAGCCACAGCTATATCTCCTTTCGAGTCACCAGCTCACTCCATCCCAGACTCCATCAGGAAAGAAATCCTAGACGGGAAGGATGTGTGTCTGGTGTCTCTGCTTATAGCATCCCAAGACATACTGGAGAACAGGGCATACAATTACGGGACATCTCAGTGGTGCTTAAGACTAGAGACCCCAGGCTCAACAAAAAACTATCCATACCTCAGTTCGTGATTGCCTTTGGGATATACCGTGATGTCATCTGCACGGTGTATCCCCACAGAAGAGAAGAGCTAGACCTCTACCTCCACAAGGTGGTGGATTTGGGCATCAAGTACGGGGGCTCCTCTTTTTACGACTATCATAAGTCGGTATCAGTAAAGGCGGCGACCCATCTGAAACAATTCAATGTCAGAATTAACTGGTGTCAGATGGACACAGAACTATTATGTCGCCACTTCGCTGGTCTCAGGACCCTGTCTTGCGCCGTATGTAACTCTACATCTCATACGGCAGACTAATGTCCTTCCGAAGCCGATCCTACCACCTCCACTCCCACCCCTCATCCCACTTTCACCCCCCACAGCAAATCAGCGAGTTGTCTACGTGATAAGCTGGGTAGGCCCATCTCCTTTCTAGGTAAAGCTCAGGTGTGCAATAATTTGACCGCAGGCTCCTGCAGTTTCAGCGCCTGTAGATTGTTGCACATCTGCTCCATATGCTTTAGGGCACATACCAAGACCATGTGCCTGGCCAGGTTGTCCCTTAACAAATGACTAGCCAACATCAATGTCGACAACCTGTTTTTTTACCTAAGGACACACCCTAGCAGGCATTTGGTGGAATATCTGACCACTGGGTTCACACAGGGTTTTTTCACGGGTATTGTAGCCATCCCCACAGGCACACTGGAATGTCCCAATCTATTGTCAGCATGCCAAGATCCAGTTTCCATAGACACTCTCCTTTCCTCTGAAATTTCCAACGGTTTCATTATCGGCCCCTTCACCTCCTCACCGTTTTCCTCCTGGCGCACTAACCCCATTGGTGTCGCAGTACACAAATATTCTAATAAAAAAACATCTAATTATTGATTTATCGGCACCGCACTCCTCTTTTGTTCCCAGCATAAACGCACTCATACCCGCAGACGAATTCTCACTTCAGTATGTAACGATTGACGACGCCATACAATCCATTATCTCATATGGTAGTCGCCCCTGGCTCAGCAAAACGGACATCACAAATGCTTTTAAATTACTACCCATGCACCCCTCACTCTGGCACTTGCACATTGTTAAATGGCGAGAAAAGTACTACTTCTCCACATGACTCACTTTCGGTTCTCGAAGCATCCCCAAACTGTTTGATATCTTCGCTGAGGCGCTATGCTGGCTGCTTCTGAACGTCCTCAGGTGTCACTCTGTTATACATTACTTAGACGACTTCTTACTGATAGAGCCAGGGGCACAAACACCCACAGCTATCAGCAGTACTACAGCACTTTTTTCCACACTTGGTGTACCATTATCTCCATCAAAAACAATCGGCCCCACAACTAAATTAACCTTTTTGGGGATAGAGCTAGACTCTGTTACCCTCCGAGCTAGCCTTCCCCATGACAAACTGATCCGCTTGAGAGGGGAAATAGACATGTTCCTGTGGAATGATGTTTGCACCAGAAGGGAACTTTTGCCACCATATCTCCATTTCTTCACCCATCATTCACACAGACGCTGCAGCCAACACTGGTTTCGCAGCCATCTTCGGGAACCACTGGTCCAGGGGTCACTGGCCCGCTGAGACGGATGCCTTGCCAGGATTCAGGGAGACCTCAGCCCTATTTGAAATTTATCCCATTGTGGCGGCTGCACACACCTGGGTTTATCTCTGGTCCGGCAAGGCAGTAAAATGCTATTCTGATAACTCGGCGGCTTGCGAAATCATAAACAAGGGGCGCTCATCGTCCCTTACCATCTTGCGGCTGATTCGCTAGCTGACCTGGCTGGCAGAAACCGTCCAGTTTCACTTAGTTTGTTTTCACATCCCGGGTATCCACAACACGGCCGCTGATGCTCTTTATTGCTCTCAATTGCAGGTATTCTTCCAGGCACTCCCTACGGCTCACCACCAGCCATCCAGGACACCACGATTTCACGAACTAATCCTGGATTGAGCACACTAATGCACCATGCTAGGACTCTCACTCACCAAGCACTATCATCTAACACAGCTATCTCATACAATAGGGCACTTACCATTTTTAACAAATTCACTGCAGAATTCGGTTTACAAGGCGACTTTTCTACACAAACCATGGTGGCTTTTGCCTCTTTCTGCCACTTACATCTTAAACTTTCTCACAACGCCATTAAACTTTACCTCACCGGGGTTCAGCACCATAGCCTCACCAATTTTCCTAACAACACCCCCTTCTTGTCACCATATCCCATTAAAAAGGTCTTGGAAGGTATATTAAAGGTTTCGGTTCCACTCACCACCACAAGACTACCTATAGATGGGCCTATCTTTAGATCACTCATTGACGAATTCCCGTTCGATCCCAACACAAACCTGGTGATCAAATCTGCTATTTATCTTGCTTTCTACGGTTTTCGCAGACCCAGAGAGTTCACCGTTGTTTGTCAAGGATATATCACGCACAGCCTAAAAACACCACACCTCACTAAGATCACTACCTACTTACGATCCCATTGTAATGGATCACCTGGCACCCCGACTGGGTACCTCCGTTGATGGATGCTCCTAGCACTTCCTGAGGGCTCCAAGCACTCCAGCCGACACCGTAACCACCGTAGACACCTCCAGAGAGCAATGCAGGAACAAGCTCTTACAAGAGCTTAGTAGTATGACAAACATAGCAATCCCTTGTAGCAGATTCCCCCAATAAGAGACGGCACTCCAAATTGAGGGTGAAGTAGAATTGTCTAAAACTTTATTTTACTTGGGACTAGCCCATATGGTCATTACATTAACATTGCTGTGAAAAAACTCAATAAAATTACAAACAATCAAATCATAGCAGGCAACAAACAGTGACTTATTATAACATAATTACATATTTATAAATGGGTGGGGAAGACCATAATTAACACAAAATGTCTCTCCTGCATGCAGAATTAGCGATATGCAAATCTACCCGAATATGCAAATTACCAGTCTTGCTATTCAGGTAGTGCATATTACTGTTGCTACCAACAGAGGGCACTACACAAGCTCCATTGCCAAATCCACCTAGTTGGTAGCAATCCTCAGCAGTACAGGAGAGCAGGCAATACATCCCAGGGGCCATAGTCACATGGCACGAGGCTGGCAATCAGTCTTCTACAATGCCCAGTGGCGAGGCTGGTTCCGCCACACCCATCAACTAAAACTAATCACTCACAACACTCCACCATAATTCCTCTCTTCCCTACCGATAATGCCTGGTGTCCGGTCAAGGCGCTAGATCACCTACGGTCAACCCATCATGCGCACTTACCAGACTCTCCGCTCTTATCACTACAAGGTTACCCGCTCACCACTGCTAAATTCATGGCACAAGTCAGAACACTACTATCCAAACTGGGTTACAATCTGGCTTCATTCTCCAGGCACTCCTTCCGCATAGGAGCCGCTTCATCAGCCTCTAGCACAAACACCCAGGTCCACATCATCAAGAGACTGGGTCATTGGAAATCCTCCATATACTATACATATATACCACGACCAGAAAAAGAGCTTCGTCAAGCTTTCAGGAACTTGGTTATGTAAAAAAAGGCAATATAGTGTATATTTTCTCTAACTTCTCTTTTGCCCTCTTTTATTTACGTTGGTTTCGGCACACCACAACCAACTTTGCCCTTTCAGATACTATCAATTATGTATTAAATTCCGAGCACAAGTAGAAAGGCCATTAGGCCTGAATTTGTGGGAGGAGTAAGTCCCCTACTTAAACTCCCAGCCCCTACTCACCTCTGCCGTTCCAGTTGATTGTCCCCACCCACCTACACCCTGTTATCATTACATTATCCTTGGTGGGCCCTCTTTTATTTACAGGCCCACTCGTACGTTGGTTTCGGCACACCACAACCAACTTTGCCCTTTAAGATACTATCCATTACGTATTAAATTCCGAGCACAAATATATATATATATTCCTGTTCAGGATCATGTAAGTAACTAAATGATGTAATATATATACTTCAGTGTGGTTTATTATTTACAGAAATGGTCTCCTTCACTATTCACAACATGTGTGAGTCATCATGTCCATTCATTCTGAACAGAACATTTCTCATTCCTGCGCTGATGTATGTGTACATTCCAGGCAAGCTCATTACCCAATTGTGGTTTCTTGGTTTTCCCAACAGGGTGTTTAAACAGACGTGTTCTCCCTGTTCTCTGATGACCCTTGACTTGGCTTGTTTCATTGTTGATATGACTTCTGTACTCTCAACCCCTTAAGGACCAAACTTCTGGAATAAAAGGCAATCATGACATGTCACACATGTCATGTGTCCTTAAGGGGTTAACTAGCCTTTCAATTTATCACTCTTTTGTAATTTTGTCTATCTATATGTATAACGTTAAATCCAGCCATTATTATCTTATGTTTTTGTTTTTAATAGAAATATGACCTTTTGCGAATTCATTTAATGCTGTATTGCATTTGATAGTTTATAATGTGTATCTTCTTTCTCCATTTCCCACTAAGAATGAGCTCTGATCCGGCAATATAAACAGATACAATTTTCTGACATTTCTACAGAAGTAAGATTAAAAGACGTTTCATGCACATTTTAGAATAATTTATTTCCAAGATATTTACTCTTATGTTTTCCAAGGGTCTCAATAATGAAAAATCTGTTTGCGTATTCACCAGGGCACTATCTGTGCTCAGCATGGGCATGTTTTCTTTAATATCAGCAGCCCTTTAAAACAGCTGGTTTCTTTGAAAACGGATGTTCTATTTAGCGTTACTGGACTTTACTGACATTATTTTCATGTTTTTATGTTTAAAGTCACAACAAACTTCTAAGCAACCCTGAGTTTAAATATCAAACAGCTCGCCTCAAAAGGGTTACAGAATTTTCAAACAGAGCAAAGTTATACAAAAGTTGAAATTTAGATGGTAGATGATGAAAATTATGCAGCAGGCTGTGGCAGGAGAAAATATTGATCCTACAATGTTGAGTGTGAAACTTAGAACAGATTTATATGGAATATTCTTTTGTCAATAACCACAATTTCAGATTCCATAGACAGTGTTGACTTTTCCATACGAAATACAATACATTCTAAAAATGAAACGGCAAATTGAGTATTTTATTGTTCTTTCTACTTCAATAATGGAATATGTGCTTCAAATACGAACAACTGAAAGGCCTTCCAAACTGTTTATTGATTAAGAAGAATGAACAATAACATTTTTCTTGCAAAATAGAAACAACAAAAAAAAAGCAGAACTGTCAAAATAGACATAGGTTTGCATTGTATTCAGTTCAATGTCAAGAAACACGTTACAGAGCAAAATCTGGTTTGTACATCCTGCATTTTGCATAGAAAGTTTATTATACAATTGTTTTGTAGAGACATACTATACAAATGTAGTCGGAACAGCTCATTAAGTTCTAACTGCATTGATTAAGTAGATACATAAATCTGGGGGCCCATATGCCTTTGTTTCAGTTTTCATGGGGGGCCTCTGTGACACGTATGACTTCAGTTATTGTCTAAGGCAAAGAAGCAAAATGAGAGCACTGTCTCTAGAGTAGGATTCTGAATACTGTAGCAAAAGCACCAACCTTTCATGTTACCCCACTCTTCAGAGAGCAACATGAATAGTTCTTCAGAAATCACTGATGTTTCATTAAAAAAAAATGTAACCTGATGACAGATGAATATTTAAAATAATTTGTTTAAAAAATAAGATAAAATGAGTAGTCAGACCCAGTGGGGAAATCCTTTCGTGTGAACAGGTGCAGTTTCCTATTTGCCCTTGTTGAGGAACACAGTGGTGTTTTTTCTTAGCTTCTGTGCAGAAGCAAGACAGATTTAGAATAGTCTTGACATGTTGAGAATTTTTTTGTGCCCGGAACTTCTAATTGTGATTGCAAGATTGATTTCTGGGGTTTTGCCAGCCTTTGGTTCAGGAGCACCAACCTCAAGGAGAGGCCTGTTATTAATATAGTGTGATGACCCGGAGTGCAGTCACATCATTCTTTACCAGAATAGTGTAAACAGCCAACAGCAACTCTTCCATATCCACTTAACCCTTGCTGAAGGAAACATTCTTTTTGTTATTTTGTAGACCCTAGGGCATGGAATATAGTCAATATGGCAATTAGGAGGAACAGAACTGTTAAAAAAATAAAGGATAGGAAGAAGCATTACTTGTCGTTAGGGTGGATGATACATTTCCAAATATGTGAAGAGCCAAAGGCAAATGGTGATTGTAAAACTAGTCTAGGGTGGGAACCAGACATATACAAACAAGCATTCTGCAAAACAGCTTACAGAAGTATAAGCCGCATCACAAGTCGATATCAATGACCAGTGTTAGAATAAGTGGCAGAAGTCAAAGACATTTATGACATGTGGATAACAGATAATAAAACACACTCCACATATAGGGAAAGGTAAATGAGCTAAAATTGGGTGAATTATACAGTTATTGGAATTTAGTTGGATGGTCCAAAGCAGCAGCTGTTTTGATTAGGCAGACAGGGCTCAGGCTGTTATGAATAGCAATAGGTAGAATGTAATGATAAAGATAGAACAGTCAGAAACCGGGAAGGTAAGTTATCACTCAGTCAGTGAGAGGTCCATTAGATAGTGTGGAATGATCTGGATTAAAATACTATTCTATACTATATGAATACTCTACATGGATTGGATATGAAATGGAAACACCTAGATCCAAACTGGACTGCTGTCTTCACACTTTCCTCTTTGGCGTCACTACCTCTTTAACACACTGCCTTTGCACACTTATAAGCTCTTAAGTAATAATAGTAACATAGAGGTGACTACATACGCAGACCTATTCACATTCTGGGAGTATAATAAGAGCATTGACAAGCTACATGGAGAAGCAAGACAAGACCACAAGACTGCATACCAAGGAGCCAGGGCAACGCTGCCATCAGAAAATGATAATGAATTTGACTTTATTATTACTCTTTTAATGAAGAACTTTAGGGGTTTTTGTAGTTATATTTTTTTCCACTAAACAATTAATTGTAGTGAATTTAAAACCCAATTTCACTTAGACTATAATAACCCATCAATGATCTCTGCACTCAAGTTCCACCCTGCAAGCTGGCCATCAACCAAAGAGGTGCTCCGTGCAAAAGAACAACACTAATCCATCTTAGCAATAGAAAAAATAGGAAGCACAGGCACTAGACATGTGCAATTCTTTTCGTTTTGAATGTGCATTTGTACGAATTAGACAACATTCAGACATTCGGATGCTTACGAATGTCCGAAGTGCAGAGGTTCCGAAGCGACGAAGTTCCCGAAGTGACAAATTTCGGTAGGCGCCGAAGCGCAGAAGCGCAGAAACGCAGAAGAGCCAAAGTAATTCAGATTTCTGAAAAGTGGAAAAACAAGAGAGAGGGAGGGAAATTTATGTGAATGATGACAGGAATCTTGACCAATAAGCTAATTCCTTTTGTGCAATGTAATGCTTGCTTGCCCAATCCAGTTTCACTATTCCCTGTCCCATGAAATGAGCAATTTTTTGTGATGTTAGAGGACAGCCAATTAATGGTGATTTTGTCACTGACACTTGGCCAATGAAGGCACACAGAGTCATTGAGTTGGGATAGTATATTAATCAGGCTGTCAGGGTGTTAGCTTGCATTCATGTGACCTGACTAGTTGTGATAGCACAAGAGACAGAGAGAGATATATTACATTACATTTATTGTACTTTACTTGTTGCAAACCTAGGGAGCCACATTGCTTTTAAGTGTGTGTTCCAGGGAGAGAGAGAGAGAGAGATTTTCCTTTTTTTCCTTCTGCATTTTGTTTCTTTTTTTAAAGAGGGGTGGGGGGCAGGGAGGAGGATAAGAGAGTGTGTGGCTCTGCAGTGATTCATTTTGTGTACCAGCCATCACTTGCTCTCACTTTGTTCTCTCTCTCTCACACACTCTCACTTGCTTGTTCACACACAAATTGCTTTATCTCTGCTCTCACACTCTGGTCTCACACTCTCACTCTCTGCTCCTAAACTCTCCACAAAGATAGTGTCACAGGGGTGGGATTATATAGTGTGCAGAAGTGTTGCATGCTGGTAGTGCTCCCTGATTGGCTTCACTATCTATGCAGTGAAAACATAATTTTGTAAATTGTATATATACTAAATTAACACTACAAATTTTTTACTAAACCTAGACCACTTCTTTAAGATTAAGTGGTCTGGGTGCTGCTGTTGTCCTATATGCAATGTAAAACATTGCTGTTTAAAAAAAAACCCACAAACGTTTATTTTTCAAAACGAACGATATTCCAAACTGCTGAATACCTGAAACAAATGACATGCCGAACTGCCGAATGCCCGAAATGAATTTGTGTAAGTTTTATTGCTGTGAAGTGCAAGTATTCTTTCATAGAATGTAGCCCCATGGAGCAAAAGAACAGCTTAATAGAAAGGGGTCTTGATAGGGGTTAGGAGGGTTTAGGAGGCAGGCATAGGAGGAAGCTAGTGGGATTGGTTAATGGAGGGTTAAGGGGCTGGGCTATATAAATAGGCAGACATCTTGGAAGAATCCTTTTTAACTTGCCTACCTGGCTGGGTTTGTGTGCACCTTGTGTGTTCACTTATTTGGCCTGGTAGGTTTCTTCTTTTTTCTCTCCCCTGCAGGATGGGCATTGTGGAGAAGATGTTGGAGGGCCTCAGGATGGCGGCGAGGAACCGGGGTGCAGCGTGGATCCAACCCCAGCTGGGTTCGGTACTGGCGGCGATGGAGGGACAGGACGACGGTCAACCTGCAAGAGCCAGGAGGCCCCCACGTCGACTGAGCCCCTGTGTGGCAGGACCGGGTGGCGAGGAGGCGGCAGAAGCAGGATCCAGGCACGCCACCGGATCCTAGGAGGGGCTCCTCGAGACGGGCAGTGGCCCAGCCAGCCGGCGGTGCAGCCCCCTCCTGTCGGGCTGGGAGTTAGTTCAGAGGTTGTGGGGCATTGGGCAGTATTGAGCGGAGGTAGTGGGGGGCGGGAGCAGAGTCTTGCCAAGGGGGTGGTTGGTCCCTCTAAGGGGGGTGAGGGGGCGCTGTCTGGGCCCCCTCTGGAGATGAGGTGGCAAGGGTACCTGCAGGGGGGACCGACGACGGGCAGGTAGGGGTCCTGAGGGATGGTGTACGACGGCCCAAGGTAGGGTGCAGGTGGGTCAGTCAGACTGCGTCTCTCAAGGGGGAGCAAGGGGCCAGGTGGGGGGGGGCAGGTAGACCCTGTGGGTCGTACTTCGGCGGGTGAGGGTCCAAAAAGGGCTTATGCAATACATGGCTAGGAGGCTCACGGTTGGGGGGATTCCTATTGGTACATGTGGACAGCTCTTCCTTCTCTCGCTTTCAGTTTGTCATGGTTTTTCGGTTGGGATTGGCTAAGTTGGGGTCACAACTGAGCAATTCAAAGGGAGAGAACGCCAGAGTCGCCCTAAATATACTCTCTAACCTAGAATGAACAACACAGCTCCCTGCTGCTTCATGGCAGCCTAACCAAGTCCCTATATCATTATAAAGCGTAACAATAGCGCTGGGGGGAGACCCAGAAAATGAAAGTAAAATGACTTAATTCAAAGGCATCGGCTGTAAATAATCTCGACGCGCGTTTCGGCGTTTAGAGTACGCCTTTATCAAGAGCAGCCTAGTAAGTGGCTCATGAACCCATTATAAAGGCAATTAGCCACACCCCCAAAAACCTAAACCGCGGTTTAGTAGATCTTCCCCTTCCAGAGACACAGGCAGCTACTGTAGACACCAATCCACCAAACCCGAGAAGCTTATGAATGCTCTCAAACATACGAATTCTGTGAACAGCCGAATAGGAAAAACCATACGAATAGGTTTACACTCCTAGCAGTCGAACTGGAACAGCATACAATAAATCCCCCCAAGAACGAGACAAGGCTCTGTTTTGAGGGTCAAGCAGGAACAGACAGAGCTGTGGGTTTATTACATAGAAACATAGAAACATAGAATGTGACGGCAGATGCCATTCGGCCCATCTAGTCTGCCCAATTTTCTAAATACTTTCATTACTCCCTAGCCTTGTCTTAAAGTTAGGATAGCCTTATGCCTATCCCATGCATGCTTAAACTCATTTACTGTGTTATTGTTCTTATGTACACATTCTTACACATTAGTACCAATAAACACGTACAATACACTCAGACACTCCAACACAAAATCCTCCCCTCTGCCTGTGATACAATTACCTTACACAATGGGTAATGCAATTATCACAGCCAGAGAAATACAGTTTTTCCACATTATTCATAACTTGAAAAGTATGCATCACATTCACATAAACTTACATTTTCAGAATCAGCATACTCCAAATACAAACATATGTCAAAATCATCAAAATTGGTCCATGGGTTCAAAAGATAGATCGAAGTCCTTTGTGACCAAAGGAAGCATGGCTTTTCTCCCCAAAACCAGTTCCACAGAGTCTTCTATTCTGGAGCTAATTGGGAAGTAATGCAATTATCTCCAAGGACGGAGGCAAAACTCCATTAAGCACATGGCAGTAAAAAGCAGTAAAAAAGTAAAGTATAATACAATAAAATACACATGGTTACATTTATGACATAAAATAGAGACATGCAACATATCCCCAGATAGCTTAGGTCTGAGCACACATTATTACTGAATGGCGCTCAGACCACACACATACAGTTCAATTGCCATGGAGCCAAAGTCTTTCCCATAGTCTTTCATTATACGAATGGGCTCCATGGCATAGCTATCTGGGGTATCACCGCTCAAACAGGGCAAGCATCGAATGACCCGGCTTTCATGTCTTTGCAGGGGAAAAAAAGGCTTTTAACATGGGGCCATAATCCAAAGGCAACAGGCGAGCAACCAGGCTCCTCCAATGCAATGTGGTCTTGTCACATATATATATATATATATATATATATAATGTTATTTATAGTGGGGTCATTCCTTTGTTAAGTTATTATTATTTATATATATTTAACAAATATTCCCATATACCCTAGTGTCCATGTCTTATTAGGGAAGGTATGTGGTGGGGTTTGTTCTAGGTTCCGGATGCCCATATGGCGACGATACACCGGTCATGCATATTAGTGTGTGTTTTATTGCTGTGGAGTGCAAGGATTCCTTCATAGAATACAGCTTAGTGTGAGTTGTATTGTAGTGCAAGGATTCCTTCATAGAATGCAAATGAGTGTGAGTTTTATTGCTGTGGAGTACAAGGACTCCTTCATAGAATGCAAATTAGTGTGTGTTACTAATATTCAATGTATGCAGGAATTGTGGCAATAAAACACAGTAATATGCAGTGTATGAGGGAATTGTGGCACTCGGTGATAATAAAACACTAATATTCAGTGTATGAGGGAATCGTGGCACTCTGTGATAAAAACACACTAATATGCAGTGTATGAGGGAATCGTGGCACTGTGTGATAATAAAACACACTAATATTCAGTGTATGAGGGAATCGTGGCACTCTGTGATAAAAACACACTAGTATTCAGTGTATGAGGGAATCGTGGCACTTTGTGATAAAAACACACTAATATTCAGTGTATGAGGGAATCGTGGCACTCGGTGATAATAAAACACACTAATATTCAGTGTATGAGGGAATCGTGGCACTCTGTGATAAAAACACACTTATATGCAGTGTATGAGGGAATCGTGGCACTGTGTGATAATAAAACACACTAATATTCAGTGTATGAGGGAATTGTGGCAAAGTGTGACAATAAAACACAATAATTTTCAGTGTATGAGGGAATTGTGGCACTGTGTGACAATAAAACACACTAATAAAGCTCACAGAACTCATAATAATGAGCAGATGAGAGTGTCACTGAGTTTTAGAGTAATAGGACTCAGTAATGTGCAGTGTGTATGAGCGTATCACAGAGCTCCATATCAGTAAAACTCACAATACTGTAAAATGTATAAGAGAGTATCACAGGGCTTCCCAGCAATAAAACTCACACTATACAAGGGTATCAGAGTGTTTCAAAGCAATAAAAACCACGCCGGCTAACAGTATTACACATTGTGTGTATTAAATGGATAATTGATAAAAAGCGACACAGCACTGACAATGTTTCTCTAAGCCAAGATCCTTTCTTTCAAAAAAGTAAATACCGGGCATTCTAAGACACTGACACAGCAAGTTCTTTGTTAGCAACTAGCTCTGTCATAACTGCATCATTTTAAAATATGCAATGATGGATACTTGGATAGATGAAGTAAAAAAATATAACTTTCCATTTATAAGATTAGACAGTTCAGCTTCCCCTCCGGGGACTGGGTGATCGGCTGCTGCACCGCAACCAAATAAGGACACATTTTCCCCTCCAGAGCCACATGCCTTTTGCAACATGTCCATCATCTGATTCTGTAGCATTTATATTGTTTCTTCTAATATGATTATCCCCCACTATCGGATGCATGTGACTGATTTGATTTTTATGACCAAAGCAAATTAAGAAGGACACAAGACAGCATAGGTTGTACCCCAGTGAGGCTGTCACATCCAATAGAGTTACTGCATGAGATTGTCATTGTGGCTTTTCTCTATTCGCTACTGGGGGGAGAACATACCAAGTTAACCATCTGCATGCCAGATAGATTGGTAATGCATTCAGCATAAAAATATAAATAAATCATGTATTGCTTTCACTGTGACTTTCTTGAATACTGAAATCTATCCTGCCAAGAAAACTTCAGCTCTTTAACCAGAACCAACATATTGCTAGTGAAAACCAAAAAATCTAAATGATATGGTCCATGGTGGGTTGTGGTTATTGATCCTTTCAGATCACATTCTTTGCTTTTATTTAAAAGCCTAGATTAAAATAGTGCTACAAACCTAAGGGTGACTGCGAGTATGTATTTTAAAGTCTGAAATGTGATACCTGTCTGTGCTCATTTGCATATCCATCTCAGCATTCTGGGGGAATCCAAAGTTGAATGACAAGAACGGACAATGTTTATAACGATGATTGACAGAGAGATAAGATGGAGGTGCTCAATTCCAGTATTGAGATATATACTGGGATCACTTTTCCCTGTAAAGTGTGCGCATGTACGTGCACACATCCATTTTGCCCACAGCTTATATAACAAAATGATGTGTGCACAAGGACTGTAGATGTGTCAGGACTCAGGAGCAGGGCTTGCGCTTCCTTGGGGGCACTGTGAATCTTGGCCATGCTCCCATGAGCAGTCAATGTATCTTGCAGGAGCGCAGCCAAGACTCACAGAGAAAGTACAGGCAGATTCATCGGGGGCTAGCCCAAGTCCAAGCAGCATGCACAGAAAAGCTAATGCAGGCATTTAGTGTTCACATACTTTTGTAACATGAAACAAAATTTGCTCAACAATAGTATTTCTGCACACACCAACTACTACAAATCAGAGGGAACATTTACACTGGTGTGCATTTTTACAATTAATCTTAGTTTTCAACTTCACAAATACATATTTGTAAAATACAGGGGGTACATAAATAAAACATGAAAATTACTGGGAATTTTTAAGAACTGGACAGTAACGGGACAACTTAGGACATTCCATAGGAACAGGTATGTCCTTAAAAGTTTTATAAATAAGAAATTGTTGTGAAGTGAGAACAAACATTTGTTACTGACAGAGCAGAATTAATGAGAAGGGGTGCTCTTGTGAATTACTGCATGTAACGGATCACCTGGCACCCCGACTGGGTGCCTCCATTCAAGGATGCTCCTAGCGCTTACAGAGGGCTCCAAGCACTCCACAGACACCACAACCACTGCAGACCCCACTAACCGTCGCAGCTTGGTTGGGGTCTCACCGTCTCCTACCCACCCTGGACCTACGACAAGGCTCCAGGTTCCAGTGGGTGAACCTCTCCTCCAAGAGAGTGAAACAGGAACAACCCCTAAAAGAGCTTAGTAGTGATTAGCTAAGGGAGTATGCAGAGCATAGCAATCCCTTGTAGTGATATAGCAATTCCCCCAATAAGAGACAGGACTCTAGATTGAGGGTGAAGAAGAACTGTCTGTACTGGCACATACAGCCTCCTTTATTCACATTCTACAAACATAGTACTGCCCACGGGGTTTTGAAGAACAACTAATCAACACATTACAACACAGCTAACACTCCCATTCATTACATCAGAAATACTCCCCTCTGCCTGTGATACAATTATCTCAACACAATATACTAACTTAATTATCACAGGCAGGAATATACAGTATTATAAAACATATCACAGGGACCCTAAATTACATATCACAGGGACACCACATATCCAAAATTCACCCAGATCCGTTCAGTAGTTTGGAAGATATGGTTTAATGCAGATTCCGCAGAACATATACAGTCTAAATGAAAAATAATTACTGTTAAATGTGTCCCCTGTTCTGTAGTTTAAAATGATGTCTTTGTGCACCAAATACTGGTGAGATGGCACCGTGTAGAAAAGTCACAACAGTGTCTGTGTGCTAAAATGGCCACCATCCATTGTTCTCACCATGTGCTTCATCCATATTTCTCACCATGTGCCTCTGATACATGAAATGGTGGCCACCCAGTAACTCCACAGTATGTCCCCAGATGGTTCTTAAAGGGCCAGCAGCAGCATAATAAAATACAATATGCCCAAATCAGTTCCTTAACCCCTTAAGGACACATGACATGTGTGACATGTCATGATTCCCTTTTATTCCAGAAGTTTGGTCCTTAAGGGGTTAAAAGGCAATACATCCCAGGGCCATAGTCGCAGGGCAGGAGGCTGGCAAACAGGCCCCTCCAAAAACCAGTGAAGAGGTCACTTTCGCCACACTGCATGATCTTCTTCGTTAGAAAAGGTCATACAATTATCAACCATTTTTAAATACAGTTATGCTATGGTATATCATATGCTCGTTGTAATCCTTCAAGTCACTTGTAATTACATGGATTTTTCCAGTACTAGAAAACCAATTATTCCATTTATTTATTTATGTGTCACTTTACATTAATTCCACTCTTCTGTAAATCTATTTCCCAATTTACCCCATTTATGCAATTCATATTGTTTTACGAGGTTTTCTCCGGTTTGTTTGTTTTATATACATTTGTCAGTGTGTACTGTAAAAACCAAATGATGAAAAGCGTTAAACATATTAGGATACACAAGGCTCCAGGTGATTTATTTAGTGCATCCCATTGAGGAACAGGTAATTAAAATGTAAATTATAGCTCACGAACAGTGAGTGACAAATCGTGTTATTTAAATTAAATATTAAAAAGATAATTGTATAGTCAGATTTATGATATCACAAAGAACGAAGACAATACTTGAAAATTACAAGCGCTAATTCTGAAACACATAATTATCAACAAGTACAAAAAGTAACAGTTATTATCTGCTAAAGAAGGATTTCAAAGGAAAATTAATACATTGCATTGATATAATTAATATAAAAGAATGTGTAAATAGAATCGAGGCACATATTACAGTGATATTAAAAAGTTCATTATCTACAATTAGGAAATTGCATACGCAGAAAATTTGTGCTTAAATATTATCTATCAATTCCAAAATATGAACAAAGAAATAATCGTATTTATTTTATAACGTAAATAAACAAAATTACACAGCAATGCAAAGGACAAATCATATTATTTTGCCAACATTGTCAGGATTTTTAGAAATCTGAGAATTGTGAAAATTCAAGAGAATGCTCCAAAAAGTATTCTTCCGTTGTGTTTTATTTTTATTATACAATATGTAAGTTCCTTAAGAAATCTCTATAATTTACAATATAGTTGATGTGGAATCAATCAATCAACTGATTATCTTGCGTATCTTCCCCCGGCCAAATTTAAAAAGATGCGTCCACGCTCCTGAAGTAATTCACATCAGACACAGGTTTCGGGTGAATGAAAAACTTGAGGAATGTTTATTCTGGGGGGACAGCATGTCCCTTATAAAGTAAAATGACATCATATGCATTGTCAGAGATAACATGGAATAATACATCAATAATTGGTTAGGTGTTAAGTGCTTCATTTAGTGCTCTTCCTACTGGGTGTGATGTCACTGGTGTCTTGGAGGTCTCCCCCAGATTTCAGCGCCATCTTGTTAATGAGGGTGTTAGTCGTTGTCAAAGGGAAACTCCCTAGCGGCCATTTTAGGTAAATCACATATAAGGTTGAATAATGCTGATTGTGGTTATGCTAAATAGGCATTTTACCAACATGGATTGGGTTAATATTTTTGTCCACAACAATAGTAAATATCTATACGTAGTGTTGAGTACATATCGTCTGTGATTGGAATATTGTATCACTCAAGTCATGTAGATTAAAAGCTATATTGCAGTATATTATAATATCGTTTTAAATGTACTAATGTTAGGTTGGGGAAAAATGCTTTCATTTTCTGAAATTTGACAGTGAAAGGAGTGAGCACATTGTACTAACTGACCTGCAGGCCGTATGGATAAAACAGCTACATTTGAAAAAATTATTCTAAAAATGGAGAGTATGAGAGAAAAAGCGATATGTTAAAATCTTACTTGATAGAAATATGTACATTCTAATGAGATAAATCAACACGTTAAAATCATTTTCTAACAACTAACAAGTACCTGAATAATAAAAAAAAACAACTATTACTGATGCAGTAGTTATTTATTAAATGGAAAAAATTATTATTTGTTAATGTCTACCTTTTTTGTGTGAAGGGTATCTAATTCATAAGCATTATGACAAATACTAAGACTATCTGTGCCGTCATCAGTAATTTAGTAAAGTCAATTCCTGGTTAGTAGGGTCAAAATTTCCATTCGCCTGATCCTGAAGGTAAGTGGAAATTGAGTTAATGTGAACAAGCTGCAGGGTAAAAACTGTTTGTAGTAGTCAGGTGTAATGAATCTAAGGTGCGCTATACCTTTAAAAATATAAAGTGCAAACAAGTGCATCAAAAAGTGTCCAGTGCAGAAAAGTGCATACACAGCATGTAAACACACTAAATATAATACACAATATGTGAAAAATTGCAAGGGAATATTTATATTTAGAGGTGCACCTAGTCTAACGCAAATTCTAACTTTTAACCATCCGAGAAAAGGGATGTCTGAAACGTTTTTAAGTGTAAATAGAAAGGGCTTTTATTCATGCGGTAAATGTGCAGGGTGTAAGTGCAGTAAGAACAGTACCTTAAAAGGGATATGCAAATTTAGAACTAAATATAAAACAGACGAATATACCATTAAAGATGTTGTTACTTGTTTTACGAAAAATATTATTTATGTCCTAGTATGCCCGTTGGGCTACAATATGTGGGTAAGGCGATCCGCTCTTTACACAAAACGATTTATGAACTTGTCAATAATAGTTGGAAAGGTCTAGACCGCCATAGTGTATCTGCCCATTTCAAAAGATATCATAACAAAGATCCTAGCGGCCTCACATTCTTAGGAATACAAATTGTTAAAAAACCACGGCGAGGAGGCAATTTTATTTAACATTTAGGGAAAGAAGAAATGAAATGGGTTCACACATTATAAACTCTTGAACCTAAGGGCCTTAATATTGAATTTGATCTGTACAATTAAAAAAAAAAAATTATATATATATATATATATATGTTATTTATTTATTATTTAATTAAATTTTTTTATATGCTGTCTTTCACTTTTTATTTTATGAGTATTTTTAGTAGATGGAATACATGTAATCATAGAAACATAGAAACATAGAAACATAGAATGTGACGGCAGATAAGAACCATTCGGCCCATCTAGTCTGCCCAATTTTCTAAATACTTTCATTAGTCCCTAGTCTTATCTTATAGTTAGGATAGCCTTATGCCTTCATGCTTAAACTCCTTTACTGTGTTAATTACCACTTCAGCTGGAAGGCTATTCCATGCATCCACTACCCTCTCAGTAAAGTAATACTTCCTGATATTATTTTTAAACCTTTGTCCCTCTAATTTAAGACTATGTCCTCTTGTTGTGGTAGTTTTTCTTCTTTTAATAATCATAATATTACTTACCCTCTTTTTTCCTTTCTGAAGTAGGTGCTTTTAATTTTTATTAATTTTTAAAAAAATGTTTTAGTTTATGAATTGAATTATATATTTATATTATTCCCAAAGTTTTATATTGGCTATTTTGCATGAATCATATGGTTATATATGCAAAAGGTATTTCTGATGGTAGTGGACTAATATTTGGTATTTTAAGTATGGTTTTTATATGAGACTTTTCAAAGAGACATTTAGGAGGTATACCCTTTACCTTATTATGGACTTGATTATGGGAAGCTATTTGAATAAGTGGCGAATTCCACGCCCATGGTATGGGCTTTAAAAGTAAGGACCAGCTACACTAAGACGTAATCTGAGGAAGCTGATTGGGCGAAACGCGTCATCACGTTGCTTACGTCATCACGCTACCACGTGATCGGACGGAACTCCGTATTCCAGGAAGTGACATCCTACAGTGCCGAAAGTTACTGAAACTGGTAGATATTTCTCATACAGCACTGAACACTGGACATTGGACTTCTATATGGGAACGGAGAACATTGTTTTTAGCATAAGAAATAAAGTTTTTTTCATCTTTTGATCAAGTTGGCATACTGCTGTTTTCATCACCATTTAAATCCTGGGTTGTGGATTACAAGCTTTATAAATTAGAGCAGGCTTTCACTGCTCCTTGTTTGTGAGTTTTATTCCAATTCTTTTGGTTTTAATATTTATTATCTTAACATTATCACACTATGTTTTTTTCCTTTGTGCTTTTTTTATATGTACCATATGCTTTAAATCCATTTGGAGTACCAAAGGATATTATTTCTTGTAAGCTATTATTCATTTGGTAATTATTTTTTCACAATATTCACTTGCAATTTTTCACATATTGTGTATTATATTTAGTGTGTTTACATGCTGTGTATGCACTTTTCTGCAGTGGACACTTTTTGATGCACTTGTTTGCACTTTATATTTTTAAAGGTATAGCGCACCTTTTTTGTATTTTGATTGTTTTAGGGTGTTTTTGAGCTTGTACACTTTTAGGTGCTGCTTTATTTGTCAATTTGTTTTCATTGTTCACATATTTTATACTTTTAGTGCCTTTTTTTGCTTGTTTTTCTTTTTAATAGGTGTAATGAATCTGGCAGGGGATCTGGAACATCAGCGACCAGAGTTGTTACCAATGCCACTAAACAGAGCACATCCATGAGAAGCTGTGATTGGCTTAGTAATGCATGACATCAGTATAGAGCAGTGGTTCCCAAACCAGTCCTCAGACTCCCCTTGCAGTGCAGAATTTACAAATTACCCAGTTGTGTCTTTTTTTTTTTTTCTGAGCCTGGACTGGTAGGTGGAGAGGACCAAAACTTGAGGAAGCTGTGTTTAGAACTATCTCAAACTCCCCATGCCTTCCTTGCACCAACGGACACAAGGGGTGAGGTCTTTCTCCTCCAGAAGGCAAGCAGAAGGAAACTTCCTCAAATGGGCTATAATTACCAAAACAACTTTAGCTTAAAAAAGTAGGTTGGTGTATAGATCATGCCCCTGCAATCTCACTGCTCCATTCTATGCCATTTGGGAGTTAAATTACTTTTGGTTTTGTTTATGCAGTACTAGCACCACCTCCCCTGGCTGTATGGAAATTCCATGGTTTCATTTTCAATCAGTTTTTATCTTGTGCTCTGTCAATTAAATCTTAATCACACACATGAGGCATTGTATCATTTGTGTCGTGACAAAAGAATATTTCTTTTAGTCTATTTCCTCCGGCAGATTTAACAGATTCCATTCATCTGGGATGATAGTGTCACCTAGATTTGCCAAAATTGTTCTACTGATCTCCCTGTGCTAGAACACCTAGAACCCAGCTACATCAAGTTAAGAGCGCAATAGGGGGATAAAACCCTTATTGTTGTCCCCAGTGCCGGATCAAGGACTATTTTCTGGTCTGTTGTGCTTAGAATGGCTTCATCCATCTTTGCAATTAAACTGAAGTTCTGAGAAATGTTTCAGAGGAGCAGGGGGTCAATACCTGCAAGAGTGTACTGCATGCTCACAAAATCCATCCTAAGGGTCATGGAGAAATGAGCATTCATGTGCCTGAAGAAGAGATTGGCACTTCCTAGATACAAAGGACTTGAGGCACATTTAAGTTCCTCCAGTGATTTATAAAGGCACAAATGAGAGTTTATACACAGAACCAAAACTC
This sequence comes from Pelobates cultripes, assembly GCA_933207985.1. Taxonomy (NCBI): domain Eukaryota; kingdom Metazoa; phylum Chordata; class Amphibia; order Anura; family Pelobatidae; genus Pelobates; species Pelobates cultripes. The sequence goes on along the minus strand of OW240912.1, from coordinate 396,443,297 downwards.
TTTGGCACTTGTGAGGATAGGCCAGGGAAGATATCTGTAACTGCCTTGCCACATGCTATGAATATGGCATACAGAAATATGTAGCAGCCGAATAAAACTGAAAAAAACATCATGCAGCGTGGGCCTATTGAAAAGTGTGTGTCTGGAGCTTCAGCATCAACAGCCCCTACATTAACTTAGTAACATTGTATCTTCCTTGACCCTGCCCACCATCTTGGGCAGCAGTCATGTTCCCCCTTCCTTATTCTTCCAGGGGGAATCTTATTATTTGAAAACATTATGTATATATAGAAAATATTAAAAAGAGTAAAAATAAATATTCAGAGAATGATAATAAGTTCACATAACAGAGTGCATAGTATAAAAACATATCCTGTGAAGACCATACGATATCGTAGAAACAGACATGGAGAATTCAAGTCATATAAGCATATCAAAGAAGTTAAAAAATCTGGAATGAACAGATAGACAATTTAAATAAAACATAAAAGAAACATCATGATATATATGTAACCCTCTAGGTCTTAATGTGTATAACTCTCTAATGCTTCCCTCTTTTTAAGCCTTAACTCCCTGCCTCTATGGGACTCACTGATGTGTCCTATGAGTTGAAATATCAGTTGGGACACATTATGCTTATACTGGTAGAAATGACAAGGTACAGGTAATTTTTTTGAATAGTTTCGCCTACATACAAGGGCCATTTCAAAATCTAAACAACAAATGAGGATTACCATGTGACCAATATGAGGATGAATGAAAACCTAGCCTTTAATCACAGAATTATATGACTTACAATTCAAACAAAACCACATTTTCTTCCAGGGCCTAAAAATGTAAATTGTAGTGGCAATAAATACCTAGTACAGTTGGCTCTAACTAGACAATCTTAAAGATTAGGGTATCTTTTATGTGCCGGCATTAGAATTTGAGCAAACGTATATGAGGATAAGACTCATTCTTAATTTTTTTTGTATACCAAAAGACTGGTGTCCAAAATGAAATACAAATTTCATCCTACTGACCTTAGACAGATTTTGTATTGCAACCTTGGCATTATTACACAACAAAATACTTATGTTAATCTGTTGTATCTCAGTGAGTTATCTCTGCTAAATATCTAACGGATAGTTTATAACAAAAATTATTAATCATTCCTTCAATTAGAATAGGCAAATTGAGAGAGTCAGCAAAATATGTTTCACTGGTAACAGTACAGGTTAATCTCAATAATGCCATCGTCTTTATACAACAAAATGCCCACAAAAGGAATCTGTTCGTAACTATGAACCATATAAAACTGAAAGGTCTCAGTACACCAATTCAAAAAAGAAAATAACTTAATAAGGGTCTGCAATGTGCCACACCAACTGACCAGCACATCATCAATAAATCTCCACCATCTAATGGCAACAAGCTGGGCTAACATATTGGGATAAGTCACTTCTTCTAAGTTAGCCATAAATATTCTGCCAGATGTTGGTGCCACATTGGAACTCTTACATGTTCCCTCTAATTGCAACTACAAAATCAAACTGAAACAAAATGTATTTTTTTCCAAAATTAATTTCAACAAAGTCATCAAAAATGTCACCATCATATCAGTATAACCAAATATTTCAAGATCCTTTTTACTACCATCACTATATCTAATAGATAAAAACAAAGAGAACGTTACCTGTGCTCTGGCCTAAATCCTCATGTACATTTAAACAAAATGGAGGCTCTTTAGTTTTATTCCAACGGCCATCTGAATATATAAGCTCACCTGCCACGTCAAGGGAAGCCTCAATTGGTGAGTTCCTACACTAGCCATTAGATATGCTGATATCAGCCAAGAATCTCCAGTGAGACAGGAAGAGGTATTTTATAAACCCTTTCACATTTAACCCTTTATAGGGCTTCTACACATACAATAAACTTTGCTGGTATCAGACAAAGTGTAAACATCTCTAATGAGACATGAAGGGGTGTTTTATAAACCCTATAAAGGTTTAAATGTGAAAGGGTTTATAAAATACCCCTTCCTGTATCAACGTTTCGGATCTGTACTCGATCCTTTCTCAAGAGAAAAAGCAGCTGTGCTATATAGGACACATTTTATATTAGAGCAAAAGGGGAATGTTTCAATTTATAATCTCATTGCAGAGGGAATGAACAAAGCCCAGGATCTTGATATAATGAAATCCAGCACTTCAGCACATGCTGTGCTGTAAGGGAGAATTTGTGGGTTCATTTTAATTTTACATACATATATTTCATGAGAATGGGATTAGTGGGTATGGTGTCAGTTGAATGTCTGACTAATGATTACTTTTTTTTTCCTATTAAAACAGCTCATAATAAAATATAAATTCCTGTCACAGCTTCGATAAACAATAGAATTCATTAAAAATAGAAATTCAAAAAGATACAATATAAGAAATATCATATTTCATCTATGCTACCTTGTATTTCACTAAAAACAATTGTCTATTAAACTTCAAACATCTATAAAATATAAATATATATTAAATATATCATCTGTCATATTTCATATGTTAGGTTAATGACGGACCAGCATCAATAAATATTGCATTGAAACCAGACCATACGTGATGGAATGCGTGTAAATCAATTGTTATACACATTAAAAATGCATTATTGGAAGAATGACAAAATACCCTAAAGGTACAAAAATTTAGTTTACGTTGGTATATTGGAAAAACTGAACTACTGTCTTTGCAATAATGTAAGATATTAAACCATCAGAAATCTTTCATTTGTTTGTCTTTGCATTTTCATATTTATTGCTTTCAACTTGCTCTTTTTTCATTCATTTTTGACATTCAATTTTTTTTTTTATGATTGTTAAAGCAAACAATTTTTTATTTGCCAACTAGTAAAATATATGTTTCATTTTTTCTATCCTGCTACATCTCACCCAGCATTTATATTAGAAACAATAAAAAATACAATTCTATTATTTGGCACCAACATATTCTACAATGCTATAGGTAGACAAGACGAATAAGTAATTCTAAGAAAACATGTTTGACATACGGAACAGTAGGGAAATAGTTCACATACTATTTAAAACTTTCAAATTTTTCATCTCATTTCCACTATATCATTCCTAGATTTGTTTTCTTTAAAACAATGAAAACAACCCTATAGTAAATGTGTATTCTTAGCAATACAGTGCCCTTCTAACGGATTGGTGACCCCCTAGTTTCAACAAAATAAAGCCATTTTGCTTATCATTACTCTCTTGAAGTGTTGCCTCTGCACTGCCATCCCGCATTCAAGGCTGAGATCATCAAGACTGACGATCTTAGACAATCCATTGCTTCCCATGGAAAAGCATTGGGAGGCCAGTATGTATGTTTAGCAAAAATTCTGCACTCCTCCGATCAAATGTTGTCTATGAGACCATCTAATTGAAACAACTAAGGTTCAATCGGCTATTTGGACTGAAGCACTTCTAATATCTGTCAGAGTGTTTTAAACTTGAAGGGCTAAAATGACAGGGACATGGCATCCAGACCACTTCATTGAGAATAAGTGGTTTGGGTGTCTAGAGTGTTCATTTAAACTCTTGTTCTCTCTCACTCCAACAAAATTATGATTGGATCAGGCTACTACTTCTGATGATGTCAGCAGGCAGTGGGCAGGTCTAAAGGAAACAGTGACAAAGTAAGCAGCTCCAGACTTGAATACAAGGAAGATTTCTATATTTAGGGAGGCATGAGGGGACCGGTGGGGAGGGGGTAAATGGTGGTTTTAACCCTATAGCAATACATATACTGTGCCCAAAATTATACGTACACAAAACTTCGAAGGATATGGTTTAGAAAACCTCAGGATAATACAAAAAGAAAGTCAAAATGGTACAGTATAATTTGATAAAGTGCAGAATAGTGGATATAGTGACTGTAGGAGAACCACTCACATTTGATAGAGCTATATTAGAGCTCTGCTGTATTGTGCATGGACAGTATAATCCCAATCTAAGGATATAAGGTGGTATAAGTGGTACTTGTTCTCCAGATGCGAATGCAGATGTTGACGGTGAATATAGAAGTAAAAGAGCAGAAGGAAACTTTGATGTAGTAAGTACTGTAAATTGGAATTAGGAAGTAATGTACTTACATTTTTAAGAGCAAAGCCTGCTCTAGTTTTCACAGCATGGGTGGTATAATCCCCACCTTGGGATATGGTGATGTCAGGTAGCAAACAGGATACACAATAGTTATATGGATAAAAATGAACTATTTATTAAAAAAAGTTTTTTTTAATAAATAGTAAATTTTTATCCATATAACTATTTTGTATACCACCCATGCTGTGAAAACTAGAGCAGGCTTTGCTCTTAAAAACATATAAAGTATTGAGTAAAGGCCCCACAAACAAGATGAAGAATACATGATAGAAAAAGAAAAAACCTTGGTTAGGGTAATCCCTATTGGTAAGCTACTTTTGAATATTTCTTAAATATTGGCACATTAGTAAGTACACTGTGGATCTTGATAAAGACCCTATTAGGTCAAAATGTCTTTCTTACACAGATGGATTAAACACAGAGTTTGTTTCTGAAGACCTTGGAGTGTACATTTTCTTCATTTGTTAAATAATATATATATATATATATATATATATATATATATATATATATATATATATATATAAAGATATACTAATCAACCATACAAATACAGCCACCTGCCTAATTTTATTAGGTCCCACTCATGCTGAAAAAAAAGCTCTGATACATCGAGGTATAGATGCCATAAGACCTCTGAACGTGTCCTGTGGAATCTAAATTAAGCAGTAGCCTTGCAAGTTGCAGGGTGAGGCAGGATAGAGCATTCATGGATAAGATTTGTTATTCCAGCACATCCCACAGATGATTGAGATCTGGGGAATTTAGAGGTCAAGTCCACACCTTGAACTCTTTGTCAAGTTCCTTAACCATTCCTGAAAATGTTTTGCATGGTGGCAGGGTGCATTATCCTGCTGAAAGACTGTCATCTAGGAACACCATTGCCATAAAGAGGGGTATGTGGTCTGCAACAATCTCCAGGTGGTTGGTACATGTCAAAGTAACATTAAGATGATTGCCAAAACCCAATGTTTCAAAGCAGAATATTGTCCAGAGCATAGTACTGCCTCCACTGGCCTGCCTTTTTCCTATCCTGCTGCCATGTGATGCGCACACGCCTGGCAATCTAACTGATCTAAAATAAAACATGATTCATCAGACTAGGCAACTTTTTTCCATTGCTCCATAATCCATTTCTGACAGTCATGTCACAATTGAAGGCACTTTTTGTGGTGGACAGGGGTCATCATGGACACTCTGACTGATCTGTAACTATGAAGTCAGATACACAGCAAATTAGCAAGTATGTTAGCAAGTATGTTAGTGTATTCTACAGGAAATAAAAAAAATATTAATGGCTATATAAACCATATATTGATAAACATGGCAATCCGACAGGTAGTTGTAATATTTACAATCCAAAGTCTTTTTATTTCAAGTGAGCATAATGAAATGATTCTCCCAGAAGTAGAATGTCTAAGAGGCCAGATTTAAGGTGATATGAATCAGATGGGGAGAACTGTGTATAAGATAAAGGTTTAAGGGGCTACTCTAAGCAAAACAGTGTTTTATTAAAACACTGCTTTGATTATAACTCTTAGTGGCATGATCTGAGGCCAAGTTCTCCTTGCAGCCTTGTAGCCTAATCACCATACAGTTGGTGGGACACCTCGATAGCCATCCTGAGGAAGGTCTTGGTCAGCATAGAGAGACGTGTGCCACCACTGATTGTCTGTCGCCAGCATGCCATGTGAGCAGAATACGGTTGCCTTTACACTTCCGGACATATCAATATATATATATATATATATATATATCTCAATATTTGCTGCATTTCTTAATGAAACACTGCACATACAGAGTTGTCATGTGATATTAACTGATATTAGTAGTGGAAAACCCTTGGGATTAGGAATAGATGAAAGAGTAGGATCAGGGTTAGGATTAATATTGGGTCTAGAATTAGGTTTATAATTACAAAGAGGGCAATCAAGGGAATCCCTCTACTAAAATCACCAACTGTGTACCTCCACTGACATCAGCAGAGATAATTATTCTAATGATTGCTAGGTTTAGGATTGAGATTAAAATTGGGATTAAGGTTAGGATTAGGGTTAGTTTTAGGATTAAAGTGTGGGTTAGGTTTAGGGTGAGCTTCATGATTGGGATTATGGTTCATTTTAGAATTAGGATTTGGTTTAGGGTTTTGTTTAGGATTAGAGGAAGGATTAAGAGTGATACTTTGCAATGGTATACATATGGGGTATTATTGTACTCAGGAGATGTTGCAATTTTATTGCAGTAGAGCACATGAGATTAAAAACAAATATAAGTAGTCAACATACATGTATGTAAACACTAAAAAATAAAAATTAATACCACAAGAAAAAAAAGATAAAAAAATTGTACTATGGTCAGGGACGTTTTAGCCACGAGGCAAACAAGGCATTTGCCTTGGGCGGCATTTTCCAAAATATCCAGGGCAAATGTCTTGTTAGCCTTGCGGCTAACTTCCAAACCAGGCGGGCGGGCGGCGCTGGTGAGGGAGCACTTTCCCCTGAGCTCTCTGCTCAACTCCCTCGTGCACCGCCCGCAGAGTGTACTGGGAGCCGGAATATGACGTCATATTCCGGCTCCCAGCATCACTCTGCGGGCGGCGCGCGAGGGAGTTGAGCAGAGAGCTCATGGGAAAGTGCTCCCTCACCAGCGCCGCCCGACCACCCAGCAGCCCAGCAGCCACTGGACCAGGGAATGGGAGAACCGCCCCCCAGCATTCCAAAAGTTAAGGAAGCTGGGGGGGGGGAGGTTAAATAAAAAAAAGTGAGTGTGTTAATGTGAGTGAGTGTCTGTGTGTGTCTGTTAGTGTGTGTATGTCTGTTAGTGTATGTGTCTGACTGTGTGTGTCTGACTGTGTGTGTGTGTCTGTTAGTGTGTCTGTTAGTGTCTGTGTCTGACTGTGTGTGTCTGACTGTGTGTGTGTGTTAAATTGCAATGTGCATGTAAAAAAGTAAATATCAAGGAATACCATAAACTTTGAAAATAATTGGTGCTTAAATGGCTGTACAGTAAGGTTCAAAGTATAACATATGGCATACCCTGTGGAATGGTATGCATTTATGGGGTAATTTTGACTGTGACAACATCAAATCCAATATATTCATATGTAACAATTATAAAATATTTCATTGAAAATATAATTTAGTTTTTTAATTCAAACACACTTATTTCCCCTGTGCTACCAAAAAAATGCCAACATAACACAAGGCATATAAAAGACAATAAATGTATGGTTAAATAGGAAGAATGAATACATTAACAACAGAATGCGCGTAGACAAAGTTTCCTCTCTAAGGAAATTGCTTATTTTCTTACACTGTTTCCCATGAAGAATGAAAAAGAAAAATCAATTCATGGTCAATTAGAGTTTTATTTGCGTATTGATTGACCTTGTTCATCATTAAGGTACATTTGAATGGTGGGAAGAACATTGCCCTTAGGTACATTCACAATCATAGTTGGAAGTGGAATACGAAATCTATGGATTGACCCAGCTTGCCCCAAGAAGCCTTAGGATGCGTTAGCATAAAGCAAAGATGTGAATGTATGAGAAATGAAACCCCGAACTTACGGCTCCATTTGAAATTCTCAAAAGTAAAATATTCAGCCTGCACTGTGTTATTTGATGAATGTGGCTATACTTGAACAAGAATCTATGAATACAAATTGGGATGAATCCAATTGCCCATTTAAATGAAGAAATGCCCCCCACAGGTGTTTTTGTTGATTAGCACAGGAGTTCCTAAAAGCCAGCTGAACAATTTAATTTACTAAAGTCTGAATTTGTTGCAAATTTGGGAATTAAACATTTATGGAATGTGTGAGACGTATATTGGCTATAAAGCAACCAGTAAAAGAATAATAAGTAAATGCTTAAAATGTGTAGTTTGAAGGATTTGAGGCATGGCTTAATGTGTCCCTGAATATTTATTACAATTCTACTGAAATTGCAATGGCACCAAAATATGCAAATCATTTATCGTTATAGCATTAATAAATAAAAAATACAAACAAAGTTTTCAATTCAAGCATTGCATAGTAGATACGAGTGGACTTTATCTGTTCTCTGGTTTCCTGAGGTTTCCATGGATCCTTTCCACTATTTTATTAAGTTCCCTAATGCCCTGTTTGTGGCATGGGTTTTAGAGCATCACTTTCCAGCACTGTAGCTGCCACCTGGTTCATTTTCATACCAGGTTAGTTGGCACTGGAGTGGTTGCTAGGCAATTTTCAGTGCCATAAGGCTTTCCCCCAGATTTAAATCACTAAGATGGCCGTAATAATGTAAATCGTTTTTCAGAGGATTTACAGGATAATTGGAGCATATCATAAACAATAAGTTAGAATTCAACATTCCTATAGAGCTTATTTCTTGGGAGTTACATTTTCTGGACTGCTAAGTTAGCTTTCACCTGGCAATAGCAAAACAGAACTGAAAATTTTAATCATGTTGCCAGTGTTTTTTTTTTTGTATGTTGCTTCCAATAACATTGACCCCAAAGACCGCATCACGCAGCGATTTTATTTTAGCCGTTTTGCTGCGATGTTTTGTAATCCAGACCACTCTACGCTCTCACATTTCATCTCCATGATTAAATGGATGGTTGGTGGTTTGCACAGAACTATTTGGAGAAACTCACCATTTCCTGCCAATTCATCACACATTTCCAGAGACAAACCCCTAGAGGTTCAGAGTTTTGAAGAAATAACTTGCAAGGTGTTTATTTGAATCTCCTACTAGTTAATGTGCATTAAATCAATCCACAAAAGTACAATAAAAACAAAGTGCATTAAAATTGCTATTTTTCTTTTTTATAATGTCAGGGTACATTTAATAAAACACTAGTTGGAATATTGTGCAAGATGAGAGTATCAGAAATGGTGTTTAGTAGATGTGTGCATGATGGTGCTAGGGCCAAATTTCAGCCATATAGCAATTCAGGTCAGCTGAATTTCATTAACAAAAAAGATTCAACAAAATAAATGAGACAAACTGAAAGGTGTGAAAATGGGCCAATCAGTGTACACAATATAAATATCATGTATATATTTTACAGTTCAGTGATAGGAGCATTTTCTTGTCATTTGGTTCACAAATCAACTGAGACAAAAATAACAAAATAGAGGAAAAACAGAGGAACATTAAAAACTCTATATTTATATATTTATGTTTCACATATGTAATACATAAATATAGATTTTTTTCATTGTTCCTCCTTTTTCCCTCTATTGTAGAAAGTAGGGGATTTGATAGGGTAACTACAAAGAGAAACCACCACAAAAGCCCTTTAAGTGGAGCGCTTGTATGTACTTACCCCTAGTTATAGGGGTATCGGGTTATCCCAGGTAAGGTTGAATATGCAAAATAAGACAAAAAAAAAAGAGAAATCTTCAATGGTGAAGTATGTCTAATGGTGGTGGAAGAGATATAAATGATGGTAATTTGCACATAAAAGGGATTGGCCCTTGGTGAAGTATATTGTGGTAAATCATATATACAGTGGTATCTCAAAATGGAAAATTGCTCACCTTGTCCAGAGCCAATATTAATCAACCTGGCTATGGTTTTCATGGCTTATTACCCACTAAGGAGGGTAAAACCTTCTTTAGGAGGTAGCTGCAGGTAGGCAGCAGATTATAGCAAATGATCCTATAGATCAATTTATTAATATGCAGAATATGTTAAAAAAGTAATACATACAATTTACAAAACAATAAAACAATAATGGAGAAAGTCTTTAGCTGCCAATTTATTAATATTGGCTCTGGACAAGGTGAGCAATTTCCATTTTGAGATACCACTATATATATATGATTTACCACAATATACTTCACCAAGGGCCAATCCCTTTATGTGTTTTCCCCTTGGAGCATTGAAGCAAGAAAACCAAAGAGGGAAGGCGTCTCCCTGCGCACACCAAAGTCTATGTGATTTGAGCCAGTCCCCCATTTGGATCTTCACTTGTGAGTGCAAATTACCATCATTTATATCTCTTCCACCACCATTAGACATACTTCACCATTGGAGATTTCTCTTTTTTTTCCCTCTTATTTTGCATATTCAACCTTACCTGGGATAACCCGATACCCCTATAACTAGGGGTAAGTACATACAAGCTCTTCACTTAAAGGGCTATTGTGATGGTTTCTCTTTGTATTAGCCCTATCAAAACCCCTACTTTATACTGTATTTCTGGGGCCCGAGAGATCCGTTTACAAGTGTTGTAGCAGCTATTTTAAGTTTATAACCATTTATTGTTGTTTAAGCGCCAATTTTGCACACAGAACACATTTTTTTTCCCTCTATTGATCACTTCTCACTTGATCTGTAAATAAAATCAGCATTTAGTAAGCATCTCATTTTTGGCACTATGACAGAATTCAGACTAAAGAAAAAATAATTTAAAAATGCATTTTTCATTTGTTTTGTGATTCAGCTATATTTCATAGGTTTTCTTACTCACTGATCCTCTAGAGCAGGCATAGGCAACCTTCGGCACTCCAGATGTTTTGGACTACACATCCCATGTTGCTTTGCCAGCATTTTGGATGTAAGAGTATTATGGGGGATGTAGTCCACAACATCTGGAGTGCAAAGGTTACCTAAACCTGCCCTAGAGCTTGTTTTCCCAACATGTGTACAATCTCCAAAGGCAGGTCATGTACGCGCGCAAAGAGCTGGTCACTTTAGGGCCCATCAGGAGACAACAGGCTATGTGAGGGCCTACTCTGCCCAAATACATTGTCCAAGAGGAAGCTGTAGCTGTGCGGGCGAGTGATCTGTAATCTCTTTACTCATCCAGAACTTTCTTATCTACAGATCTTTATAACCTTAAACAGGCACTTTTTGGAATTCTACATTCCCAAATCTAGCTGCAGAATATTTAAACATTTTGACAACTGTAATATTGTTCATATTTTCATGTATGTATTTTTTTTCATCATTCTGTGGAAACTATATATCAGTAGTGATGTCGCGAACGTGAATTTTTCAGTTCGCGAACGGCGAACGCGAACTTCGGCAAACCGGGCGAACCGCCATAGACTTCAATGGGCAGGTGAATTTTAAAACCCACAGGGACTCTTATTGGTTGAAGGGGGGGGGAGACCTACTGTCCCCCCCTGGCCCCCACCCCTGAGCGGTGGGTGGGGGCCCTAATAACAATAAGGGGGGGACCTATTGTCCTCCCCGCCCCCACCCCTGCGTGGCGGGTGGGGGCCATATTGATAATAGGGGGGGGACCTACTGCCCCCCTCGGCCCCCACCCCTGCGCGGCGGGTGAGGGCCATATTGATAATGAGGGGGGGGACCTACTGCCCCCCCACCCCTGCGCGGCGGGTGGGGGCCATATTGATAATGAGGGGGGGACATACTGCCCCCCCACCCCCACCCCTGCACGGCGGGTGGGGGCCAAATTGATAATGAGGGGGGGGGAACCTACTGTCCACCACCCCTCCGGCCCCCACCCCTGGGCGGCGGGTGGGGGCCACAAAGATAATGAGGGGGAGGGACCTACTATCCCCCCCCCCGGCCCCCACCCCTGGGCTGCGGGTGGGGGCCACAAAGATAATGAGGGGGGGGACCTACTGTCCTCCCCCCCGGCCCCCGGCCCCTGGTAAATCCCCCCCCAAGGTGACTAGGGGTCCCCAAGCCCCTAGTCACCCCCCCCAAATAAAAAGTCCCTACCTACCCCCCTCACCCTAAAAAATTGTGAAGGGGGAATAAAATAACTAACCTGTAAAATAAAAGTAAACTTACCATTCGACGTCTTCTTTTTTCTCAAATCTTCTTTTTTCAGCCCCAAAAAAGGCCAAATAAAAAACCATCATAACCGTCGAATTGAAAATAAAATAAAAATCCAGAGCGCAAAAAAAAAAACAGACGAAAAATAAAAAAATAATCCATCTTCACCCATGGAGGGCTCCGCGCAGACTGAGCTCTGCAGGGCGGGGGAAGGCTTATAAAGCCTTGCCACGCCCTGCAATTAGGCTAAGAACACTCTGATTGGTGGGTTTAAGCCAATCAGAGTGCTCTTTGTCATTTTACACAGCGTGGGAAAATTCAAAAGAACTTTCCCACGCTGTGTAAGCTAACCAGAGCACTGTGATTTGGATTTCAAAGCCATCCAATCACAGTGCTCTGTGTCATTTTACACAGCGTGGAAAGTTCTTTGAATTTTCCCGCTGTATGCATCCCACAAACACTATGATGAATGGATTTCAAACCATCAATCACAGTGCTCTGTGTCGTTTTACACAGCGTGGAAAATTGAACTTTCCCACACTGTGTAAAATGACACAGAGCACTGTGATTGGATGGCTTGAAATCCATCCAATCACAGTGCTCTGTGTCATTTTACACAGCGTGGGAAAGTTCTTTTGAATTTTCCCACGCTGTGTAAAATGACAAAGAGCACTCTGATTGGCTTAAACCCACCAATCAGAGTGCTGTAACTGAAATTACTGAGGCGTGAAAGCAGGCGCTATAAACTCCCCGCCTAAAACTCTGGCGTCGTGAAAGATGAATTAGCCCTAGCGCTTCGAGTTTTTTCTTTTTAGGTCTGGATTTTATTTTATTTTCAATTAGAAGCGTTTATGGATGGTTTGGCTGAAGGCGTCCCGAATGGTAACGTACTTATTATTTTGACACAGGTTTTATTCCCCCCTCCCCTCACTAGGGTGAGGGTGAGGTAGACTTTTTAGGGGGGGGGGGGTGACTGACTTGGGGACCCCTAGTCACCTTGGGGGGGGATTTGCTTAGGGCCCCCACCCGCAGCCCAGGTCCCCCCCCATTATCTTTGTGGCCTCCACCCGCCGCCCAGGGGTGGGGGCCGGGGGGACAATAGGTCCCCCCCTTATTTTTCATTTTAGGGCCCCCACCCACCGCTCAGGGGTGGGGGCCGGGGGGACAATAGGTCCCCCCCATTAGTATTTAGGGCCCCCACCGGGGGGGGGGACCCTTTTTTTTTAAAAACAGTGAGCAGCCACAGGCTGCTCACTGTTTAATAGACATGCCCCTACTCGCGGTATTGCGAGTAGGGGCACAATTTACTAATACTAAGTAATTTTTACTTAGTATTAGTAAATTAATAGGGGGCGGACCGAACATCGCATATGTTCGCCATCGGTGGCGAACGCGAACACGCTATGTTCGCCAGGAACTGTTCGCCAGCAAACCGTTCGGGACATCACTATATATCAGTAAAAGGTGGAGAAAAAAGACAATTGATGTGGGACATCCACCAAAACATTACCTCCCAATTCCATTTTTTCTGATATGGATGAAAAAATAACATGCCTAAGTCTAATAGCCTTATTATATTTACTTAATTTTTACTCATTTGTGCTTTGTTGATGTTTAGTTTTGATCCATGTGTTTCAGAGAGCTGCGATAACAGCCATGTTCTGTTCTTATATTTGCAAAGTGCTCTGGTGTGAAAGGGTTTATATGGATAATTTAGTTTTTTACTTTTTTGGTATTTTTCGCTGTATTATGAATTCTGGTTTATGGACTTAACAAAGACTTCTGTCATGTATTATCAGGCAGCGTTCGGAGCACCGTTACCAGATTCAAATCATAAAATTACATTTAATAGGTGCAGTTAGTGTACTCAGACATTCTTATCAGAGTTCTGGATTGTATCATTACACACAGCATGAAATACATAACAGTTTATCCACTGCTGTCTCCATTCAATCTGTATGCCTTCAAAATACCGTGATCAAACGATATATCAAAGAAACTTAAAAGCTTTCTACAATATCAGTCAAAAAAATAAGTGCATTTTTGAATTGTAAAAGTTTCAACAGCAGAAATCTTTTCCCACCTAACAGGAATGCCGAACAGTTACCTTTTCCATAACAAGAGTCTGCGGGCAGCATATTCTGACACTATTGAGTATGTAGATGGTATTTTTGGCATACATCAACGAATTTGCATGAATCATCGTGAAATAACCAGAAATAGGTCACAAGTCAAGGGGAAAATTAAAAAGTAAATTAAAAAATCCAGTTTTTCAGAAAATGAAAATATAACTTAAGCTAAATGATAACATAAAAACAGGCAAACAAATCAAATTATAAAAGCAAAACAATAACAACCAGTCAACACATGACAATGAGTAACAGAAATTGTGAAGAAGTGACGATGGAATTGCTTGTTTTAGGCAATAAAGACAAATTGCATAAGCTCTGTACTTTATCTTTTTTTTTTGCAATCTGGCTAAATTAACCTCTTAATGTACAATCACACTACTGTACGTGTAATGTATGGATTGTTACATTACTCAATAAAAGGTTTATCTCTAGCAAATTATGTACCGTATTTAATGTTGCAAATCCTATTGTACGCTAGGCACCATATCTATGGATACAGTATCTTTAGATTGATGGAGGTAATATTCTTCATGCTCTATGTAAAATGACTTTAAATGGCATATTCTATATTTCTGGTCAGTGGTAATCTTGCAACCCCTAGAACATATTGCAAAAAAACACAGATCACATAGATCTTCACACAAAATGTACTACAAAAGAAAATAAATGTCATTTCAATGAGTCAAAGACTACTAAACCTAAATAGCATGCAGAATACATTCTACATCCACATACTGGGGAGGACTGGTAACTTGTGGCCTCTTGGGGAAAACCTATTTAGTGCAATTTTACCCACCCACCTGTTAACACAAGTACACAAATAAAATAGATGTGCTGATAGACAACATGAGATAATTAAAGATAATTAAATAGAAAGAATTAAAGTGTTGTGCTCTTGGGCATTTAGATGGGAAAAGTTGTTAGAGAGCAGCTGGGGAGCACTGCCCACTGATGCTTGGGCATCACTTATTAATAAGGGTGATCTCCCCAAACAGGCAAGCATTTAGTAAATGGAAAATACAAATAAAAGAATTGGTAAAAAAGATAAAATTGGGGCTATAATCACGTGCATGAGTCACTCCAACACACATACAAAA
Organism: Pelobates cultripes; assembly: GCA_933207985.1. Classification (NCBI taxonomy): domain Eukaryota; kingdom Metazoa; phylum Chordata; class Amphibia; order Anura; family Pelobatidae; genus Pelobates; species Pelobates cultripes. Next base: position 396,428,186 of record OW240912.1, on the reverse strand, counting down.
TGAAAAAAAGTGTATAAATAAACAGTAGTAAGAGCACACCAATACAATTATACAAAAGGTTACCACTGTCCACAAATACATTATTTGTCATGTGAATTAATAAAGAAAGAAAAGACCATAGGGTAATATAGTATGGACTTAAATATTTATATACATGTAAATGGTCGCACTCACATGATTCTGAGTCCTTTTTTATTCCAATCTTCAGAATTCCCCCAGTTGTATACGTCTATGTTTTTATGCTGCGGCAAAGATGCTGACAACTTTTATGTCTGGTGGCTTTTTGACCAGATACGGCTATCTTGGCAATAATTTTCGCAATTGCACAGTCTCTTGTGGCAGTCAGAATTCAGATGGATGGATTTGGATGCTAACCTCCATGATGCCAAAACAAGTTTCAACAAAACCTATGAGCCATAACGTTAGGAGCTAATTCTAAATAAACCTAAGTGAAAATTATAACCATTTAGATTTATCTAATGTTAGATATACATTTTTACACAAAACATTCTAGTATGAAACAGGGAGGTAAGAGGGAGGAATGTGTTAATATTTTCTATTTCTTGCAAATTTCATATTCCGTGCCATTAAATGTATCATGTAAAGTGAATTCTTTGAAGTGGTAACTAATCTACATTGATAGGAAATTTTCCTTGAGAGGAAGGTAAACTCTATGACTAATAGTTTAATTTTCTTGTCAGTAGATAGCAGACTTCACTTAATATACTGCATTAATTTGTCTAGTTGGTAAACATGTAAAATATGATAAGAATTCTAGAAGAGATGTGATATCCTGTACCATAGATTGTGTCAAAGAAATTAAATTCCATGTAGCCTCACACACACTGTTAACCATTGTGTACATTTTTATTTTGTAATACAGTTTTAGCTGCTGTTTCTGGCTTTATTGTAAAATATTACATTATGGTGAAACAGATCAGTAGATTAAAATCTTATTATATAACATTAGTCATCATATCAGTTACAGTTCATAATAAACCACAGTGGACAACAGTGGTGGCACATTCATAGGGACACTTGAGGCAGCACCCCATCGGTTTTTATGTGGGTCAAACATTTATCTGCAGTAGTTTAGAAAAAACAAAGATTCTTTGTCTGGAAGAGACAAGGAGTAAGTCAAAAAAGTATGTGAAAATATTTGTGTCTCTTTAATTCTGTAATAGGTTTCAGTACTGCAGAGCCCCTCCCTCCTCATTGGAAACTGTTTATATGTCAAAAATGGGGAGCATGCTATTAACCTCTCTATTCAACAGCCACCATTGGCCAATAGCACCAGGGGATGGAGCTACAGTGCCCACAAGAGAGAGAAGAAAGAAGCCGAAAGAAGCCATCTTGGAAGTAACATAGAGAGTGCACAATAGCAGCAGCTCCTGGCACCTGCCCATTGTCTGTGTATAATATTATCTTTTTTTTATCTCTTCCATTCTGTGCTCCCCTATTCTCTGCCTTCTCCTTCGTCCTGCGTGGCTAAGTCTGCTATCTGGGAGGAAGTGACAGGCTGTCACCTCCTACCATTCTGCCGAGATTAAAGAGGTTGCAGTGCATGACTGGCCCCTGAAGACACTTTGACATCAGGTGGACCTTAGTTCATGAGCCACACCTTGGGCTCCCTCAGCTCAGGCCCTGGTGCAGCCGCATCATCTGTACTGGAAGTAGTTCCGCTGTTGGCTGGAATGTTTCATAACAGCAGCAATATTTAATAGAAAGCTAAAGTTGTCGTAGCAGGAGCACTACTGAGGATAATATCAAGTAATGGAGAGCTAAGAGAGTGTTAGGAAGATAGAGAGAGCTGGAGCATTATACAGAGACATGTACTGTGTGGGTATCTTTGAATTACATCTCTGTATAATCCATCACAGTTATCCTGTCTGTGTGGGATAGTTATGAGTATAGTCTTCCTGCACCAAGCTCTGTGTGTTATTTCTCTGTAGTTCACTTAACCCTTAAGGATACATGACATGTGTGACATGTCATGATTCCCTTTTATTCCAGAAGTTTGGTCCTTAAGGGTTTAACTCTATCTGTTGTATGAGTATCTCTTAAATCTATACAGTTCTGTGTATTGTATAATTCTTTGTTAATTATATCTCTATTTTTCCTCAGTTCTGTTTGTTATATGGTTATCTCTGTATTGTACTTAGCTCCATGTAATTTATAGATATATTTATGTTGTACCCAGCTAGTTTTATTGTATGCCATCTCTGTATTATGCTCAGCTTCCCAGTCTCACACTTACGCGAGCACAGCCGTGACCCGCTCTCAGCAGCCTCACGGCGGTGGGATCATGGCTGCAAGTGCCGTGTCCCTGGAGGCTGGCACAGTGCACTCCGAGCGCTCGGCATGCTCGAAGTGCCGCGATCACTCTTCCGCGAGCGGCATACACGGGACAGACAGCCGATCGCGATCTCATGTTAAAGCAGCCCGGTCGCTGGTTAATAAAAGCGGCCGGGGTCCACGGCCTCATGGCCACAGAAACAGAGAGAGTGGATTATAACTCAGAAGACTGGGCTGATATGTAAACTCAATTTCTTATTCTTCATTACCACAAAGAATCAGGATTCATGCCTCTACTAAGATGGCTGCTGATGAAACTTATGTTAGAGATATTGCCACTACAAAGATGTCTGCCACTACACAATTGGATGCAGCCTCTACCAAGATGGCCACTGCCACTTCTAATATGGATAATGCCTTGTCCAAGATGGCCACTACAGGATTTAAAACTATGACCTATAACCCTTATATGCTACTTGAAATTACCACCCTCTGCTGGCATGATAATCCAGCTAATACAAAATTTACGAATGGACCTAAAGAATGACTTTAGAAAAGATTTTGATAATATGTACGGAGTTTTGGAAAATATTGGTTAACGCACGGAAGTAGTTGAACACAGATTACAGTTTCAAGAACAATCCCATCTCGATCTTGTCAACACTGTGAAGGAGCTCCAAAAGCAGGTTCACCAACAAGCTGAAAAATTGTCAGATTCTGAGGACAGGAGCAGGTGTAACAATTTGAGGATCAGGGGGATACACTGTGGACGCTCCAGACTTGCTAAACTATTTTCAAACAATGGTTAAAACAATTTTACCGAGAGCCACTAACTTGGATCTAATAGTGTACCGCATCCACAGGCTACTTAAATCAGACAACGCTCCTGCGACAGCACCAAAAGACACCATAGTAAGACTACACTTCTTTCATATAAAGGAAGAATTTTTAAGCACTACACGTATATCAGGCCTTCCTGAGGAATACAAAAATATTTTAAAAATTTAAAGATTTCTCGGCCTACACTATGAGACGGTGCAGGGAGTTCCAGCCCTTTACAACAGAACTGAGACAAAAAGGAATACGCTATAGGTGGGGGTTCCCTGTGAAAATACTTTTTCATATGGATGGTCGGAATTTCACAATCACATCTCTTGAAGAAGGAATGGAAATTATCTACACCATGAATAAATGTCAAACTCAACCCCACGCACTCTCACCGTCAACTCCAAGACATGCTCACAAGAGGAGCAAAGCGGACGACACTTGATGCCAGTGTTGTTTCTTTTTGAAGATATCACGGCTCCAGCACGAGTATTATTGGATTTGGTTTACACGATGCTAGACTTTTGGCTTCACTTATTTTATTGCTCACGATTTTGTTCATTCATTTCTATTTTTCCATTTTTGAGTTTTATTCTACATCAAAACTTGGTTACATGACCCCCAAAAATGTTGTTTTTGAAAACTATTGGAGAGCAAAAAACGAGTCGCAAGAGTATTCTGAGAACGGACAGCAGCTAAAATAGCCTGCCCTTCGGTGGGTCCCCGCTCAGAACTCAAGCTGGTTTTAGCTCAACTTGTGCCATTACAGAGAGAACATATCTGAAGCATATCAGACTGGTCCCACCCATACAGGCAGTCCAGATCCAAATTGCCAGCAAGTTCTCTCTGCCAGCAAGTTCTCTCTTGCGACCCGTTTTTTGCTCTTTTTGAAAACTATCACTGATTCCTGCCTCAATCCTGAGTTGTATCGAGTCTATGATGGACTCTATTTTGTTTTCTTTTTAGAATAACTGATGTTCATAAGGATTTTTGGTGTTTCCAGTATGGTTTTTCCCAGATACTTATCTGACATTTAAAAAGATCATTCTTCCTTTCTCATGTGTTACTGACTGTTACTTTTTAATTCAGTTGAGATTTCAGGACTGGTGGGTCTTTATTGTGTCTATTTTTCTTCATTTTAATGTTCTTTTTTTAAAAACATTTTTTTTTAACTAATGCATGCATTGGTCCCCCTTGTCCCAGGTAGCATTTTCTCCCCTCAACCTGGGCCTAACACCCTGAGATGGGGAATTTTTTTTATTCTCCCTCATGGCCCTTTTTTTCACTACAGTTTTTATCTTACCCCTGATAGGGGGTTTTCTCCTATTTTTTGTTGGTTTTTTTAGGCCCACCTATTTTTTCGCAAAATTTTATCAGTTCAGTACGATACAGACTAGAATTATGACTTGTACATGGTATATTTCAAATATTTTAGCAAGTTTATTTTTGTCTCAACAAATGTATTTTTTATTAAGATTTTTTGACACTTCTCTTGGGGCGCGGACCTTCAGGTTCTCACATTGTCGTTCATTTTCTCTTAATAATCATGATCTCTGATTTGAGCCATGGTTATTAAATTTATGTCACTTAATGTGAGGGGCCTGAACACCGCTCACAAGAGACGATTGATGTTCAAAGAAGTTAAAACCAACAAATCGGATACTGTATGTGTTCAGGAGACGCATTTTAAGGAAGGTAAATACTCTAAATTTATGACACGATTATTCCCATCCCAATTCAATAGCACTTACAAATCTTATTAGCAGGAATGTGGCCAACTCTACAGAAAAAGTAATGACGGATGATGACGTGAGATACATATTGTGGATTGGTAAAGTTAATAACGTTTCGTATACAATTGTCAATGTGTATTTTCCCAACACGGGTCAACTAACTTTTTTTAGGAAGATAATGGAACTGGTGAATGAGAATCTGAAAGGGACCTTAGTGATGTGTGGTGACATGGACTTTGTTATGGATAGTGATTTGGATAATGCGAGGGAAAAAAAATTTAAGCCAACCTCACAGGAGGGATAACGATAGACTAGCTGAGAAATGTTCGAAATATATGATTGAATGCGGATTGTATGACCCTTGGAGGCGATTACATGAGAATGAGCGAGACTTTACTTTTTATTTGGTGTCCAAAAATATGTACTCCAGGCTGGACAGGTTTCTGATACAGGGTGTTCTCTCATGAGGTTCCTGGCGAGGTGACTTGGAATGCGCACAAGGCTGTGTTGCGAGGCCGCTTCATTTCTAGAGCGTCTCACCTGAAGAGGAAAAACCATAATAATTTAAGGAATATGGAAAAATAATTATTTAACTTGAATCAAGCAAATACATTTGGCCCATCTTCCTCTCTGTCAGCGATGATAGCAGAGGTTAAATCCAAAATGCATAAAATTAATTTGGACCGAACTACTCTCATGGTGAGACGCTTTAAGAAAATGTTTTATTTACAGTAAAAGGCAATAAGGCCTCAACTCTTCTGTCATACAAACTCTGGCATGTGAATGCCCAATCAAAGATAGCACATTTAACAAACGACCAGGGACATAAAATATTTCATCCAACTAAAATTAGCGATTATTTTGCAAAGTATTATAGTGAACTTTACAATTTGGAATCTGATTTGAATCTCGCACAGCAGTCTGAGGCAAAAATTAATAATTTTTTAGATAGGGTTTCGTTGCCTCGGCTATCTTCTGACAATTTAAAAAAATTAGAATGTGATATATCTGACACAGAGATAGCTGAAGTGATTAAACTTCTGCCACTGGAAAGGCCCCTGGTCCTGATGGATTCACCATTTTATACTACAAGACCTTTTCAGAAACTTTAATTCCCCATATGTCTAAATTATTTAACTCCTATAAGTCCGGGGGGAAGATGCCAGGGGAGTCTTTGTGGGCACAGATTGTCACCTTGCCAAAACTGGGAAAAACTCCTGACAGATGCTCTAACTTTAGGCCCATATCCCTCATTAACAATGATTTGAAAATCTACTCTAAAATACTAGCAAATAGATTAGCTAAACTGATACCTTTGTTGATTAACAATGATCAAGTGGGGTTTGTTCAGGGCAGACAGGCACCTGATGAAATAAGGAGATTCATTAATTTAATTCAACATATCAACTCAAAATAAACTCCTTCTCTGCTCCTTTCATTGGACGCAGAGAAGGTGTTTGACAGGATACATTGGGGGTACCTTTGGAATACAATGAGCAGAGTCAATATGCCACCATCTTTTATTACTGTGATTAAGGCGCTTTATAGCGAACCCACAGCCCATGTATCGGCATCGGGTTTCCATTCAAGGACCTTTTCTTTATCTAATGGGATGCGTCAGGTTGCCCTCTGTCTCCGATTCTCTTTGTTTTGGCGATGGAACTTCTGGCTGAACTAACTGGGTCGACCCCTGAAATTGTAGGTATCAACATCAAGGGATCCACCCACAAAATATGATTATTTGCAGACAACATCATTCTAACGCTCAAAAATCCAAAAGACTCCCTGAAATTTCTTAATACTATCCTGCTTCAGTTCAGAGAAATATATTATAAGCTGAATGTATCTAAGACCCAGGCCCTCCCCTTCCACTTGAACAAACTTGAAATGGACGAATTAAGATCATCATATCCATTTGACTGGAGGAGGGAATACTTATAGTATAGAGTATTTAGGAATTAATTTATGCAAAAATTTACCTAACATGCATATCTACAGTTTAAAGAGAGCATGGCCGGACCTACAAAAAGAGATGGAGAGATGGGGTGGGATGGAGCTGTCGTGGTTAGGGAGAATCGCCTCCATAAAAATGTAAATCCTTCCAAAAATCTTATACTATTTCAGAACTATCCCTTTATCCATCTCACTGTCCTTCTTCAATAAAGTACACTCTATAATGCTAAAATTTATTTGGAATAACAAACCTAGTAGAATTAAGCTTACATCCCTGCAGCACCATAAACTTCATGGGGGTATTGGAGTCCCAAATTTCCAAAAGTATTATTTTGCCACTAACGCCGCAGTGGCTATAAGATTTAACAGCCAAATAAATAGGCCAAGATGGATGGAGATAGAGGAATCTAGCATTCTCCCATCCCAACTCAGGGAACTACCCTGGTTGAGCCCTGTAAGAAGGCCTAGAGTCGCTAAATTGTTGCTGACAACTAAAACCACTCTTAAAGCCTGGGATATAGTATTTAAGAACAACTGCCAATCAGTAAAATTGTATAGAGCCATGCCGATTGAATCTTGAAGATATTACCTGCCATCTCTGTACTTAGACTTACTAAAGGGACATCACCTGTATAATATTGACAACTTTTTCCATGGAAACTCTATTTTGTCGTATGAAAGATTACAATTTAAACATAGACTGCCGAATGACTATAAGGACGAATGTGTGTTGGTGATTGAGAAGCTGAAAGAATTGTACAACATACCAGACACTGATAAAAGCTATAAATCTTTAGAAATATCGCCATTAGAAAAACTATGCTTGGATGACCCGAATAGGAAGGGCACTATTTCTATATGTTATCTTCTACACAATGACAAACCAACAGTTAAATTGAAGCACATGCTGTCTTGGGAGGCGGAGCTGGGTACCCAATATGAGTTGGAGGAGTGGTTTAGCTTTTTTCAGCTTTGAAGGGACTATCTTTTTGTTCTCACCATCATGAAAACCATTTTAAAATACTGTATCGATGGTATCTAGCTCTGTCCAGGTTGCACAACATGAACAATACGTACAGTGATCGATGTTGGAGAGACTGCGGAGGTTTGGGCAATATGGCCCACATATGGTGGTATTGCCCAAGACTTACTAAATATTGGAAAATGATACACGACTTCATCATTAAGGTGGACAGCAACATAGATAGCTTCACATCCGAATTAGCTTTATTCAAAAAGTTCCCTGAATCCGTCAACAGAATTAATAGAATAATATTAGGCCACATTCTGATAGCTACTACTACATGCTTGCGTAGATACTGGAAAACTAAACACACACCCTCAATTAAAGAAGTACTACAGCTGACACTAGAAAATAAATCATAAGA
>OW240912.1:396373919-396419892 GCA_933207985.1 Pelobates cultripes | reverse complement strand
TTTACCTGCTGGAAACCTTGCTTTATGGATTTATAATTGTTCCTGAGCCTCACTGGGATCTTAAGCAGAGATAACCTGTGGAATACTGGATCTCCGCTACACAGCATGTGACCCAGTCTCTATATATAAGCTGGAGTCGCGTAGCGCAGCACACATGAGCTCTTATTAGTGTAGGGAAAGGATGCTGCCGCTTTCAGGGACAGATTAGCAAAGAATTCTGCAAATTAGTACATTAGTGGGGTGCACTTCATATCTGAGAGTCAAATAGAAGCGTCAAATACTGCGGTTACAGCCAGGGGCGGACTGACCGGTCGGGCACTTCGGACACGGTCCGAGGGCCCGGCCGGGAGGGGGGCCCGCCGCCAGGGCCGCCTTCAGGGGGCCCGGCGGCAGGGCTGAATTGGGGGGGGACTGCAGGTGCCACCGGGTGGCCGGTCCGGTGGCACACTGTGAGGGGGGGGCGGCCGTTTCATGTTAGAGCCGCCGGACCGGGTGGCAACCTCGCCGGTCCGGCGGCATTCCGCTCACTAACACTGAAGAGGAAGGAGGAGGAGGAGCATGTGTCTGTCATGCTCCCTGCGGTTCCCACAATTCCCAGCACAGGATGTGGGAACCGCAAAGGAGCATGACAGACACATGCTCCTCCTCCTCCTCCTTCAGTGTTAGTGAGAGGAATGCCGCCGGACCGGTGAGGCTGCCACCCGGTCCGGCGGCTCCAGCATGAAACGGCCGGCCCCCTCACAGTGTGCCACCGGACCGGCCACCCGGTGGCACCTGCAGTCCCCAAATGCCGCCCCCAATCCAGCCCTGCCGCCGGGCCCCCTGAAGGCGGCCCTGGCGATGGGCCCCCCTCCCGGCCGGGCCCTCGGACCATGTCCGAAGTGCCCGACTGGTCAGTCCGCCCCTGGATGTACTACTCTGTTCTTAAAGAGTGTACCTTCCTAATCATTAAAGGTTTAGTACTTTTAAAATAATGCACTGTTTTATATATCTTTCAGCAACAGAAACAGCTACTGCTAATACTAACATACTACTTTTCTCTTACATCATTTTATATTGTTTGTAGCAGATTTAAGTAGAAAAGTAATCAGTGCTAATGAACTGTCTAGGTACGGATAAACAAGACTCATTGTAAATCCAACTTACTCTCATGGATATCTGAAGTTCTTTTAGCAAGCAGAAATGCTAAAGCAGTCCAATGTTTTCAGATAGGAATAGTCTAACCTGATCGCTATCTAAATTGCAAGGATACTGTGTGACAGCGAAAGCAATGTGTAAACAGTAAGTACAAAACTCCCTTTTAAACAAACTGGTAAATGTACTGTGTGTAATGAAGCATAATAAATATGGACAAATTATTAAGAGAAAAAAAAATCTAATTTATTAGGCAGAGCCAGTTATTAATATGAATTAGATTGTTTCATTAATTAATATACATTTTCCCCAGGGTACAATACACTTCAAATTGGTCATTATTTGTCTAGATTAATATAATTGCTGCAAATAAATAAGTATGGCATAAAGTATGATGAAGTAATTTGAACTTTAGCTAGAAAGGCCATTATACAAAATTGCTTGTGAGAAACAGAATTTGGACATCATTAAAATGAAAATACTAAATGCATTCAGGATTAAGTCACGAGTCTAATGGCTCATATTGTTACCAGAAAACACAGCAGAAGCCACACATAGAGAGATGGACACAAGTCTATTCAGGAAGTAACAGGTCTTTTATTTACACACCGATCGGGTCTCAGATGAACTCCTGTTCCAAAAATATCTGAGAGCAGAAAGCATGGTGCAGAAGCCTTTTGTTTGCAGCATATCTCCTCCCTTACAGTATAACCCCCCTATATTCCTCAGACCAATCAGCACACAGGATATTCAGGATCACCTAATATCGGCAGACCACATGGCATTTACAGACAAAGGAATGTACTATCCACTTCCATATATGCTCAGTACACTGATGACTCATCCAGCTGTTTGTAATCAGATACTAATTAGCATATGCCATGTGGAGATTCCTACAAAATTTTGACCATGCTGGAATCCCATCACAATATCATTGTATAAGAAGCACCTCATAAAATGGGCCATGATTTATTAGAAACAATTAAAAGGGTTAATTTTACTATGAGTAAACTTTAAAAGCTTAATGAAACACTAAAGGGTCAGGAACACAAACATGTATTTTTCACCGTATAGTGTTAAAAACACTATTTAGCATCCTACCCTGTCCCCCATGCCTTCCTAAATAGGGTTGAAATTCACCTTATTTCCAGCACCTGCATTTGGCTTGGTCCCTGATCTGCCTCTGTTGCTGACATCATCAGAATTGACCATCTCAGCAAATCACAATGCTTTCCATTAGAAAGTATTTCATTGGCTGAGATTGCCAAGGGGGCAGGCTGAGGGTGGGGTCAAATGCCCTGCTGGCCAATTAGCATCTCCTCAACGAGATGCATTAAATCAATGCATTTCTATGGGGAAAGTTGAGTGTCTCCATGCAGAGTGTAAAGACGCTAAACGTCAGTGCTGCGTACTGTGCAGCACTGCCCCATGAAGCACCTCTAGTAACCATCTGAGGAGTGACCAGTGGAGTTATCCCTAGGCTGTAATGTAAACACTGCATTTTCTCTGAAAAGACAGTGTTTACAGCAAAAAGCCTGAAGGGACTAATTATACTCACCAGAATAAATACAATAAGCTGTAGTTGTTCTGGTGACTATAGTGTCCCTTTAAGGCTGCAAATATATACAGTTAAGTGACTATTCTCAATAAATTTGTTCTTTACAATATACACCATGTTTTTGCAAATGTGCTCAAATTTGGATTGGAATACTTTTTTTCATATATCTTCTACTTTGTCTTTTTAACAATTGATATGTACTGATCTATTCTTCCATGACATGTATTGTTCAGGGTATTCATATCTAAATTTCCTTTCGCCTGCCAAAGAAATGCCACTAATGTGTTCTACAGTAATAATTATGAACTGCATGTAGCAGCTTTAACATGAACAAAATTTTATGGACTGTTTTGCTCTTTGCTATAAATACCTGGGAACATATTCTGCCTGAATGAATACAGCATTTACAATAAAAAATTTTTTTTTTAAAACCAAGAAGAAGTAAGAAGAAGCAAAAACAAACAAACAAACAAATAGATCAGGCTGGAAAAGGGACAACAACAATCTCCATCACATCTGAAAGTCTTGGTAAGAACAAAATCACGAATTTTACCTTGCACGCTAACTGGCAATTTTTTTGCATGGAGAAACATCCTGTCTCTAAATCACAAGATAACTGTCACAAAATAAAATTTACCATCAATCAAATATAGTTCTTAAGATAAGAGTGTTTGCAAAATGATATATGAAAAAACATAAAATATGTATTATAACTTCAATCATAACTGTTTTTGAGGGAGAGCAAAAGCACATAGTTTAGGTGATGATTTTAGGGACATAGCAAGGAACGACTGTATCACAAATCCCACATGTTACGTTACACATTTTTTTTTATATAGCAAGTACACACATTCACATGTTTGCTTGCGCAATGTTTTTCTTTACACGTTTTCAATTGACGTTGTGACTAACTGTATGTATGTGTTTTTGCCTATGATTGTGAGAGTCATTGTGAGTGCAGACTAAATATGTCAAGAGGCAGACTGCAAAGCTGCCTAAAAGTGTAAAAGTGCGTTTTTCTTTTTTATATATTTTCATAAACATGTTCAATTTCCTATATGATAGTTGTACTTGCAGAGGCATGGAGTGATAGATGTACATTTTGATCACTTTAAATGTCCTCCAAACCAAGGAACAAGTAACAGAGAAGTGAATTAACTTTCGGGGGAGGGTAGGGGCACCTGAAAATTTTGTGACTATTAGCTCTTGATGTAAATGTCACCCTGGGTAAGTGTGAGAGAATGGTCATGAGATTTCATAGAGGGTTTGGGATAGGCAATGGAGGGTTTGGGGGAGTGAGCATGGAGTGGGCATATCTTAGAAACAGAAACTGCAAGGTAAGGTCACAACTGAGCCTGCCTACAGTTTCTGTACCATAGAATTTAGACGTTCAGTCCAATTTTACATCTTCTGTGAAAAAAATCCAATTTATTTACACAAACTCAGCTCTGAAATGTTCAAATATTTACTAAAACATGAAACCCTCTTATGCATAGTGTGTACAATGAATGTGTAAAGCAATATAAATATTTTAAAACCTTTCAAAGCCATTAAAAATGGAGTACAGTACATAAGAATAAAGATAAATTATGGAATCATATATTTAGAAATCTTTTGCAGAAAATTCATGTCATCTCATTATATGACTAGTCTCGAAGCATTAAATGTGATGCTTAGGGGATTTTTCTGCATTTAGACAAAAAAAAAGAAGTGTTTCTGCCTGATGAGAAAAACATGAATGTCTCAGTTCAATTACTTGTTTCAGGATTTCATTTTAAAAGACAACAGGGACTTCTCTTCGGATCTTACAGCATACCTTGGGTACTTGGGGAATAGGCCAAGAAGATTCAATAGTCACAGAGGCATGTAATAGTTTTATTAGTCACAGTGTGCAGTGTTTTTATAGTAGATTTATATTGATTATATTATTAGAAGAAATTGAATTGTACATTCCGTTCAAATATTCTAGCACATATTTCTCATGGTTATTTAAACAACGAGTGAATCATTATTGAAATGACTCTACTCCGCTCAATATTGAAGAGACTGACCATTGGTGGATTAATGAAAAATTGGCTCGTCCGTGATTTCTTCATCATTAGAAGACTGGGAAGATCTCTGTAAGACTGCTTTTAACTGACCACATAATCAATTATTGTTATTTTTTTAAAAGTTTAGCAAGATACTTTCAAACTTAATGCATTTTGAAACTGTTGCTTTTATTCTACAAATCATTTATTCCATCTTTAATCCACTAAGAATACACACTTTTTTTGTTAAATTATATATTATCTAATACCATATAAAACCCTAATTTTAAAGATACACTCTAAATACCTAAAGCACTTTAGCTTTTTTATTTTTCATTTTACAAAAAGTGTAGATTTCCGGTGACGCTCCCGCATATTTTAGGATTAAAGTATACACTGCACCACCAATGAAAGAAGAGTACTTATTGTGATGTCATCACTTGCCAACAGCCGGAACCAGAATTAGAGAACCACAAACTTCAAGCAACAGATGACGTGATTAATGTATACTGATTTTACCTATATAAAACAGATACTGTGCTCAAAACCTCCACACTTCGGATGAAACCCCAAGGTGAAATGCGTAAAGTGTGGTTTTATAGCCTATTTGGATTTCTTTAAACACTATTATTGCATTTTATGTTGTAATAAAGTTATTCCTTTGAAAAAAATTTGGGGGGGATTTTACTCTGTTACCTACTGGCTTTCTTGTTCTACAGATCCCAGGTGATCATACCACCAACACTTTAAAACACCAGAGCAGGTCCATGCTCTGGAAAATGTAAGTAGAATATCTACCTTTTATTCTATACCATCTATTGCTGCTATATTGTACCATTGGATATCTCCACTTTTTGTTTCCACATTTTCACTTTCTGAAGTGATACCATCACCACTGCTGCCCTATATCCCTAAAGGGGATTGTACCGTCCACGCTGAATACAGCAGAACTCTTAGTAGCTCTATAAAGTGTGAGTGTAACCCGTTACACTATTATATTTTAGTTTATTGTTAAACATATTACACTATGTTCTGTTTCTCTTTTTTTCTGAAATATCTGGCATTTTAAAGTGAAAATATACGTATGTATATACCTTTATTGCCATGTGATCACATTTAAAGATTATTCATCTTTTTAGGTGCAGTCTATTTTTTGTTTGTTTGACTGCTTTACTACTACTTGTTTATTTATCTGATCCTTTAATTGATTCCAGTAAGGTAAACATTTTTGGTTCCATAATTGAACTACCATAAAATCAACTTTTTGGAAATTTTTGCTACAGTTGTTTTATATTGTTTATTACACATTTCCTTTGTGTATGGATAGAGAAAGTTAGCTTTTAAAGATATGGAAATGTCAAGAAGACACTGAATGCTTAGATCACATCTCTAAAGGTTTTTTATGTCTCTTTGGCCATAAAAGTTGATGAACGACTAATACTGAATTAGTCAAAACAGCTTAATTTTTGTAATTACTTATAAAATAGCAAAATGTATAATATATTTGTTGACTAATTGGATTATAGTACACAAACCTATGATACAACATCAATTTTTTTGTATAAAAATGCTATTTAGAGATACCACAAACCTTACAGTGAAGCAATTTTTTATGATTATATATATATTTCCCTTTATATACAGATGGGGATTTACTATTTTTTCATTCATTCTATCAGTACGAATTAATGATTCTAAACATCTGCCCTCTATAGACTTCTAACTAAACAACAAATTTGCATAATCATTGTCCAAGTGTACCAAATGGCACTTTTAAATGCAGTCATGTGTCTAGGCTGTGAAGGCCACCAAAAGTACTTTTTACCACTTGTGAATTAAGGCCTATTATTGAAATCAAGGTGAAGAAAGAGTATGTATCTAAAGATAATCAATAGGTCAGGATAAATCTGAGAACCTCAACGCAATTTAATAATAACAAAAGCTTTATAGAAGTATTTGGCAAAAAAACATTTTTAAGACTGTATGGTATGTCCTTTCTGACAAAACTTATACATGTCTTGAAATATATGTATAGAAGCAGAAATAACCATTTGTGCTATGTGCAATTGATAAGTAAAAAAAGACCCATAAAAATGGCCAAATACTCTATTTGTGGGCAAGAAACCTGATGACAGTTCTGGGAATAAAGACTTCTGTAAATTTAGTATCGATGTGGGGAATAGTGCCTTACTTACAGTATGCACATTTACAAACCTTATACCTCATAGGTCATTGTGATCAATAACAACTGCAAATAATCCTTGTAGAGTGTACAGTGTGCTTAGAGCTTCCTCTCTCTCCTTCAGCCTCCTTGGATGAAAGATAGCTACTTAGACATTTGACCTACAAAAGTTGCTTCATAGTGATGGAGGAGTAAACAGTTTGCAATTTACAGTCTCTCTGCAGAGATGCAGATCGAAAGAACAAGATTTTAGCAGTATTAAAAATCTGCATGTGAATGCACATTGTCTGGAAAGGAAGGATTTATGATTGTTCAGTGAATCATCTAAAAGCCAATAGAGACTACAGAACAGTTTATCAGTATAAAATATGTTTCATATTTCCTTTCCTTTAAAACCCAGTATCTTCATTTTGTCTTCCAATATGACATAATTGCTTTGATGAACTATATCAAGTCAGCAAGTATTTTCTCTTACTACAACAATCTCTCTGTATCTGAATAGGTACAAATAGTCTCCCACTGTCTCCACTAACGTATCATACCTCCCGATCTAATATGTTTCAACCTGCGGCTACCATATGTCTAATAATTCATAAAAATAATATACATAGTTCATTATAAATTGCACACCAAGCAATCTGTTTCAGCTTCTGGATATTTTGCACTTTAACTCATTTATAATTATCTTTATTTCCCCACCTGCGAAGACTTACTTAAAATTGTGTCAGGTATAAACCGTACATCACTGTTAAATTACATTGAGGTTCTCAGATTTATCATAATCTATTGATTATCCTTAAATACATACCCTTTCTACGTGTTTTCAATAATGAATAGGTGAGTACTTTTGATAGCCTTCACTGATTAAAAACAGGGGAATGTATATAAAAGTGCCAGTTGGTTCACTTGGACAACAATTATGCGAAGATGCTAAGAATCCCTAATCTTTACTGATAGAATGAATAAAAAAATAATAAATCCTCAGCTGTATTCATATTAATTTTGACATTTCAATATAAATTGTATTTGTAGCAAGTTATGGAAATTAGTACACAGAGAGAGGCTAATTTGTGATAAGAGAAATTTTGTAAATGTTTAAATTTTCCAATTTTTGTTAATTAGATTCACTAAATGCCAGATAATCCAAGAATAATTAAAACATTGTGAAAACATTCTTTATAAACTGGTCATAGAGTGATTAATTTATCTTTCTTTTTTACTTACCAGCTCTTCAACCAGTACTATGTATTACCTCTCTGCTATTGTCTATCATGTTATGAGTAATGTACATTTCAATTTCTAATTTAAATTTTAAATGTAGACATTGCTCTGACATTTATAAATCAAATCTTTATTTTTTCATTCTTGTAAGTAAAAGTTAATTAATACAATGACTTTTTAACTTAGAACCATTGGGAGAACACTTATTCTTGTTCACAATGTAGCAGACATTGCTTGAGCCCCTGTCATCTCTATTCTGGGGCTCCTATACCATTCAACTGGGTCGTTATGAGAACTATATATACAAAATATAGGTTGCATCAATATAAAGTCCAATTAGTCCACAATTCTCAACTGGTAACCGTCCAGACTTCAAATGGTGGGAGTATATGAAATTAAAGCAGAAAATAACCAGTGATGGTGCAGAGTGTATGGAACTAGGTGCATGACATGCAACAATAATGTATATGGTATATCACTCACATTTGAGAGAGCTATAAGACCGGCTCTAAGTTTAGCAGCATGCAGCGGTACAATCCCCACTGATAGATATGTAGATCTGGGGACTGGTCCCTCAATTTGTAGTTTTTTTATATAAAAGATAAAAATGGCAAACAATAGTGCTCACTGTAATCAATATATTGATGGTTATAAGAGTAAGAATATTCTACTCACATGTAGTGGAGCAGTAAATCCTGCTCAGATGGTAGCGCTTGGGTGGTATAATCCCCACCAGGGATATGATGTTAAGTAAATTCTCCAAGGAGTAGTATCCAAAGTTTTCTTATTTAGTATCTTTTTAAGTGCCAGGAACAAAAGAACTTAAAAAATAAAAAAACAACTAAAAGCATAAAAAGCATCATAAATGGACAAACACAACTAGTAGTGAATGCCAAATATACTTTAATGCTTTAAAAACAAAAGTTAAAACAACACAACGTGTTTCAGCAACTGGGGGAGCTTTCTCAAGTGTAGATCATTTTTATGAGAACTATACTTTTCTAACAGGAGTGAAGCTTATTCCCCAGTGATCCTGTGCCAAGTGAGCTAACTTATCTTCTAAAAGCGCTAATCTCTATGAGAGCACCCACATAGTCTGGCACTGTATGCAGAATAACACAGATAAGGATAGACAATGATGCAATTATCTTGCTACTGGGGCTGAAAAGACCATGGAATTGCAGGAGAGAGGTGGGACCTGTACTGGTGAACATATGCTTTCTGATTCCCTCTTGGCCATGGCAATGTTGTGCGTTCTCAAAAGGAAAAAACTAATTAATACATATGATGGTTAACATTAATTAGGCCAAAACATGGACAATGTTATTTACTAAAAGTGAGAATTAAAAGTAAATTCAAAGTTAATTTCATATTTAAGGCCAGAGTAGCCAAACTGAACACATAGCTGAGGAATTTCCCCATTCAGCAATTTTGAACTTGCATTTGATATTCACTTTAAATTCTCACTTCAGTGAATAACCCTGATAAGCTCCCTTGGCAACGTTTTTGCAGTCTAAATCTGTCTAGTTGTGATAAGTTAAGAACTGGCTGGGACAATGTAGGTAAAATAGTATATTTTGGAAAAATGTGAAAGAAAAGTTAAGAAAAAAATATAAAGAAAATTGATTCTTTATGCTAAATGTGACCCATTTATCGATGATCCACTGCAAATCTCTGTTTAAAAACCTAAATACATATTCTAAATCAACACTCGATATCAACAAACAAAATACAATGTATATCTCCTATATAGGAAAGGTAAGAACAATAGAGGTAGCTGCTTACTTGGGTTATCCTACATGTTCTTGGACCACTTTTAAACAATTGATTTTTGGGGAACTTATAAAATGACCTCCAGGTTGACATTGACAATCCTTCCTATGGGTGAATGGGCAGGTATGCATTAATTGTATCTTAGAAGAATGGAAAAACAAAAAATTTAATTCTTATTAGTAAAAAAGACTGCAATCTATTTGGGCTTTGTGATCTTAGAGACAGTTTGCAATCTGTTGTGGCTATTATGTTAGTTTCAAATAATCTTCCAAATTTACTAATTTCCCCATGATTAATATAAAAAAACTTTTTTTTTCTAATTTCAGTAAATACATCATTTGTACCTAAAATAAATCACCAATATATATTTATTTTTTACCCTTAAAATGTATTATTTATATATAATAGTGGTTATACTTGTTTTTTTTGTTTTTTTTTTACACAGTCTTTCATAGTCTATATAAAACATAAAAAAAACATAAACATAAACAAAAAAATATAGAATGGAATTACACATATATACCGACATATTATTTCATCATCCTTAATCATCTTATCTCTATTTCTATATTTTTACTGTATTTTATCTAGTTTAATTATATACTGCTGCAAATTTCTTCTTCATCAAAAAGTATCTTAAAACTGAGTCGAAATTAGTATTCAGTGAGCTTTGTCCTAAAAGGAATTATTTAAAGAGCTGTAGTGTTGATATTGCATGTTGTTCTTACACTTGATTTATTAATTTTCTTAGAATTATTTATTTGCCAGACTTTATATATAACCAGCAGTGATTGCATCATGAAATACACAGCATGGTACAAGGGCCCAGTGCGGCTAAAGGAGAGTAATTAACATTACATCTTAAAAACTGACTGCTTCTCAGCAGTTGGCATCTGTTGAAGTTGGCAAAAATAAATCCCAATGCCTGGCAATTTCCTGCTGAATCAGCATGAAAAAAAACTGTGATCTAAATCTCCAGGGTTGTTTTGTTACGGGAGAGAGAGAGACATATCTCACGAGTGCTTCTTATTCTAGCTAAACCTTTTGATGATTGCATTTCGGAATTAATCCTTTGAGTGCCAAATATTGCTGAAGTCATTTTTAAAAAATTTTTTTAAACGCAATACATTCTTGTTGTGCTCCAAGGGTTAAATTAGTGATTATTTGTTTATTATTTAGTCCACAAAGCAATTAAAATAAATAAATAAATGCTATAGAATTATGCTATTTCATAGATTTTTCTTTTCACCTCTAGGTCAATTAGGTAAATTATATATTCATACGGTTAATAAACTGTAACAAATCTGAGATGCAACCAGATGATTTATATGTACCCACCATATTCCTCTGCATATTTTACAATCGCTCTTTTTATGCAGGATTTGACTTTACCTCCTGAGCTCTGTCTCATCCAAGTCCACATCCAAATGCAAAATGTTGTTGCCCAGGACCCCAGGTATGCCCAGGACCCCAGGTATCCTCTCCCAGTTTTCCCCTCCCTTTATTCTTTACACAGAGATGGTAAATGGGGCCAAACAAATGCATTGTTTCAGAGTCCCTGTCCAAACCCTGGGCCAACAGGTAGCTGCGTGGGGTCCCATTTTGGTTAATCCTGCTCTGCTGCTGTGGTGCAAAAAATAAATTTTGCTAGCTTGATAGATTAAAGCAGCCATTCCCTGAAAAATTAATATTTCTTGATGATAGAATCTTTATGAAATACTAATTTTGACCAAGAGATATACAGAGACAAAGTTACCTGTCTTTCTTAGACTCTGGGCTGAGCTACAGTGTCAAAATCCCGACAGCCATCACCAGTGAAGGCTGCAGGGAATTGGTTCTGTCAGGGCCGGTGCAAGGATTTTTGCCGCCCTAGGCAAAAGTAAAGTTTGCCGCCCCCACCCCCCGTGACATCACAATGCCCCACCCATATGACCTGCCATGTTAACTAACGCTAGTGCTGCAGTGCTGCAGTGCCGCTGTGTTTACATTAAAAGGCCTGCAGGGACAGGCTATAGACACCAGGACCACTACATTAAGCTGCAGTGGTTCTGGGGACTATAGTGTTTCTTTAATGTGAGGTAAATTAGAGATTAGTGCCACGAATAATATACTAGATTACCTACTTACAAGCAGATGAGGATGATGATGGGCTCTAGCTGCAGTCTGGCTCCACTGGTCTGGTGTATAACAGGATCTCTGGAGGCTGTTTGTAACTGTGGTCACAAAAATCAATGTTCTGGGAGAACGAGAAGCAGCTCCATTTTTTGGGGGCCCTTTACACAGCTCAAGGTCTGGGTCCCAGGGTCCACCTTCATGTTCCACCAATGAGTTTGTTCACAGGGGGTGGAGTGTGTAGGGGATGTCCTGATTTGTGTGTAAGGAATGCATTGTGTGAATCTGTGTTTGTATGTGTAAGGGCTGCAAGGTGTGTTTCTGTGTATGTAAGGGATGAAGTGTGTGAGTCTGTAAGGGGTGCTTTGAGTGTGTTTAAGGGGTGCATTGAGTGTGTGTAAGGAATGCATTGTGTGTTTCTGTGTGTGTAAGGGATGCATTGTGTGTAAGGGTTGCATTGCGTGTGTGTGTGTGTGTAATGCATTGTGTGTGTAATGCATTGTGTGTTTTTCTGTGTGCAAGGGGTTCATTGTCTTTGTGTGTAAGGGGTGCATTGTGTGTGATTGTGTGTGTGTGTGTGATGGATGTCAATCTCTCCCCCCTCCCTTGTCACTCTCTTCTCCCCCCCTCCCTTGTTACTCTCATTCCCCCTCCCTCCCCTGTCACTCCCCCCTCCCTGTCAATTTCTCTCTCCCCGTCAATTCCCCTCCCTGTCAATGTCTCCCCCCGTTAGTTCCTTCCCCCCCACCTCCCTGTTAGTTTCTTTCCCCCCTCCCTGTTTTCTTTTTCCCCCCCCTCCCTGTTTCTTTCTTCCCCCTCCTGTTTCCTTCCCCCCTCCCTCCCTCTTTCTTCCCCTCCTCCCCTCCCTTTATTTCCCTCCCTCCCTTTTCCCTTTCCTCCCCTCCCTCCCTCTTTCTTCCCCCTCCCTCATGTTTCTTACTTACCCCTCCTCCCTCCTGTTTCTTTCTTTCCCCTCCTCCTGCCTTCTCTCTTTCCTCCCTGTTTCTTTCTTCCCCTCCTCTTTCTTTCCAATCCCTCCTGTTTCCTTTCACCCTCCTCCTGTTTCCTTCTCCCCTCCTGTTTCTTTCTCCCCTCCCCCTTCCTCTTTGTTTCTATTTCTTCTCCCTCCCTCCCTCTTTCTTCCCCTTCCCTCCCTCTTTCTTCCCCCTCCCTCCCTGTTTCCTTCTCCTCCCCTACCTGTGTTGTAGCGTGGCCGAGCCCAGTATAGTCCGCGAGTACAGGGAGCTTTTGTTTCCTGTACCCGGCCGGACTAACAGGAAGTGAACACTCAGTGTGCACTTCCTGTTAGACCGGCTGGGTACAGGAGACAGCTGCTCCCGGTACCCGCCGACTATACTGGGCTCGGCCATGCTACAGAGAGGGGCTGACAGGAGGGAGCGCTGAACGCTTCCCTCCTGTCAGCCCCTCTCCCCATGGCGGCTGCAGCATGAGCGGGGCCGGCGCTCCTGGCGGCGCCCCTTCCCAAGGGGCGCCCTAGGCGGCTGCCTAGTCTGCCTTACAGGTAGCGCCGGCCCTGGGTTCTGTCCATGGAGGGTCCTCCATAGATCTTAATGCTGTACTCTCGCGCATGCACTGGAGCGCCAGGAGATGAAGAGGACCTGCTAAAACAAGATGGCCACAAAGGTAAGTAAACCTAACTTTTACCTGCCTCCCTCTATGGCCACCGTACCTCCATCATCAGGGGTCTTTGCAAATATGTGGGTGCTTCTGGTCTATTGAGGGTGGGTGTCCGAGGTCAGTGTGTCTCTTTGGTGTCAGGAGTGGGTGTATTTAACTTCAATTGCATTGTGAAATTCTCCAGTATAGAAATGAAAATAAAACAGGATATAGTGTTCTCTGTTATATAAAAAAAGAAAATAATAAAAGGAGGTATACTAACATAGGGAAAGCAAGCCAGGTTTTGCTCAATCCCATACAGCATAGGTGGTATCTTCCCCACCAAGGAAATAAAAGTGTGAATCCTCCAGATAAAATCTTCAATGGTATATATAGTTAGATGTCTTCACATAATAACATGATAACAAATATTTGTGAACACAATAACTCTCTGACTGAATCTTTATATACAGAAGTTTCAGAAGAACACTGAATGCATCTATTGTTTAAATTACTATGAACCTATTCTAATCAGAGCACGATCCATCACTTATTGAATTGACTACTTTATATGTAGAAATCATTTTCCTCTTTTAGATTTATTCATTTTCACTATGTTGTCATTTGGCAAAAGTACAGCTTGGTGACTTTCCAAAATGCCCAGAGGGAACGAACCTAATCTGACCCGGCTGTAAACTAATTAGGGTGTCAACTTCAATTTGTCGAAATAACATGTTTTTGCTTTTTCAAATTAGATCTCAAGCAATGTGCCCGACCGTAGTTTTGTGAAATGTTTGATTAAATAGATGAATGAATGTAAAAACTGAATGATTGAAGGAATTAATCAATAAATACTATATGAATGAAAACAAAGAAAAAAAAATAACATGGCACCATAATGTATTTGTCTTTTCATTAGGTAGTAATGACAAATTAATTGCTAGCATTTTCAGTTATCTAAGAGAATACTTTAACCCCTTAAGGACCAAACTTCTGAAATAAAAGGGAATCATGACATGTCAGACATGTCATGTGTCCTTAAGGGGTTAAGCTCTGACAAAAGCTTATCAGCCGAAACATTGGGTATATGTTGCTCTGCTGTGCAAACTTTAGAAGGTAACACATTTTGTCTGTTTTGCTACTAGTTTTCATCTTTGATTTGTTTCTGTATACTTTGATGAACAACCTTTGCTTTATCCCAACATAGATTAAGAGATACTTTTACTGCTATAATTGTAATAAAGATTACATTTATTTACATTTGTGTGCGTCTCTTGCTTTACTATGTTTGGTTAACAAGGGGTTAACTTTACCACTGACATAGGTGCCAATAGTCCAGAATTTGACAGGACAGTCCTGCATTTTGAGGTACTGTCTCTGCCGGCATATTTCTAAATGCAGCGTGGGGGGATGGAGGGGACTGGGCATTTGGACCACTTAACTCCAATAGTGATCTGTGCATGACCTGCCTTGAGGGGGTAGGCTGTCATTCAGCTGGCCACCTTTTTCAGTAGCAACCTGTCCCTTTCAAGGGTTCGCACATTGCTTTCAGCAGCTTGCTATCTTCCTCGGTTATGGAAGATGGGCAGGGTAGGTTGACAGCCATGCATTGATTGCACTATCTATCTATCTATCTATCTATCGTGGCTTAACGCCATATCTTTACTTGCTGTACCACTTTCTGAATTTCATGGAAGAATTCACTGTAGTTATTCAGATGATGATGCTAAGTACTGGCAAATTCAGCAAATTAGAGAAAGCTGACAAGTACATAAAAGAACTGTTCAAGATGTGTGCATTTACTAAACTTGTAAATATTTCTGTAAAAAATAGTAAAAACCTTCTTTATTCTACTGCCATACACGTCCTAAATCCTTATAATGACCATGTGTGCTGAGCAGAAGTGATGCAGGGAGTAAAAAAAGCAAGCTCACTAAATAAGCTTGGTAGTCCATCACATGCATGTACATGCCAAATGGCCACCCACCCTGTGAATGAGCTTACAGGGGTGGCATAAAGTGGAACCCTTTTATGGTCACATGTATACAAGATACAAGCTGTCTATGCCATCACCCCAACCTGATTCCCTCTACCAACTTCATGCTTCAGATGTTGGCAGGTATTCATGTACAGCTATACTTAAACTCTTGTTGCAGTGAAAGGGCAATTCAGAATTTGTAACGAGCTATACAGGAACGTAATGACCTAATACACATAACCCCATGTCAGCATAACTCATTTAAAACAAACAGTAAACCTGCAGTTTAATGGTAAAGTCAATATATATCATACTATATAGTAAAGCCATATACATACATACATAATATATGGACACATGACCATTACACAAACAGGGACTTTTATGACACGGCATTCTGCATACAATCATAATTTATATGTAGTTGGTCTCCCCTTAGCAGCTATAACAGCTTCTACTTTTCTGGGAAGGCTTTTCACAAGATTTTGAAGTGTTTCTCTGGGAATTTACGACCATTCATCCAGTAGACCATTTATGAGGCCAGACAATGATGTTGGTTCGGAATCTCCATTTCTCCAGTTCATCCCAAAGATGTTTGATGGGGTTGAGGTCAGGGTTATGTGCAGGCCAGTCAAGTTCTTCCACACCAAAACTAAACTCATCCAACTATGTCTTCAACAACCTTGCGTTAAAGAAAAGGGCCTTCTACAAACTGTTCCCACAAGGTTGGAAGCATAGCATTGTCCAAAATGTCTTGGTATGTTGAAGCATTTAGATTTCCCTTCATTGGAAGTAAAGAGACTAGCCCAACACTTGAAAAAAACAGCCCCATACCATTATCCCTTGTCAACTAAACTTTACAGTTGGCACAATGCAGTATGATAGGTAATGTTCTCCTGGCATCTGCCAAACCCAGACTTGCCCATCAGACTGTCAACAGAGAAACATGATTCATCACTCCACATAACACATTTCTACTGCTCCAGAGTCCAGTGGTGGCATGTTTTACACCACTCGATCCAATACTTGGCATTGTACTTGGTGATGTGAGGTTTGCATGCTGCTGCTCGACAATGGGAACCCATTCCATGAAGCTCCCGATATTGTGCTGATATTAATGTCAGTGACAGTTTGAAACTCTTCAGCTATCGAATCAGCAGAACAATGGTGACTTTTAAGCACATGTGCCTCAGCACTTGGTGATCCCACTCTACGACTTTATGTGGTCTTTTACTTTGTGGCTGAGTTACTGCTGTTCCTAAACGCTTCCACTTTCCAATAATACCACTTACAGTTGATCATAGAATATCTAGCAAGGATGAAATGTCATGACCTGACTTATTGCAAAGGTGGCATCATATCAAAGCACCATGCTGGAATTCAGTGAGCTCTTCAGAACAACCCATTTTTTCCACAAATGTTTATAAAAGCAGACTGCATGAATAGATGCTTGATTTTATACACAATGAGTCTGATTGAAACACTTAAATTCCATAATTAAGAGGTGTGTCCCAATACTTTTGTCCACACAGTGTGTGTGTGTGTGTATATGTATATATATAAATAGAACCAGGGGCTGCACTCACCTGAACATACATAAATGGGGTGCTGCTGGGGCCAATTTATACACAAGATCCAGCACACTCACTAAACCTCTAAACAGCTACTTCAAAGCTCACAGGTGTTATTAGTTTTTTTCAAAACACCTAATCTAGGCAAATATAATGGGGGTTTAGCTACAGTATATGATCATATATTGAAAAAACCTGCCACAACGTCAATGTACCCCATCTTTGGCAGGTGCTACTCTCACAGCCTAATGTCTGCTCTTATGAGATTAACCCACTTACTTGGGGGAAGAATTTCCATCTGGCATACACACAAATATATTTATATCACTTGTTTAACTCTAATATTAGCTCTTATCTATCACAATAATCTATTTAGCTAATTTATTTGCACCAAGTGCTAGTTCAAACTCAGTGCAGTGAATGTAGACGGAATGTATTTATAGTTTATATTAAAAAAAAAAAGATTGCAAAAGTCAGTAGTTTTATATATTTTAGGATAAATATTCATGCTGACTTCCAGAACCAGGTAATTTGGATTTTTTTTCCCTTTGCTTTAACATTCAGGAGTAAAATGTATTCTGCTACAGTAATCTAAAAATAGTGTCGAAAAAAAAAACATTCTTCCAGTACAAGTTTTATTGACTAAACTGACCATTTTTTATTTCATTCAAGACTAGTAGATGACAGATTTTCAGATGACATGGCTTTTGTTAAGTGAACGCAGTACTGCTAAGTCATCACCTGGTTTTTCCTATACGATGCACCAGTGAACCATTTCAAGACAGCGGATGCTGCCTCAGACATTCAGAAACCACTATACATCATTGTTTGAATTTACTGTAACTCCTGGCAATAATAAATTATTCTTAAAGCTGGCTTATAAGAGTAAAAAAAAAAAAAGAAATTGCCTTAAAGGTCACCAGTAAATTTTAGTATCAAATTCTAAAATATAGAGATTTTCACTGAACCATCTGTTAAGCCGATAACATGCTTTTTAACCCCTTAAGGACACAGCTTCAGAAGCTTGACTTACGCTTAATGACACAAGCAATTTTTGCATTTTATTGCTGTTTGTGTTCAACTGCAATTTGCATCTCTCTCATTTATTGCACCGACACATATTATATACTGTTTTTTAAAGGACAGAAAGGGCTTTAATTTGATATAACATATATATATATAAATGCTTACTTATTATAAAAAAAATACAGAAAAATGCAAAAAAAATGAAAAATATTGTTTTTTTTTACAGTTTTTGCAATAATAATGTGTGCATAATTAGTGCAGGTTAAGGAAAGTAATTAAAAATAAATTTATTTATTTGTTCTGATTTACAGAATATAAATTGTGTCTGGGATTTTAAGTTTTTTTTGGTAGTTACAGGTCACAAAGCACAAGGAGTAAAATAAACTTTTAATGTGGAGCGATTTTAGAATTTGGTATGTTTGTCTTGTAAGCTTAATAGCCATAAAAGAAAACAAAATTGCCACACAAAAGTATATATTTATATAAAGTAGACATCACGGGCTATTTACCTAAGGTTGTTTTGACACTTTCTACGTAGCCATTTCACCGCCAACCTCTGCTAAATATTGGAGTAAAATTGTGTTCTTTTTGGTTTTTGGCACACAAACTTATAACAGAGAAATTCTCGTGTATATTTTGTAAAGTTGGTGTGTGCTATTCCTGTACAAAGTTTTATTTTGTGTTCAGTTACATCTGCTGAGTAAAATGACACCCCCATTGTATGTCTTTTGCACTATTTCGTGAAGTTACAGTGCCATACAGGATACCTGTCCTTTTCAGTATTCAC
Organism: Pelobates cultripes; assembly: GCA_933207985.1. Taxonomy (NCBI): domain Eukaryota; kingdom Metazoa; phylum Chordata; class Amphibia; order Anura; family Pelobatidae; genus Pelobates; species Pelobates cultripes. The sequence continues at coordinate 396,400,903 of OW240912.1, read as the reverse complement.
AGTAGAATTTTGAGAGATGAATTTAATGAGCCTTAGCTTCCATTTGGGGTATTATAACAGTTTGACTGTTCAAAAAACCCCACAAAGGCCTACCATTTGTAAAAGTAGACACTCCAGGGTATCTTATAAGGTGCATATTGTGCCTTAACATGCCCCCATTTTTTCACCAATATATGCCAAAGTATGTGGTAAAAAATAATTTTGTGCATTTTTTACATACGGATTGCATTTTTGCTGGGCGTTTTGTATATTTCATATGTGCCACTAAGTTCAAACCCCCCAAATTATGCTCAGCTAAGTCTTCTGAGTAAAATGACACCCCATATGAATGTCTTTGGCACTATTTCGTGAAGCTACAGTGCCATATAGGAGACCTGTCCTTTACAGTATTCACAGTAGAATTTTGAGAGATGGATTTAATGAGCCTTAGCTTCCATTTGGGGTATTATAACAGTTTGACTGTTCAAAAAAACCCCACAAAGGCCTACCATTTGTAAAAGTAGACACTCCAGGGTATCTTATAAGGTGCATATTGTGCCTTAACATGCCCCCATTTTTTCACCAATATATGCCAAAGTATGTGGTAAAAAATTATTTTGTGCATTTTTTACATACGGATTGCATTTTTGCTGGGCGTTTTGTATATTTCATATGTGCCACTAAGTTCAAACCTCCCAAATTATGCTCAGCTAAGTCTTTTGAGTAAAAATACACCCCCAATGAATGTCTTTGGCACTATTTTGTGAAGCTACAGTGCCATATAGGAGACCAAGCCATATCCGTTTTTACCAAACTTTGAATTTTGACGCTGGGCCTATGTGCAATTTCCAAGCATCTTCGCAGGTTTTAAATTCAAACTACCCCACAAAGGCCTACCATTTCTTAAAGTAGACACCCCAGGGTGTTTCAAAAGGTATAGTTTGAACCTTAGCGTGGGATCATTTTTCCGCTAGCTTGTACCAGATGTAGTGGTAATAAGCGTTTTTTCTGCCTTTTTGACATACAAAGTGAGTTTGCACAGTATATTTTGCAAACCTTATGTGTGCTACGACTGTATAATACTTCATATGTTGCTCAGCTATGTCGGCTGAGTACAGCAATACCCCGTATGTACCTTTGCCAGGTATGTGTGGACATCGGAGGGGCACATTTGGGACACAGCCATTCCAGTTTTTTTCAAACTTTGAATTTTTATGCTGTGCCTATGTCCCATTTTAGAGTATTTTACCAGGCTATATAATCCAAATTCCCCATAAAGCCATACCATTTCTTAAAGAAGACATCCCAGGGTATTTCAAAAGGCATATTTTGAACCTTAGCGTGGGATCATTTTTCCGCTAGCTTGTACCAAGTGTAGTGGTAATAAGCATTTTTTCTGCCTTTTTGACATACAAAGTGAGTTTGCGCAGCATATTTTGCAAACCTTATGTGTGCTATGACTGTATAATACTTCATATGTTGCTCAGCTATGTCGGCTGAGTACAGCAATACCCCCGTATGTACCTTTGCCAGGTATATGTGGATGTTGAAGGGGCGCATTTGAGACGCAGCCATTCAGTTTTTTTCTAACTTTGAAGTTTTACGCTGTGTCCATGTTCCAATTTGGAGTAGTTTAGACGGTTGGTTATTGAAACTTCCCCACAAACACATACTATTTATTAAAGAATACACCCTGGGGTAATTCAAAAGGCATATTTTGAACCTTGGCGTGGGATAATTTTTTCTCTAGTTTGTTCCAGGTGTAGTGGTAATGAGCGTTTTTAAAATGTATTTTTTTACTTTTTATAACTTTTTTACTTTTAAAAACTAGTTTTTAAACTTTTGTTTTGCTTATAAATTTTTTTTAAAACTTTCCTAAACTTTCTTAAAACTTTTTTACAGATTTAACATTTTTCTAAGCTTTTTTTTTTACCGTTAACCCCTAACTAGCAGTACGCAGCACTAACAGTAAATTCCCCATTTTCCCATAACTCCCACCCACCCCAGCTAGCAAAATATATAGTTATAAAATATTTAAATTAATTAATTAAATAAATTGAACCCCTGAGGGTTAAAAAAATAAATAAAAGTTAATCCTCAGGGGTTAAAAAAAATTAGATCACAGTATAATACTGTGATCTCTATTTGATCGCTGTAGGCAGTGATCGACTGGCAGGGAAGGGGTTAATTTTTATTTGGACTAGGTAAAGTGTGTTTTTTTTGTTTTTTTTACTTAAATGTTATTAAAACATTTTTTTAAGCTTAATTTTTAACTTTTTAAAGTTTCTTTTAAAACTTTTTTTTAACGTTAACCCCTAGTTAGCCTAACGCCAAATCCCCCAATTCCCCACTAACTTCCACCTACCCCAGCTAGCTAAATATATAATTAAAAAATAATTTAATTAATTAATTTAATTAATTTAACCCCTGAGGGTTAAAAAAAAAAAAATTAACCCTCAGGGGTTAAAAAAAAAATCAGATCATAGTAAAATGTAATCCCTGCCAATTGATCACTGTAGTCAGTGATCAATTGGCAGGGAAGGGGTTAATTTTTTATTAAAATGGGTAAGTGGGGGGGACTTTAAATAAACTTTATTTTTTTAAAACAGCAGGGGGCAGGATCAGCACTGATCCGGCTCCCTGCACTTCACACAGAACCCGGAAGTGCAGGGAGCCGGTAGGTGAGTATACAGAGCACATGTGCTCGCTCTGACTTGCGGTCAGAGCGAGCACATGTGCTGGGCAGCCTGACCGGGTGCTCCCGGTATGCCTCTAATGCAGAGGCATACCGGGAGCACCATTAACCCCGCGATCGCCGCGATAGCGGCGATCCGGGGTTAATTTTACCGCGTGACGGAAGAGGTCCGTCACCCGTCGTTAAGGGTCTCCCCTCTGTGACGGACCTTGTCCGTCACCCGTCCTGAAGGGGTTAAGGATTATTGAAACACTACTTATTTGTCATCAAATAAAATTATTAACAGCTAATTTCCATTTGATCAGGTATATCCTGTCTTCAGTAATAATTGTGTCATTTTTAATTGCTTGACTCAATTTAATTAGATGTTATGTATTCATCCCTTGCACACTATAATTCTTAAAGGTGGTACCATGTATGGAACAAAGTAGCTGACCATACCCCCCATCTTCTATCGTTTATTGTCCCAATGCAGCTATAGTCCTGGCTAGAGTTGAGCGGACACTTGGATGTTTGGGTCTGGCGGGTTCGGCCGAACTTTGAAAAAAAGTCCTGGTTCGGGCTCGAACTTGACCCCGAACCCGAACCCCATTGAAGTCAATGGGGACCCTAACTTTTGGCCACAAAAATGCCTCTAAAAACTTCTCTTTCATTGTTCAAACTGAGCTCAACTCCTGATGCATGGAGAAAAGGCCTTCATAAGACTCCGCTATTATGTACATAGTTTATACTAAGTGACCCATAGGTTGAGGAGGCGGTGACCGTGGCGGTATAGGCGGAAGCGGTGGTGGAGGAGGATGATGAGGTAGCCAACACTGTATTTTATGTTTTTTTGTTTTTTTTTATTGTGGTAGCCCACAAAATATTGGGAAATACAAATAAAGAAACATTTGCGGCCTGCGGTGCATTTCTTGCAGTCCTGATGCATGGCGAAAAGGCCTTCCCAAGCATCTGCTAATGTGTACCTAGTTTATAATAAGTGACCCATAGGTTGAGGAGGTGGTGACCATGGTGGTGGAGGAGGAGGATGAGGTAGCAAACAATGTATTTTATGGTTTTATATATATATACATATATATATATATATATATATATATATATGTATATATATATATATTATTTTTTTTAATTGGGGTAGCCCTCAAAATATTGGGACATATAAAAAAAGACAACTCTGTTCCGCAGAGTAGCTGTTGACATTATAGTTGCGCAGAAACTTTGTTGACTCTAGAGAACCTCGGGCAAATCGCACTTCCCCGTGGCGGCGACTTTGCATGTGGATGTCATCCATATCAACTTTCGATGCCAGTTTCTGCGCCTAGCATGGTGACCACGGGTAACGGGGAATCAGGGTTCCATTCCGCACAGGGACCCTGAGAAATGGCTACCACATGCAAAGAAGGCAGCAGGCGCGCAAATGACCCACTCCCGACGCGGGAAGGTAGTGATGACAAATAACAATACAGGACTCTTTAGAGGCCCTGTAATTGTAATGAGTCCACCTGAAATCCTTTAACTCTGATCAATTGGAGGGAAGTCTGGTGCAGAGCCACTGACCCGTGCGTGCTGCAGCTGAAACTCCATTATCACCTGCTGCTTGCAAAGTCTCATGAGGCGGTGAGCGGGAAGGCCGAAGTTATGCTGTAGCGCAGACAGGCAAGCAGCAGCAGGGTGACAACGACAAAAGCGCGCACAGGTCCAGCGGGTTCGGCAACAGTTTTCCCTATAAACTGACCTCTCAGTTTGACTTGTGAGGGTATTGCCCCAGAATTACAATATTATTGAAGTACCTCTTAGCTATTGATCACTGGTTTAAATATAGCAGCTTGTTATATAGTGTAGAAAATATCAATCTGTTTTCTATCATTTAGATGTACCAAGTGTTGTAGGTGTGAAACAATATTACAAGTGACCGATGTAGTAAATTTGAATCAAAGTTCCATTTGCAAAAAAAACTCTTGCCCATCTTCAGTGGGTTATTGCATTTTTAAGATGTAGACTTATTGTATCAAACTAGCAATGCACAGATAGATTGTCTGGCACGTTGTTTTGGTGTTTGGTTTTTAACTTTGTAGTTGTGTCTTTACACAATATAGAAATGTATATTAATGCTTCTGTATATGAAGCGATCACAATAACACTTACTTTTCACTTTTTTTTTTTTTTCTAAATCAGGCTACACAAAAATTGGTAATTCACAATATGACATCTGAAAAGCACATAAATGGATGCTGTATGATTTTTTTTTTTTTTTTAAAAGAACACACTACATGAAGGTCCTGTTCACTAGAGTGTGTAGTCATGAATGTAACCAGTAACACTTTGTTGTTTACAGCCACTGGTTGGCCCATACATATTTTGATTTTTTTTTTTTATCCATATTTATGTTAATTTTATGCTGGACCTACGGGATACACTAGACTAAATTTATACATTTAATAGTTTTAAAATAACCATAATAAGTAAAAGTCACTAATTATTTATAAAATATGCATTTTAAATATCAGATTAACACAAAGGCCCTCTTTGATACATTGCTAAATAATATTGATTGTTGTATGGAGACATTTGTTGTTATATGTACATTGTTATCATTGTCCTTTCTCCTTTCTTGTATTTTGTTACTATGCTACTGATATATTTATCTTTTGATATGCCCTGAGTATGGTTGTGGAGGAAATGGACTACAAAGAAATAGGTGTTACTTCAATTAAATGAGATCGAGGTGCCATTGCACCATGGGACATGTAGTACCCGAAACCGGAAGTGACGCGACGGCATTTTGCCCGCGAAAACCGGAAGTGACGTCAATCAACACAAAGCATGATGGAACCTGTAGTACAGACGGGCGGAAATGACGTGACGCCATTCTGAGGACACCAGACGCAACTAATACAAACGAGGAGAGGAAATTTTAGGCGGGAATTTCGAACATTTAAAAGGGGACTCAACCCATGACACCATCAGTTGCTGACTGAGGAAGCCGTTTTTTCGGTGAAACGCGTTTTGGCTAACCAGGTGGACCTGTTATCAGACCACTCAATACATTTGTATTATATTTACTTGTTTTTATTATTTTCTAGAAGTATATATACATTTTTAATTGTTTCTTAAATAAACATATATTTTTTATCCACCATTGAATTACACTCTGCGCAAGTGATTCCAGGAAGGGGAAGTGTCACCCCTACTAACTGACACTAGGCTAAAAATACTTAGAGCCAGTTACCACAGGCTCTAAAGAAGGTGAGCAATTTTGTATTTTATTTACATTGATTTATATCGGTATCTAAAATACTACATTTAGATTGGGGATATCTGTGTCTTTTTTCCATGCAACGTGGAGAGGAAGTTACGCTCTTTTTTTCACCTTGAGAGACGGGTCGTGTGATCTACCCTAAAAAGACACAGACACCTGGAAGTTTAGAGCCTTATAACTGTAAAAGGCTCTAAAAAATGTGAGTTTATTTCAATTCATCATTCACAACTAAAGGACTTTTTTGGGATATTTATTTAACATACTACACTATTATTTGTACTCTTTCTGTGTTTTCTATTTTTTATATATCACTAAGAAAACTAAAGCACAATATATAGGGTAAGTGCGTGTGTTAGCACTGTCCTTTCACTGAAAATTTCACTATATATTTAGCGCTACACTCATGAGGAACTGAAGATCTGGGAGATATAAATATCCACCTAGATCCAAAATTTTTCTCTGTTCTTTTTGGTGTTTAATTATGTATGGTGGGTTATAAGGAGTACCCACGGAGTGTATATAGCAGCTAAAACCACAATTCACTAATTATATAGCGCCACTATTCCACATCTTTTTGTGTTCAAATTCTGGGTCACATGCTGCACTGGCCAATCACAGCCATGCCATTAGTAGGCATGGCTGTGATGGCTTCTAAGGGCATACAAGTCAAACGCTTGTTTATTGGCTGCCCTGCAGCCTTTCAAAACGCGCCATTAAATCACTGAACACCGAACTCCAACCCAAACATACAGTGATATGTCCATGTTCGGGTCCAGGGTCCAAAAAACCTAATGTTCGGTACGAACCCAAACTTTTCAGTTCGGGTTCGCTCAACTCTAGTCCTGGCTTTTTGTTTATATAGAATGTTCTGATCTGTGGGTCACTTTCTCTCAGATATATTAGTGATCTGATTCAATGACTGGTTCGAGAACTTAATGTTGCCTTAGTTATCCTAAATTAATTTGCTTTAAATATTATGTATTTGTGAATGCAATGTTTCCTGGGTTCAGCAATCATTGAAGGGTACACATGAATAATTTCATGAACTGACTGAGAAAATTCCCTTATAACATCTGGTAGCATAGCTTGTGCTATGTAAAACATTAAAGCTTGTTTTCCTGGCACTATAGTGTTAATAGGTCCCCCACACCCTCATGGCCCCCCTCTAGTAGGGCTGAAGGGGGAGGAAGGGGTTAAATTCTTACCTTTCTCCAGTGCCGGGCTCCCTCAGCACTGGGGACTCTCCTCCTTCTTCCGACGTCATTGGCTGAATGCGCATTGGCAGCAAGAGCCGCGTGCGCATTCAGTCAGTCCATCGGAAAGCATTCTCAATGCTTTCCTGTGAACGCTGGCGTCTTCTCACTGTGAAAATCACAGTGAGAAGCGCAGAAGCGCCTCTAGCGGCTGTCAATGAGACAGCCATTAGAGGCTGGATTAACCCATATGTAAACATAGCAGTTTCTCTAAAATTGCTATGTTTACAGCAGGCAGGGTTAACTCTAGATGGACCTGGCACCCAGACCACTTCATTAAGCTGAAGTGGTCTGGGTGCTGTAACAAACCACCTCTTTTACAGGTAGGATTGTCACTGATCTTGCAGTAACCACAGCCTTCTAGGGTATACAAAGTCCAGGACACCTTCAGCTCAGTTTTTCTTTTTATTCAGTAAGAAAACAGGTTCTTTAAATAATAACAAAAACAAACAAAATCCCTTGCTCTTACTAGACAGGAATTGCTATCTGCAATTGGGTGGCTTTCCCACTTACCAATTTTCCAAACAAAAGAAATGTCTTTGCAATAAACACACTTGTCTTTCACTCTCCTAGCTGTCTTTTTCTCCCTCACACTGCAGCAGGCTGCCCTCTTCTTTTAAAGGCCTGTCTACTAATTGACTAGCTACAGGTGAGTGCCAATTAACTAACTCGTAAGTCAGATCCAAATAGTGGTCTGTTACACAGCAACTAATGCTGTTGGAGCATTGGCCCACCCTGCTCTCCAAATACTCCGCCCCAGGAACCCATACCATGTTTTGCAGAACCTTAGCAATGTAGATTGCAAACTCTAACATCTCTCCCTGGGGCATTTAACTGAAAATTCTCAGGTTGCTGTTTAGCAAATCAGGCCTGATGTATCTTCCATCAACCACTATTCCACTTTTATGCTCACATATCCTCCCCCCAGCTCATACCCATGGGTTTGAGCGACCATGGATAACAGAGAGTGTACCCTCGAAAGCCCATCAGCATTACCTTGTTGCAGACCAGCCCTGTGTTCCACAGTGAAATTAAAAGATTGCAAACTCAAAAACCATCTGGTTACTCTGGAGTTACTTTCCCTGTTCTGATACATCCATGTCAGAGGTGCATGGTCCGTTATCAATTGGAACTTTCTGCCTAGTAGGTAGTATTTAAGAGAGTCTAATGCCCACTTAATAGCAAGACACTCTTTTTCAACAATAGAGTAGTTCTTCTCATGTGGGTTTAACTTTCTGCTCAAAAAGAAAACAGGGTGTTCTTCACCCTGGTATTCCTGTGAAAGAACAGCCCCCAAGCCAACATCAGAAGCATCTGCCTGAACTATAAAGTCCCTGGAAAAATCTGGGGTCACCAAGACAGGATGGCTACAGATAGCTTCCTTCAGACTCTTAAACGCCTTTTCTGCCTCAGGGCACCATTTAACTACAACTGGGGATTTTGCTTTAATAAGGTCTGTTAGAGGTGCAGCAATGGTAGCAAAATCTGGGATGAACCGTCTATAATATCCAATTAAACCCAAAAATGCCTTTACTTGTTTCTTTGTAAGAGGCTGTGGCCACTTTTGTATGGCTTCTACTTTGGCTTCCTGTGGTTTAACCAAACCCCTCCCAATAGAATAGCCTAAGTACTTTGCTTCCTCTAAACCAATCGTACACTTGGAAGGATTGGCAGTTAAGCCTGCTGAGCGGATAGCATCAAGTACCGCTTGAACTTTAGGGAGGTGGGATTCCCAGTCTGCACTGTGGATGACGACATCATCCAAGTATGCTGCAGCATAACGAACATGAGGTTTAAGAATTCTGTCCATCATTCGTTGGAATGTGGCAGGTGCCCCATGTAACCCAAATGGCAATACAGTGTACTGAAACAGGCCACTGGGTGTTGAAAAGGCTGTCTTTTCTTTGGCTCTTTCAGTGAGAGGGACCTGCCAGTAACCCTTTGTTAAATCCAAGGTTGTTAGATAACGAGCTTTACCCAGTCTTTCTATTAACTCATCAACTCTGGGCATTGGGTAAGCATCAAATTTTGAGATGGCGTTTAACTTGCGGTAGTCATTACAGAACCTCCATGTGCCATCAGGTTTTGGCACCAATACAATAGGACTACTCCAGTTACTCTGGGATTCTTCAATGACTCCAAGTTTTAACATGCTCTCAACCTCTAAGTTTATAACCTCCCTCCGGGCCTCAGGAATTCTATAGGGTTTGAGGTTAACTCTTTTCCCTGGTTCGGTTATTATGTCATGTTTAATCACCTTAGTCTTTCCTGGAACTACCGAGAAAACATCCCTATTTCTTCTGATGAAATCTCTGACCTCTTGCTTTTGATGTACAGACAGAGTCTCAGATACATTCACCTCTGGCTCTACTATAGGAGGTTCTGAAGGTTTTAAAGCAACCAGGACCTCCCTGTCCTTCCATGGCTTTAAACAGATTTATATGATACAACTGTTCAGGCTTTCTTCTTCCTGGTTGTCTGACTTTATAATTGACATCACTCACTTTCTCTATTATTTCATAGGGTCCATGCCAAGTCGCAAGGAACTTATTCTCCACAGTAGGGACCAGAACCAATACCCTGTCTCCAGGTTGGAACACTCTGACTCTAGCATTACGGTTATAGCTGTTTTTCTGAGCCTGCTGGGCTTCCAGCATGTGTTCCCTGACAATAGGCATGATGGTGGCCATTCTATCCTGCATTTGAGCTATATGCTCAATTACACTCCTGTGAGGAGTAGTCTCCTGTTCCCAGGTCTCCTTAGCAATATCCAATATTCCCCTGGGATGTCTTCCATATAATAATTCAAAAGGAGAGAAGCCCGTGGAGGCCTGTGGAACTTCCCTAATGGAAAACAGTAGATATGGCAATAAAAAATCCCAATTTCTTCCATCTGCATCAATTACCTTGCGTAGCATACTCTTAAGGGTTTTGTTGAACCTCTCTACTAAACCATCAATCTGTGGGTGATATACTGAGGTCTTAAGATGTTTAACCTGCAAGAGCCTGCACAACTCTTTTGTGACTCTGGACATGAATGGGGTCCCCTGGTCTGTCAGTATTTCTTTAGGGATACCCACCCTACTGAACATCAACATAAGTTCCTTAGCTATTAACTTTGCAGAGGTATTACGCAAGGGAATGGCCTCAGGGTAGCGAGTTGCATAGTCCAAGATGACTAATATATATTGGTGTCCCCTAGCGGACTTTACCAGTGGCCCCACTAAGTCCATAGCGATCCTTTCAAAAGGCACATCAATTATGGGTAAGGGTACAAGTGGACTACGAAAAGTCTTGAAAGGAGCCCTGTACTGGCACTCAGGACATGAGGAGCAATAGTTTGTAATAGCAGCAAACACTCCAGGCCAGTAAAACCTTCTAAGGACTCTCTCTCTAGTTTTTTCGACTCCCAAGTGTCCCCCTAATATGTGGCTGTGAGCCAACTTTAGCACTATATTCTGGTAAGTCTGAGGAACCAACAGCTGCTTAATGATGTCTGAATCCTTTTTTTCTACACGGTAAATTAGGTCATTTTGTACTTCAAAATAGGGGAACGGCAGTGCTTCTCCTGGCTGATTAGCAACCCCGTTTACAACTTTAATATCATTTCTAGCTGTCACTAAAGTGGGATCTTCTCACTGAGCGCTTTTAAAGTTACCTGGACTAATTCCAATATCAATTAAGTCCTTATCCTTGTCTGCAGTATTAGTAGGCTCCTCACTAGTTTGAGCTGGGTTATCTCCTATTAATACTGGTTTAGGGCAGTATTTTTTCTTTTTTCTTATTTTTCCGTCACAGTGGTCAAAACCCAAGTCAATATCGGAAAAAGGGAACACATTATCCTCGACAGACTGACTCATTTCTGATAAATTTTGGTCTGTCTTTTGTAAAGCTGCCCATAATTTTAGAAAATGAGGAAAGTCTCTACCGATCACTACCTCATGGGCTAATCTAGGTACTACACCCACTCGGTACTTTAAATCCCCATACTGGGTTCCAATATTTACTTCCGCAGTGGGGTATTCCTTTTTATCACCATGAACACAGATAATGCCTATTTTCTGTACATGATCAGGTTTTACACAAGGTATTATAGACTCTGCTACCAACGTAACCATACTACCTGAATCAAGTAATGCTTTAGACATTTTTCCATTCACAGTTACACAGCATTTATGAGCGTTATTATCATAGTCATTGTTAACAGTACCATAACAATTGAGCAAAAATGAACGTGTTCCCTCATCTTTGCCCATATTGCATTCCATAGGTTCATCCTTAAATGGACAGTCTTTGGCCATATGACCATCCTCTTTGCACTTGAAACATTTGACAGTACAATCTGACCACCAATTAGTTCCTTTCCCAGGCCTATTAGACCTGGATGCCCCCCTGGTGTTTTGTGTATAGAGCTGCAGTTCTTCAGCTCCCCTTAAACCTTGAACAGTCTTACCAGGTCTTGCAGAATCTTGGGGCTTAGGATTGCGAGGGTTTGCCTGTGAAGTAGGACATAGCAGTTCTCCTGCAGCCACATATCTTTCCACCAAGGCAATCAGTTGGTCAGCTGTATGGGGGTCACTTTGGCTGACCCAGCGACGCAGGGAAGCTGGTAAACCACGCAAAAACCGGTCCATTACTAAGGTTTCCACAATGTGACTAGCTGAATGGATTTCAGGTTGTAACCATTTCCGTGCAAGGTGTATGAGGTCAAACATTTGGGAACGTGCGGCTTTGTCTGAAGAATATGACCATGAGTGGAACCTTTGGGCATGTACTGCAGAGGTTACACCCAGTCGTGCCAAGATTTCAGCTTTCAATTTGCTGTAGATACTTGCATTGGCTGGTTCTAGGTCATAATATGCCTTCTGCGGCTCTCCACTTAGGAATGGTGCCAGTATGCTTGCCCACTCACCAGCCGGCCATCCCTCCCTCTCAGCAGTGCGCTCAAATGCCAGAAGGTACGCCTCAACATCATCTGATGCAGTCATTTTCTGAAGATAGTGGCTCGCCCGAATCACCTTTGGCCCCTGGTATCTTCCATCAGGGTCTCCATTCAGTTTTTCAGAGATAGCTTGGATTTCCTGTTGTAGTCCCTGGGTGACTTTTTGCTGCTCCTCACGGGCTACTTTAAACATCTCCGCTTGTGTCACAACAAGCTGTTTCACCAAGGACTCAGTGCACTCCATTTGTGTTTTGGCCAGCACTTTAGCACACTCTGCCTGGGCCAGCACCAGTTGCTGCAGGGCTGCACTGTTTTATGCAGCTCTCCTGTTAGCCTCCTGTTGCACAGAGGTGGATTGGATCAGAGCCTTGATAACATCCTCCATGTTGAGCTTTAAATGACTTCTACCCTCAGGCTAACGTGGCTGCCCGCATTCTCCACCATATGTAACAAACCACCTCTTTTACAGGTAGGATTGTCACTGATCTTGCAGTAACCACAGCCTTCTAGGGTATACAAAGTCCAGGACACCTTCAGCTCAGTTTTTCTTTTTATTCAGTAAGAAAACAGGTTCTTTAAATAATAACAAAAACAAACAAAATCCCTTGCTCTTACTTGAGCTCTTACTAGACAGGAATTGCTATCTGCAATTGGGTGGCTTTCCCACTTACCAATTTTCCAAACAAAAGAAATGTCTTTGTAATAAACACACTTGTCTTTCACTCTCCTAGCTGTCTTTTTCTCCCTCACACTGCAGCAGGCTGCCCTCTTCTTTTAAAGGCCTGTCTACTAATTGACTAGCTACAGGTGAGTGCCAATTAACTAACTCGTAAGTCAGATCCAAATAGTGGTCTGTTACACAGCAACTAATGCTGTTGGAGCATTGGCCCACCCTGCTCTCCAAATACTCCGCCCCAGGGACCCATACCATGTTTTGCAGAACCTTAGCAATGTAGATTGCAAACTCTAACATCTCTCCCTGGGGCATTTAACTGAAAATTCTCAGGTTGCTGTTTAGCAAATCAGGCCTGATGTATCTTCCATCAACCACTATTCCACTTTTATGCTCACAGTGCCTATAGTGGTCCTTTAACATATTGGCACACTATAGGCACAAAGACCATATCATCTCATTGAAGTGTCCATATTCAGTGATAGAGAAACTGTAATGTTTGCAATGTTAAGACTGCCTCTAGTGGCCACCAGAGGCCCTTCATGCAGTTTCATGGAGTTTAACTCTGTGAAACGATGCTTTGCATGAGGACATCCAGTGTTTTCAGAATCCCCAAAGGAAAGCCTTGAGTCAATGCTTTTGTATGAGGAAGGCCATATGCTCTGTTGCTTCTATTATGTATCACACCGCGTTTTACTCTTGCTTTTTCTCTTGGTGCTGTAGAGGAAGGAGTAAACAAATACAGTAATGGCACAAGGTATAATGAAGCATCCTAGCCCAAGTCTGCCAGGACCTGGTAATCTCTAACATAGCATAATAGCCAAAGAAGACGTGCAAGAACATCTGGTAAAATCTGTCCTGGCATGTGAATGTAAAGCTATCCAATCAGAATCCAGCACTGAGCATGGCTTGTTCTGTAGGTCTCCATATAGACTCCTATCAAAACAGTTGAGAAGAAAGGTCTCACTAAACTTTTGTCAGTTTTATTTGGATGCCAGAACACATCGTATATAATATACAGTATCAACTATACCGGAGAAATTAATTTATATTCAGATATATCAGAGTACAGAACATATTACCATATGTAATGCTGCAAAGATTATAATAAAGGCTTTTTAAAAATGCTCTCATAATCTGTCAAAAACACATCAATTTTAGGACACTACAGGAAATGAAAGCAAAATGGTTCTTGGATTTTGAACAAGAATAATAATGAGGTACTTTTAAAACACCACTTCTGAGTTGTGGTTTAATTTACTCAAAAAACAAGCACATTATGTGGTAATACTCTGAACATACAATATTTATTGAAAATCTTTTTTCTTCTGCGTTCACATCATCAATAAACAAATAGAATAAGTTTTTACAAATTGTTTTTTTTCTGTCTGAGTTATTTTATTAATGCATAGAGCATTAAGTGCGTAGAGCAAGCTTAGTTGAAAGTCGAGAGAATTAACAATTTACAAATAAACCAAAATACCTGGTTGCATTTCTTTGTATAAATAATACATTTTGCAACGGGGGATGGTAAACTCGGAGGAAGCACTGCAGGGTTATGCAAAATCAAATGACAAACAGAACAAATGTAATTACTAAAGGAATGTAGAAATGGCATTAGATAAAGGTCACCTAAAGGTTTTATAAAATAAGGTGGAACTGCATTATCTTCTCATCTGTTAGACATGTCCTCATTTTCAGTAATAGTAAAGAATAGATAACTGCACACATGGCAATGTATGAGCAGTGAGGTTTTTCTTCTGGTAATTAATACAACATTTCGGGAACTCATTGACCCATTTTGCGAGTTTAGAAGACAAAGGATCCATGAAGCATCAGTACGCTCTGTTAAATACCCTAAATAAATACTGAGGATGTTTAAGTACAAAGTGGCCTATTAACTAAATGGTACATAGTGAAGAAATTAGAAAAAATATGTCAGCATTGCAGATGGAAAAGAAAAAATAGCTATGTGATAATTTCCGTCAGTATTTTGTCTACATGTCTTCCAACCAGCACAATATGGTATAATGTCATTGAAAAAGGATGTATGTTCTTGTAAGCGATTTTAATACTTAACCTCAACTGTATATAAGGGTTTTATAGAAGGTATAGACTGTCTCAGTATGACATAAGGACTGACTTTTCCTCTGTTTGCTGCTATCTTTTGTTATTGTGCTTTAATTTCACAACATTATATATACGTTGTTCTTGACAACAGTGGCTAGATCTATCTGACATCTAAAAGTAACAGTGCTTCCATATGCTTCTTTAGTAAAAGCTGGCTACTATTGCATACCCAGCACCACCAACATCTCTTGTACAATCCGTCAGGGTACATATGTTAAAGGCCACTCTATATTTAAGTAAACACATAAATACAGCACAAAGGCACATTTTACTAATAGAACAAGATAAAGGCCTTTAGAGAAGGATTAAAGCGGCACTGTCATGCCGAACTTATCTTTCCCTAATCGCTTCCTCTTCTCTTCCTCTCTCAGGATCTGTTCTTCATTTCTTCCTGTCGGCTCTAGTTTTCTTTAAAACATGTAGTCAGGTGTATATTTC
The DNA here is from genome assembly GCA_933207985.1 of Pelobates cultripes. Taxonomy (NCBI): domain Eukaryota; kingdom Metazoa; phylum Chordata; class Amphibia; order Anura; family Pelobatidae; genus Pelobates; species Pelobates cultripes. The sequence continues at coordinate 396,385,534 of OW240912.1, read as the reverse complement.
CTACACCTGACAGCTATGACCAGCGGAGGAGCAAAGTGTGCTCCGTTTCCTGTGATCAGAGCAATTTTCCCAAAATTCTTACCTTTCCTCCATGATCTTATGATGCTTCCTGTCCATATCCCAGAATGTCCTGTCATTCAGACAGAACGCTGACGAAACTACCGAATATCGCCCTAACAGAACATTTTGTTCATTCATAAAAATTACTTAGTATTAGTAATTAATCTGCCCCTACTTGCAATATCTCATGTCTAGTAAAAATAAATAATAATGGTGGGACATCTCTTAACTAGCCTGGGGGGGGGCAGAGGGTCCCCCCCGAGTCCCCACCCTTGCCCCGTGAGTGGGTGCTATTCAACTAAATGGGGGACATAGGGTCCCCCTGATCCCCACCCATAAGGGGATCATGAGTGGGGCCCTAAATGAAAATGGGATGGGGGAACTATTGTCCTCCCCCTGACCCCCACTTATGAGCAGTGTGTGAGGACCCTAAATTACAATAAAGGGGGGGACCTATTGTCCTCCCCCCAGGCCCCACCCATGAGCAGCAGGTCGAGGCTAAGTGTAAAAATACACCCCCAGGTGACTAGGGACCCTAGTCACCCTCCACCCAAATAAAATTAAATAAAGCCCTACCTAGCCCCCTCACCCTAAAAATAGTGAGGGAGGAGACAATAAAACTAAATACTTGTAAATAAAAAAAATACTTACCATTTGATGTCTTCTTTTTTCAGCCCCAAAATATTTCCCTGGTGTTGGGGTCGCCGGCCCGCCGCGTGGCACGGCCGTGCCCGACCGACACTGCCTCGCCGACAGCACAAGCTTACCTGCTCGTCGGCGAGCCAGCAACCGCTCCCCCAGGTCTTCCGGGCGTCGCGCCCAAATCAAAGATGGCGTTGACCGCGTGGTCGCGTCCATCTCTAGCTCCACCCCCGAAAATTATACTAACGTGCACGTGACATCACGACGTCAACGCACACGCATGTTTTGGGGTCAGAGGTCGCCCTCTGACCAATCAGAGCATAGAGAGGGATATTTAAATCCCTAACTCTCCCCAGTACCTTGCCCTGTCATGGTTTCCTGTTCCTGGTTTCCTGAGAGTGCTTTATCTTTGTGAATCTGATTTCCTGGTATCCTGATCTTGGCTTTTCCCTGGTTATTCTGAATTCTGGTTTCCCTGACTTGGCTTGTGTAAATGGTATTGTGTATTTTCTGGCTTCCTTGACCTCGGCTTTCCCTTTGACCATTCTCTGTCTCTAGCGTATTAGTCCAGCCATTCTAAGGTCCGGTTTACGCTCTGTCCTTTAATTTTCCTTTTCCTTCTTATGTATATGTTTACATAGTTTCTGCGTGCTGGACCACACTAGTAGTCGTGACACCTGGTCAATCGTCCTTTTATATGGTGGAACAGAAAATCAGACTTTGTAAAGGTCTTCAAGCCAGGGTAATTGTATAATTTTGGAATATAACACATCTTGATTCAATGTATGAGATAATAACATAAGGCTGTGAATTTGAAGCTCAGTTGCAAAGATTTTCTTTCTTTTAAGTGTGTCCTTAAAGACCTCTGCATTTTAGTTGTTGGTGTAGATCAACTCTATGAAACATGTGGCATGTATTTTGTGCAATCAATAATTTCAACCTACTCAGACTTATTGTCAAGCCGTGAAATATAAGGGTTGTTATAGAAACTGTTGACAATTTTAAATCAGTAGTTTTCTGCAGATAATATATGCTTCATCGTTTTGAAGTAATATCGACGGTGTGCAGCCTGCACCTGAGAAATGATACCCCGTATCACAGCCAGATTAAGGGCCTCTTCCACAATGAAATGATGCATAGCTGTACTTACATTGCTAATGAGGAAAAATGTTCCCTTTAATTAACAAGTTGTCATTTTGTCTCTTAATGCCATATAAACTCACTGCAATCCATCATCGTCATAAAGCAGTAAACAGTTCTCATTATATTTACAGAATTACGTTTCTGTTGGCACAGACGTAGCTGTGCTATCACGGAGTCCGTGTGTATCCATGCACACATAGACCAAATCAAGAATAACTTGTGTTAACTTTTTTACTCCATTTTCTTTTAAATGTACAAATATGTATACTAAAAATACTAAATATTTAAGATTTGACTTCATATTCCAGTTCTGTGATGTAATGGTGGGCTTAAAACGATATATGGCCATTTGGCGGAACTGAATCCCTATATTTGTTTGCTGAGATATGTGAGTTTAAGTAGCCTTGTAAAACTTGAAACTGTATTTTTTGTGCTCTGTTCCTTAATCTGTATTTTATATAAATCTTTGTCTTTATTGCAGCAGCACTGCAGAGAAATGCATTTTTGGGTGTGCCCCCAATTCCCCTTGTTTGTAATAGAGTTCTGTCCTGGCATGACCAAGGCACTTTTTCCACCTTGCCGTTAATTACCTAAGACCTTTAATTTTTTTCTAAACAATGTAAAAGTGCAATGTTTGTAACAATAATTGGCCTTGGAGCCTAGATGAAGTTCAGTTTAAGAGTATAGGCAAACAGTTCTGATTATTTGTACATTTCATTTTCTTTTTAAAACCTCACCAAGGATACGTACAATCTTGGCAAGTGACAGTTTTTTGTTTCTTTAATGCAGGTCAGTTTATATGCAATGCTGTACTTTCTGTACACCCCCAGAAATATATTCATATACCATCTTACACGTGTTATACTCACCAATTCACTGTGTATAGTTGGTATTTTCTACGTTCTACGATTGTATGGTGGAAGCAGGTAATTGATTTCACAGTGGGGTTGGACGCACCTTCCTGTTTAGCGCCTACTGTGTGCTGCACTTTGCTTTATTGAGGTCTCCAATGAACTAGGTGGGTTTACAAAAATCTTTGTTCATAAGTAAGGATGAAGGATAAGTTAGAACATGATGTTCCTTAACTGGCACTCCTGAATGAAAAAAAGTACAATTTACTGTCTTTACTGAATACAAATTTTCTCTTGTTGCAAAAGGAAAGAAAATCAGCTGTGTCAATGCATTTATTGTATTAATGGAAGACTACCTCATTAGGAATACAAACTTGTCATTCTTAATGCTATCGTGCCCCTGTCCCAAGTTGAGATTGAGCTCCCCCACCAATTCGCCATAAAAATTGTTTTAAAAGGATTTTACTTACCTTTTTGCAGTGACAAACTCCTTGAGCACTACTGATCTCTCCACCTCCTGCTGTGTCATTGAGGAAGTGTTACTTCCTTCATCACTGGTTCAATCCAATGGGTCTCATAGAGAAGTATTGGGGAGCAGATGAGCATGATTGTCATTAATGCTTTCCTATGAGCTGGAATGTCACATGCACAAGAGATGTGTTTAACCCTGCAATGTTAACATTGCGGTTTCTACAAAAGAGTTGTATTAGCTCTGAGAAGCTATTTCAACCTCTGTTGAGTCTGATGTCCATTTACGTCCTCCAGTTGATGCAACCAGTCTGTTTTAAAAATATGCTTCTTAGAATTCGTAAGAGCAAACAAGGAGGGCAGTGAAGTGAAAATTCACAGAAAAAGCACTGATAAACGCATAATCTTAAAAATGTATTTTTGGCAGTGTCGGGACTTAGGACAGGAGTGCGTAAATGGAGCTGGGCAAAATCTTCCCATGATGTCAGATGGCAATCTTTTGCACGCTCTTCATGATGTTCCTAAGTTCTTTGATATATTTTCAGAAGTCTGCATACCATTAAATATGGAGATACATGGTGCAAATACAATTAGTGTTCTAATACAGAGATGAGTAGGACATAAATGACAATCATCACGAAATTCTGAAGAATCTATATACAAACGTATAGTTGCCATAGTGACAAGAGATGTAAATAGACTGAAAAGTAAAGTTCACTACTTATTCCACCCACATTAATTACAGCCATCACAAGGAATTACAATTATTTTCAGGCTCGAAAAAGCAACATTGATAAAGTAATCACCCAAAACTTTTTCAGGTACACTCTCATAACACACATGCTCACATCTTTAATATGCTACTTTTTCATGGGTCTCTATGCAGTTAAAGGAGCACTATAGGGCCAGGAAAACAAACTCGTTTTCCTGGCACTTTAGGGTCATTAGGTGCCCCCTACCCTCAGGGCGCCCTTCCCGCTGGGCTGAATGGGTTAAAACATCTTCAGCCACTTACCTTTCTCCCGGAGCCCAGCACTGGGGAACTCTCCTCCCCTGCCAACATCAGATTCGAATTCGCATGCGCGGCAAGAGCCGCACACGCATTCAAAGAGCCCAAATGAAAGCATTACTCAATGTTTTTCTATGGACATTCAGCATCTTCTACTGTGATTTTCACAGTGAGAATTGTGGAAGCGCCTCTAGCGGCTGTCAGTGAGACAGCCACTAGCGGCTGGATTAACCCTCAGTGAAACATAGCAGTTTCTCTGAAACTGCTATGTTTTCAGCTGCAGGGTTAAAACTAGAGGGACCTGGCACCCAGACAACTTCATTGAGCTGAAGTGGTCTGGGTGCCTATAGTGGTCCTTTAAGCAAATTGTAATGGGGAAGATATGCATTTTCAGACACAACTTGTACAGTTTTCCAAGAAGGAATTACTTTAATAGATGGATTATTTGTGCTTTCAGAAATGCTGATTATTCTCCATTACCCTTTCACAATTAATGTTTGGTATTATTAAGAATTATAAGGATACCAAGTTTAATTTACATCTTCAATAGCTTAAACATCAGAAACAAATCACACTGCCACTGTTGTCTTGGTCTCTCTTCTGCTGATAGACTTTAATTGCTGTCTTCATTCCCTCCTGTTGCACTGTGCTCTTGTAAGAGAATGTTACATTTTAACAGACAGCAACAAGAACTGACAGCTCTAATCACACTGCAGAACTTCTCTGCAGGCTGCAGTACAGCCTACAGTGCCCTGTATATGACAGATACACAGGATAAGTACCACATATAGATATTATGTTTACATTATGATGTTATTTTTATAAGCAGTAAATTTTAAATTATTTATTGACTTATTTAATTTTTACGTATGAGACTAACAGAAAAGAAAAGAAACAGAAAGAGAAGATTTAAAGCCAGTGCATACCTCCAAGGTGGGGGATAACCCCTGTAGTTAACAATGGACAAACAGGAAATGAAGTGGAGGGTGCAACACTTGGTACTGAAACTGGAATACTAAGAGGGTGAAATGTATCTATGATAAGACTTAACTTTTAAAAAATGAAAATAAACTAACCACAAAACAAGACAAATAGTAGTACAGGGAGTGCAGAATTATTAGGCAAATGAGTATTTTGACCACATCATCCTCTTTATGCATGTTGTCTTACTCCAAGCTGTATAGGCTCGAAAGCCTACTACCAATTAAGCATATTAGGTGATGTGCATCTCTGTAATGAGAAGGGGTGTGGTCTAATGACATCAACACCCTATATCAGGTGTGCATAATTATTAGGCAACTTCCTTTCCTTTGGCAAAATGGGTCAAAAGAAGGACTTGACAGGCTCAGAAAAGTCAAAAATAGTGAGATATCTTGCAGAGGGATGCAGCACTCTTAAAATTGCAAAGTTTCTGAAGCGTGATCATCGAACAATCAAGCGTTTCATTCAAAATAGTCAACAGGGTCGCAAGAAGCGTGTGGAAAAACCAAGGCGCAAAATAACTGCCCATGAACTGAGAAAAGTCAAGCGTGCAGCTGCCACGATGCCACTTGCCACCAGTTTGGCCATATTTCAGAGCTGCAACATCACTGGAGTGCCCAAAAGCACAAGGTGTGCAATACTCAGAGACATGGCCAAGGTAAGAAAGGCTGAAAGACGACCACCACTGAACAAGACACACAAGCTGAAACGTCAAGACTGGGCCAAGAAATATCTCAAGACTGATTTTTCTAAGGTTTTATGGACTGATGAAATGAGAGTGAGTCTTGATGGGCCAGATGGATGGGCCCGTGGCTGGATTGGTAAAGGGCAGAGAGCTCCAGTCCGACTCAGACGCCAGCAAGGTGGAGGTGGAGTACTGGTTTGGGCTGGTATCATCAAAGATGAGCTTGTGGGGCCTTTTCGGGTTGAGGATGGAGTCAAGCTCAACTCCCAGTCCTACTGCCAGTTCCTGGAAGACACCTTCTTCAAGCAGTGGTACAGGAAGAAGTCTGCATCCTTCAAGAAAAACATAATTTTCATGCAGGACAATGCTCCATCACACGCGTCCAAGTACTCCACAGCGTGGCTGGCAAGAAAGGGTATAAAAGAAGAAAATCTAATGACATGGCCTCCTTGTTCACCTGATCTGAACCCCATTGAGAACCTGTGGTCCATCATCAAATGTGAGATTTACAAGGAGGGAAAACAGTACACCTCTCTGAACAGTGTCTGGGAGGCTGTGTTTGCTGCTGCACGCAATGTTGATGGTGAACAGATCAAAACACTGACAGAATCCATGGATGGCAGGCTTTTGAGTGTCCTTGCAAAGAAAGGTAGCTATATTGGTCACTGATTTGTTTTTGTTTTGTTTTTGAATGTCAGAAATGTATATTTGTGAATGTTGAGATGTTATATTGGTTTCACTGGTAATAATAAATAATTGAAATGGGTATATATTTGTTTTTTTTGTTAAGTTGCCTAATAATTATGCACAGTAATAGTCACCTGCACACAGATATCCCCCTAACATAGCTAAAACTAAAAACAAACTAAAAACTACTTCCAAAAATATTCAGCTTTGATATTAATGAGTTTTTTGGGTTCATTGAGAACATGGATGTTGTTCAATAATAAAATTAATCCTCAAAAATACAACTTGCCTAATAATTCTGCACTCCCTGTATAGACAAAAATAATAACCAAAAAAGCAAAACATCTTTGTTAAAAAACCGCTGACGCTGTCCCACTAATAACAATGGTATGATTGGGAATTCTTATTGTAATCATAGGCTGTGCACGCCTATGATTGGAATACACCATAATAATTAATATACTGGGGCAACTAACCTGTAATGGTAATGGTATGAGATCACATTACCACCAGCACAGTGGTTACTGATAAGTCTCACTAAATCATTGTTAGTGGACAAACACTGAGTTTTAGATATAGAATTGCTAATGAGCACACTGTGTAAAAATGTTGCTTTTTTTTGTTGCTTTTGTGTTATTATTTTTGTCTATACTATTATTTGTCTTGTTTTGTGGTTAGTTCCTGGACTAGTTCTTTTTGGATTGTTTTTATTTTTATTTATTAAAAGTTAAGTCTTATCATAGATACATTACACCCTCTTAGTATTCCAGTTTCAGTACCAAGTGTTGCATCCTCCACTTCGTTTCCTGTTTGTCTATTTTTCATTTTTACAGTCTTTATTTCAGTGATCATGCAATTAAGACAAAGAAACACTGATGAATCACACTAGAAAGAGGCATTATAATGAAATTAAACATTGTACTGCGGCAGGGCCGGACTGGGAATTAAAAGCAGCCCTGGAAAAAAAAATATTTACCAGCCCCATAATGCGTCGTGCCAGCATAGTGTGCAGATACAGAGTTAGAAAAGAGAACTTAAAAAGTATTACTTCAACGTAAAAAGCGCACTCATAGGCTTCAAAGTAAACAAAAGTGCAGATTTATTTTAAGCAGACGTGCCTTTGCATGTAATCAATGTTTCAGTCCAACTACCTTGACATAATAAGGAAAGCTTGGTAATGGGACTGAAATGGTGAATGTATGTAGGGAACAACTGTAAAAAAATGACGTTATCTTGTTTATTTTGAAGTCCTGTGGATGCGCTCTTCACTTTAAATATGTTATTGTGATGGAGTCTGCATCTAGCAACAAGACTGGGCCAATGTCTGCTCATTACAAATGGTACATATTAATGACCTTTATCTGTGTATTATGCATATATAAATGTACATTAATATATGTGTAAATATAGTAGATATATATATATATATATATATATATATATATATATATATCTCTAACTAATACACATTAATATACATGTCATATACCAGTGGTGGATCCAGAGCCGGATCCCGGGAGGGGCACTTTTAGATTATTTAAATAAATAATCCATGCACAATAACCACTACTGCTCTGTGTAGTAGTTATGGTGCAAGGAGTGCCGGGACCCCCTCCCAGAGTAAGTAGTCAAACCATTTAAGAACAGTTTGACAACTTATCTGGGGTCTGCTGGGATATGGGGCTGTAGTAGGGTATAGGAGCAGTGGTGCAATGTGTGAGGGGTGCAGTGTGTGTGTGAAAGGTTCAGTGTATGTGTGTGGGGGGGTGTAGTGTGTGAATGTGTAGGGTGTGTGGGGCAATGTGTGTATGGGGGGGCTGTGTATGTGTGTGTGTGTGCAGCAATGTGTGTGGGGGGGGCTGTGTATTTGTGTGGGGGCAATGTGTGCGGGGGCAGTGTGTGTGTGTGTGTGTGTATGGGGGGCAGTGTGTGAATATGTATGGTGTGTGGGGGCAGTGTGTGCCGCACGGTGCCTATGGAACGGTGAGGGAGATCGGCTGGCAGGGGAGAGCCTTGTGGGGGGGGGGGGAATTGCCCTGTTGCCTCCCCTTCTGTGTCCATGTCTCCCCTCTCCTTTCCAGTCTCTCTATTCCCCCTCTGTCTCTTTCTCCCCCTCCCCTTGTGTGTCTCTCTCCTTTCTCCCTCAGTCTCCCCCTCCCCTTGTGTGTCTCTCTCCTTCCCCTTGTGTGTCTCTCTCCTTTCCCCTTGTGTGTCTCTCTCCTTTCCCCTTGTGTGACTCTCTCCTTTCTCCCTTTGTCTCTTTCTCCCCCTCCCCTTGTGTGACTCTCTCCTTTCTCCCTTTGTCTCTTTCTCCCCCTCCCCTTGTGTCTCTCTCCTTTCTCCCTCTCTCTTTCTCCTCCTCCCCTTGTGTCTCTCTCCTTTCTCCTTCTGTCTTTTTCCTCCCCCTTTCCCTGTCTCTCCCCCACTGTCTCTCTCCCCCTCTGTCTCTTTCTCCCTCTATTCCCCCTCTGTTTGATTTCCCCCCTCCCCTTGTGTCTCTTTATTCCCCATCTTCCCCCTCCCATTTACCTGAGAGGAGTCAGGGGGGCCGGCCGCATTCCACGCTGGAGCCGCCGGTCCGACGGCCCTCCTCCTGTCACTGATGGCTGAGGAGTGAAGGACGAGGAGGGAGGAGCATGTTTCTGTACCATGCTCCCTCGCGGCTCCCACAATCCCCAGCACAGGAACCGCGAGGGAGCATGGTACAGAAACATGCTCCTCCCTCCTCCTCCTTCACTCCTCAGCCATCAGTGACAGGAGGAGGGCCGCCGGAGCGGTGAGGCTGCCACCCGGCCCGGCGGCTCCAGAGTGGAAGGCGGCCGCCAGCCCACCGGCCCCCCTGTGGCACACACATGCTCAGCGCAGCCCCCAGACGCCGCGGCCCACTGGGAAATTTCCCGGTATCCCGGTGGGCCAGTCCGGCCCTGTACAGCGGCCATTAAGATCCCTGAAAATGAGGGGTCTGGGTTTTTGTTTAACACCAGTCAACTAAAGAGGCCTAAAGTTAATGACTTATATTAGCCCTCTATGTGGGTCCCAGAAAATATGCAATAGTTATACTAATTCGCCATGATTTTGTAGTTAATCTCTTGGTATTTTGAGGATTGGGAACTTAAACTTGTCAACATCATCATCCTTGATAAAGACCAAAAGGGAATGGGGTGCACACCTGGAAAGTGCATTTTTCAGGAATGGTGCTGCCATAGTGACCAAAATGTATACATAATAGAAATTAAGGAACAGTGCACACATAAAAATACAGTTTAAAATTGTATAAGACTATTTAAATGCACTTATCTCAGCAACAAATATGGGTATTCCTTGATCTGTATTATGTTTAGGTTTTGGTCACTCCGGGAGCACCATTCCTGCGAAATGCATTTTCCGGGTATGCCCCCAATTCATTTTTTTGTCTTTACTATGCAAGTTTGGAATCTAGACTAGATTCAGTTTGGGTTGGGTACTTCGCCCAGCCCCCTAGCTTCAAAGTACCGTAGAGGTTTTAATATCTAATTTATGGTGGGCAAGAACATCTTGACAATCATAAATTAAAAAATAAAAATTCCTCCCCTGTGTCCTACCTGACATTCCACAGGTATCCAGTAGCCAATGGCTACTCATCCATCGATGAATGTTCATTTTCTTCATGCCTGAGTGAAGTAATGGAGGAGCACATGGTATAAAAAGTGGGACTTGCCTCTGGTACTCCCCATCCCACCTCTGAGAGAATACCAGTAGAAGCTGGTGGCCAGAAGTGGCTACATGGACTATGTTAAAGTCAAACAAGACCGACCTTGTTTTCTATGATATTACGCTCAGAAGACATATTATTTCAAAAATAAAGGAAGAAAAAACACGTAAAGCAATAAAATCCCTTTTGCTGCTTTGATTAGTAGATCACCAAGGGTGACCTCGATACCTGCACCATTGTTTGGTTGAGTGCAAGCACATTCTGGACTTTTTGGCTTCCAAGAGAATAGCCTGCTTTCCCCTACTGATTCAAAAAGAGATTGCATCCTGTTGAGTTCATACACATTGAGTATCATTTATTGTACATATTGCAATTACATAGTCATGCAGAAAGTTATTTTAGGGGTCAGTTGATTGATTAAAATATACATTTCACTTCAATTTCAGCAACTTATCCTATTACTTTTGATTTGAAGCTAGCCATCCAAAGGTCAGGGCAAGACTCCAATTTATGGCAATGACATCTGAAATGTTTATAATAAAGCTAATTGTATCTATGGAAGGTGTGCCAAGGTCTTACACATTTGTTTTATTGATTGATGAATATGGAAAACTAATGTTTCTCTTGAGGATGCTCCGGAATGCATAATTAATAGGTGGAACTATGCATTTCAATATGTTTTCAAGCAACCAATGGACCCAAAATTCCATTAGATTTACCATTGGCTTCGATATCATTAATTGTATAAAACATAATAAATTCTTGATAAGCAGTCGATACCTATAGCATCCTTCATTTATTCATTTTATTATACTTGGTGTACTTAAATAGGTATTTCACTGTCAACTCACCTTTGTATGTCTTCTGACGTGATATATATAGACTCACAATCATTTAACTCTTTTTATTAGCTACCCAAAGATTTCGATGGAAAGAGAAAGTTGTGTGTAAGTCATGTGTTAGCTTCTTATGTTTTCAATGGTCATTCTGCATTCTCCTAATGAAAAATTAGCACATCATTAGGAAATATGTAGTGCTATTTATTTATGGTTTATGCAAGCAAGAACACAAAGTTATTTTGCAATGCAATCACTAAAACTGCAGAATGTGTAAGAAGATTGCAATGTTTGATAAGGGTGTTGGAAACTGGAAAAATATATCTAACTCTAAATATATCTAACTCTGGATATTCTGGCCTACAGTTTGCATTTCTTTTCTTGAGTACTCGGGATTTTGGAGTCGTTTAAAAAAATCTTATTTTCACTATTATTGTAGTGCTAGTGACATTGTGCAGAATTTCACAATTTAACAATGTGGGAAGCAAATAGCAGATAACTGATAAACAAAATAAAAAAAGGTTACGTGCTCAAACAACTTCACAAGAAAACAAGAAGTGGA
>OW240912.1:396338807-396373819 GCA_933207985.1 Pelobates cultripes | reverse complement strand
ACTGTTAGTGTAACACACCCGCTTTAAGGACACTGACTGCTATTCAATCTATAACAGAGAAAAAAGTGTTTTGTTTTTAAACCCAACCTTTGTGTCACCAGATCTAAGTGGTGGCACTGGTCACCGTATCCACTGTTAGCGTAACACACCCGCTTTAAGGACACTGACTGCTATTCAATATATAACAGTAAAAAAAGTTTTTTGTTTTTAAATCCAAGCTATTGTGACACCAGATGTAATTGGTGGCACTGACTGGGGAAATGGGCACAGTATGCACTGTGAGCCTGACACAGAAGCTGGCAGCAGTGGCAGACAACTGACTGCTATTCAATCTATAACAGTGAAAAAAGGTTTTTGTTTTAAATCCAAGCTATTGTGACACCAGATATAAGTGGTGGCACTGACTGGGGAAATGGGCACAGTATCCACTGTGAGCCTGACACAGAAGCTGGCAGCAGTGGCAGACAACTGACTGCTATTCAATCTATAACAGTGAAAAAAGGTTTTTGTTTTAAATCCAAGCTATTGTGACACCAGATATAAGTGGTGGCACTGACTGGGGAAATGGGCACAGTATCCACTGTGAGCCTGACACAGAAGCTGGCAGCAATGGCAGACAACTAAGTGCATTTACATTACATAGAAAAAAAAATCCAAAAAAAAGCATACCCTTATCCCTAACCTAGCTATGCTTTTCCCTATCTTATGAACAGCAGCTACACTTTCCCTCCTCTTACTAAGCATGCAGCTTGAGAATGAATCTAAAATGGATGCTGTCCAGTAGGTGGGAGGGTCTGCTAGGGAGGCTGTGCTGCTAATTGGCTGGAATGTGTCTGCTGACTGTGGTACAGGGTCAAAGTTTACTCAATGATGACGAATAGGGGGCGGGTCGAACCGCGCATATGTTCGCCCGCCGTGGCGAACGCGAACATGCTATGTTCGCCAGGAACCGTTCGCCGGCGAACCGTTCGGTACATCACTATCAGCTACACCTCGCTCACAAGACCAAAAGGAGGCCGAAACGATCATCCAGAGTTGTTCAATTTCTCGTGCAGAGCAAATTTGCTGGCATTTCTGTTCTGGACTTCCCTTAGGGGTGGGATCAGTCTGATATGAAAATGGTATAGGTTCTCTTTGTAATGGAGCAAATGAGCAAAAACATTTTTGTGACTTGAGCAAGGACTACCTGAAGGGTAAGCTACTGAGTTTCTCTAAGCTTTTGATCCACACACACACACACATACACACGACACATTATATGCACAGGACTGGATTTGACCCAGCTGGAATAATAACCTGGCAAAGAGATAAGCTGATCACCATGGATGTTAAGAACCAGAAACTATTCACTATGAATGGTGGATTCCATCCAAAATCCAGCACCTAAAGACTGTACACCATACGAAACAAAGGAGGTCAGGGCATCATGAGTGTCAAGGCCACACTTCTGGATGAAACATAGAATATCCACATCAAGTATATCATGAAAATGGCTCCCAAAGATGAAATGAAGAAACTGCTTTAAATTAGAAGATTTCCAACAACAGGCAACTGTGTTGAAAGATAAATTTGTAGAAAAAAAACTATCCGGTCTATAAAGAAAAAAAATATGGATTCTCCTTCTATCCCTATTATTTTTGATTGTAATAACAAAAGCAAAGACATTAAAAAATGTTATTAAACATTGGAATATCTTGCATGAAGATGATATACCAAGAAAAATTATCCCCAATAAACCTAACACAAAAAAATATCCACCCTGTCTGATATTAAAGGTTTTTTCAGTTGTAAAAATGTATTGTATGTAGGACTACAACTAACACAGGTCAAAATAACATCACCCAATTTTCCTCTAACATTACAAAACAAACCTATAAGAACAAAGACTTCATCACCTGTAACACCAAAAATTGTATCTACATGCTGGAATGTCCTTGTGGACTGCAGTATGTGGGTATCACATCTAGATGTCTCAAAAACCAGGTTAGCAGAACAATACTATTTAATTGTAATTATCATTGCCTGTTCATTTTATTTTCAACAAAACTTTGTCCCTTTTATCGTTCCCTTTATTTTACATCTTCTTATAATAGTATTTTATTCCCTGTCCCCAATTTGGCCACATAACTATACTTTTTCTCTTTCCACTCTTTTTTGCCCGTCTCAATATGTGGGCCGTGGAATATCACATGTTTTTAGATCACCTACCACATAAGCTCATACTAGTCCTCCCCTTCCTCTTCCTCCTTGTTGCCTAGCCCATCCCAGGCTCTGCCCCTTTTTTCGGGGATTGGTCAACGAAGGCACGAACTCCCCCTCCCCTCTCCCTCCCTCCTTTCACTATTTAGTTTGTCTTCAGCTCCTCCCGCTCACGTTAGTGGCTTTGCCAGCACCAACATGGCCCTTCCCTCCCCTTTCCTTCACTACCACTCAGCCTGCCCACGGCCCCACCACCTACCTGGGAATTGGCCGGCACCCGCACGGCCCTTCCTCCTCCTCCACCTCACCTAGTGTCTACACGCCCTCCTTAGTTCCACTGGTCTCACGCAATGCAGCCTGTCCTTTTTCCACATCCCTTTTCATCACCAATGGCCGTTAGTAGTACGGCCCACCCCTCCCTTCCGAAACTACATTTCCCATAACTCCTTAAAACACTTATAACACTCATTTTTAACTATTTTAACATTCAAAATGTTTCTAATTTATAAAACTTTGATGTCATATTATTTATTGTTGATTTTACAACCAGTTAACGTGGTCATGATTCCGACCACGTGACTATGACGTAATTTACCCGCCAAATTCAATTTTATCATGTTTTAAATCATATATATACCAGTCTATGCCAGGTATTTGCTTGATAACCACTTGATAAAACCCTGTTTTGGAGAAATGCGTTGTGGATTGTTTTTGATTGTTTTTAGGTCTATTGGCTATTTTAACTCTATATTGTGCCATAAACCTCTTTTATTTATTTTTACCATTATCTTTTACTACCTGATATCCTGTTTTACTTCTCCAGTGAGGATCTCACCAAGAATCCTAGGTGGGGATTATACCACATACGCTGTATCAACTGAGCAGTGTTTCCTGCTCAGAAATATGTGAGTACGTTCTACCTAGTATTACTCTTTGCGTTTTTTTATCTACACAGTAAGCATTATTGTTTCTCTTTTATTTCTGTTTTCGGTCCTGCACTGATCCGGTGACAACTACCTCTACCTTCCAAATTATCCTAGAAGTGGGGGATCAACACCACTGCATGCGCAATGCACCAAAGTTGGCCTAAGCTCTAGGACATGTGAGTAGACTGGAATTTTTCCTTTTTTACTATTTATTGTGTAAATAGCCCACACAGAGCCCTGACCTTAACCCCCTTGAACACCTTGAATTTGGGATGAACTGGAATGGAGATTGTGAGCCAGGACTTCTCATCCAACATCAATGCCTGATCTCACAAATGTTCTACTGTAGGAAAGGGCAAAAATGCCCACACAAACACTTTAAACTCTTGTTGAAAACCTTCCTAGAAGAGGGGGAAGTTGTTATAGCTGCAACTACATATTAATATCTATGTATGTGAAATGAGGATACTAGCCTTGGGGTAGAAAGTAGTGTACATCCAGCCCTGTCTATAACTATATACCATATGGAAACATAAAATGCCTCAACTGTATTGTTTGTAGGTTAAAAGACTTCTGGGTAAAATTTCCAATTAAATATTGTCTTTCTATCATTTGTTCAGAGTGAAATGTGACTTGACTTTCACTAGAAACATATCAAGAGTAGGAGCTAGCATTTGAGATGTCCTGATAATCTTTCATGCTACGGTATTGAAAAGATCCAGTATGCGGTATGTTCCAACGGGATATGTTGAACTTTCCATCCCTTTAAATTTTCAGAGTTTCCACCTCAGGCCACATACTGTGTAAGTATATCTTGATGTTATAGAGCAGCAGCTTACCTCAGAAAGCATAATTCTTCTAAACAGATTATTAGCTTTAACCATTGCTTGTTTGTACTTAGCTATAAATCCTGAAAACATGGCCTGAGGACTAGCATCTAAGCCAACAAGTGAAACTGAAGCCCAATGTAGCAAACAGTACCAACCTCACACAAGCCATATAGGACGTTGAGAGAGTATATTTTTGTGTCCTTGTATCCAAAGTGGAATGCTTCACAGTTTGGTACTTTCTTTGCACTGTCTGACAATAAATGTTTAAAATAAAGTTCAGTAAATATATGTGCCATGAAGATTACCGTATCGTTCTTATTTGCATCCTCTTGTAACATTGGCGTTATCTGTCATACCCAAAGTATCATTCAGCAAATAATTTATCGAAAAGGTCGTTGTAAGGTAAATAATGTATGTTGGCATTGTTAAATTTACATTACAGTTTACTTCTTTTCATTTTCCTATGAGAATTTATTGGATATATTTCCTACAAATGTTCTTCAAGAAAATGTATTTATGAGTTTATTCTTTCATAAATAGTTTAAATTATAAATGGTAATGTGAGCAAATATTTGGCAGAAAAAAGCAAGTGAATATTTAGCAGATGCTGAAAATAGGTTTTCACTTGCAAGAACTCCTGTTCCAGTTGTGCACAAATAACCTTGGCAGCAAAGGTGTAAATATTCATGCTTCAACTACTAGATATGGAAAATTATCAGTGATAAGGCTTTTATAACTTCTACAAGGTCATCCAAAGGGAACTAAACAAATTTCATTTCAGGTCCTTTTTTAATAATCTTGCACAAACAAGACTTGCCACATAGCACATATGGGTTAAAGGGTTATACTAAACACTGTAGTGGTTATGGCGCCAGGAGTCTCTGGTGCCATCATACAGCACGTTGTCACAAGAGAAGTATTAATTTGAAATACTTAGGTATTAGTTATAACCACAGAAAAGGAAGCCTTAGATGAAGCCTTTTTGATTAAGTTAAAACAAAATCTTAACAACTGGTCCTCAGGCCAAATATCATGGCTTGGGAGATCTATTGTAGTAATCATGAATGCATTACCAAGAAATGTTATTTCCATTCAAAGCAGTAACATATTTATCTGCCTCAATCTTTCTTTTCCAATATTAGAAAATGTTTAACAACTTTGATCTGGACAAAGAGGTCATCTAGGCTTACCTATAAATACATAATTAGAACAACAGTTTATTTTAAAACCAACATATATAGCCAGGGATGTCTAAACAGCATTGTATGCCCTTGGGAAAAGCAATGACTGGGGTCTTGCCTACACAACCCCTCACAGGTATAAACATGTAGATTATCGATAAAATTAAGCTTAGATTAGATTATTACCTCCAACAAAATCAGTATTTAAAAAAAAAAAAACATGCGATACAATAGAGATTAATCAAAATATATAAAAAAAACGGAAACACTAGAAATTAACAAACACGTGAATGTGATCTCCCTAATGTATCTCAAAATTACACCAAATAATCATAAAGTAAAAAAAGTGAAAGAAAAACACAAAACCACATAGTTAACTAAATAAATATGTATCTAACAACAACCTGTACAAATTTATTAGCAAATCATGTGGGAAATAAACCCAAAGTAATGGAAAAGAGTCTAGAAACAAATCACAGAAAATACATAGCATAATCCAGATAAAATAGAGCACCCCCGGAGGATGTATCATGGAAATTCTTCTTATGTAGTAGATGTCTTATACTCACATAAAACGGAGGAAAAGGAGATGACTACAATAGTGAAGTATGTCAAGAATAAAACAAAGGTTTATTGTATTGCACTTGCAATTATGTAGTATAGACAGACATTTCTCCAATTATAGTGATATGATGCAGGAACAAATTCCTCTCCAACTGTATGTACATCCCAATAAACAGAAATATAAAAAAATTAAAAACATATAAAATATAAAAACAACTAAATGAGTCCTGTGTGTCCATTACATCCAATGCGTTTCGCCCTCTATGTGGAATCTCCTCTGGGACATGTAGCTTGTTCTGAAGACTTTGTATATCTACCTCTCGATGAAATAATAATGGATCCAGTTTTATTTATTTATAAAATATTTTACTAGAAAGGATACATTGAGATTTCTCTCCTTTTTTAAGTATGTCCTGGGTCCACGAAACATTACATTGATACAATAGGGTACAATAAAATACAAAAACAATATTCTTGTGCGTCTGGCATGCATTCCATCTTGGAATGCAATGACGCCCTTACTATTCATCCAACATCCAGTTCTTTATGCTTTTGGTCCATATAGTCCTCTGTTGGGAAGTGGGCGCGCCACTTATTGTAGTTGCGTGCACATGTCTAAACAAGAATCAAGTAAAACACAACTATAGCCCATCATCATTAGGTTGAACCCATAAAAAATGACGTCATAGTGTTCCAAGGTGGAACGCATAATAGAAATGTGTGAACCTGATGATGGACGAATAGGAAGTACGTCATAGCATTCCAAGTTGGAACGCATGCAAGACGCACATGAACCGGATCCATCATTAACTTAGCGGTAGTCCATTGTCATATTAACAAATATGTATTAGACTACAAATTATAGTTTACAGGTTATGTGGGCGAGGTAGGCTTGGAGGGGAGAGAGAGGAGAATATATTTCGTGCCAATCGATTTTCGTTCTGATTTATGTTCACGTTAATGTATTGTAAGTTGCTTAAAAACAAAATAAAACATGAATGTTAAAAAAAGAAATAAAGTGCGTTGTCAAATAATTTTTGTGACAGAACCATCTGTCTGCTTGTATTTTAGCCGCATTCGTCTGTTTGTCTCCCGTTCGTATGAATGGCTGGTTTCTATAGCCCAGCCATTCGAATGACTATTTTTCCCGAACAAACCTGCCGAACGGACGGCCACCCAGGAGAGAAGTGTGCTGCTGGTTAACCTATTGATCCCAATTAGAACGCTGTGGTTAACCGCAGACACTTCTCAATTAAACCGAATTCAGGGTGGTCGTCGTTCGTATGTCGACCACGAGGCAGCGGCCATTTTAAACCAAGCGAAAGCCAAGCGGTGTTTGGCTCTATTTCTATGGAACTAAAAACGGACACTTTTTCTGCCGAACACCGCTGAAACAACGGAACGCATGGCTGCCTCCACGAAAGCATACGAATACCGGCCATTCGGGAGATTTGGAGCATACGAAAAGACTTAACCCAGATAGCCTTCCTATGGAGTCATTCGTATACCGAAAGACTGTAAGAACTTTGAGTCCATGGCGATTGAACTATGTGTGTGGGATCTGAGCGCTATTCGCTAATAATATGCACTCAGATCCAGGCTATCTGGGGATATGTGATACGAATGGGAAATGTTCGGTTATTTTGAAGTTATGCATTTTTATGTCTTTTATGATTTTATATTTAAGATGGCGACTGGCTTTGTCCTGGAGTTAATTGAGTTACTTGGTAATTAACTCCAGGGCAGAGGGGAGGGAATCATAATGCACTGTGGGTAAAATCTGTGACCGTGTGTCTGGAATGTCTCCATATCTATCTGTCATTTAAGTCTCCCATTTGGTCCCCTAGGGGAGTGTCCACCAAGTGGGAGACCTGCATAAATACGGGCCAGGTAGCCCACAGTAAAGCCAGATCCTGTTTGACCCTCAATGCGGAGCTTCTGTCTCGTTATTGGGGGGATTTCTTCTTCACGTTTAGAGACTGCTGGATGGAACGGAAGCCGCTTGGTGAATATTGTTGTTCGGCTGCTAGCAGCAGTTCGTGTATTGCCGTTCGGGAGTTTGGAGCCGTTCACGGATCACGGTCGGGAGATTGCCGCTTCCCCTGCATTTGGTGCGTATACTACAGATTAAGCAAACGGAGTTACTGTTACTGCAGCCGGGGAAGGTCTACTAAACGGCGGTTTTGCCTAAAGACACTGGAGGTGTCTTAACAATTGGTTGCAAGCGACGGGATGAATCCCACAGCATTGGAGGTCAGCTACAAGACATGCAGTACGAGGAATTAAGGCGTGCTACACTTAAGGACATATTGGAACGCCGAGGAAGGTCAGCAAGCAATTTAAAGAAACGGGAGATTATTGCTTTACTACTGGAGATGGATGCAGCACCGGGAATGGAGAGAGTCAATGTGCCCAGTACCTTGGATTTAACACCCGAGGAATTACAATCTAACCGGGCAGTGCAAATAAGGCTGGCACATTTTGGCCCCAACCCCTCAGCTGACATCGTGGAGCGGGTGCAGGCAGCAGTAGCAGCACACCAGGCGCTCTGGGAAAGAGGAGCTGCAGCAGCAGAGGTACCCAACAATAATAATGTTTTTGCTAGAAAGAAGGTACCGTTTGCTGCATTTAAAAACTTTGTGGAAACCGAGGGAGAGATTGATGGGTTCCTGGCGGACTTCGAGAGGCAGTGTGCTCTACACCAGGTACCCACAGATGAATGGGTCACCATCCTCTCTGGGAAATTATACGGCTGGGCTAGTGAAGCGTTTCGGGCCATCCCAGAGGAGGAGATCACCAGCTACCAGGCTGTGAAGGATGCACTCCTATCCAGGTATGCGGTGACCCCAGAAGCGTACAGGCGGAGGTTTAGAGAAACCAATAAGCTGGTTGGGGACTCTTATGTGGAGTGGGCCTGCAGAGTTCATCGTACCACAGCCCACTGGATGGCAGGATGCCAAGCGGTAACTGGGGAGGAAGTGCTACAAGTGTTCCTGCTGGAGCACTGCTTTGATAGACTACCTGCTGGGGTCCGGGAGTGGGTCAGAGATAGAAAACCCTCTACCTTACCCTAGGCTGCTCATTTGGCAGACGAATACACGGATGCCCGCAAGTTGGAGGGTACAGCTGCCAAAGCCCCTGCCAAACTGGAGTATCGACCAGCGGTAATACCCGCTCCTTCAGCCTACCAACCCCCAGTACACCGTACCCCAGCCGCACCGCCAGCTAACAATTATGTGCAACCATCCCGATTTAATGCCCGGGATTAGTCCCAACCTAACCGGTGCTTTGGGTGCAAGCAGTTGGGGCACAAGCGTCCCGAGTGCCCACTGAACAGTGCCAACCAAGCCCAGTCCTGGAGGAGACCAGCCAGTGGGAACCAGCGGCCACCTCAGCCTGCCGCTCACTGCATAGAGCAGGAGGAGTTCTGGGGCATCCTACACGAGGCCGACCCAGTGCAAGCAGCTCACCAGGATAATCGCCAGCAACATCTTATCTGGGTTTATGTTTTCACACTTATCTGGGTCCCCTGGGAACTCAGGTTCCAGCCCTTTTCTCTTATAATTGCCAAAGCAGAAGTTTCCTTTCTCCATTATATACACAGGATTATTCACTTATGTGAGAGTTGAAATTGAATTCAAAGTTAATTTCAAATTCAAGGCCAGAGTAGCTGATGACTTTGAAAAACTTTCCAATTTGGCTCTTTTGACCTAAAATTTGAAATTCACTTTGAATTCTAACGTTATTGAATAACCCTGATAATCAATTTCATTTCTATTTGAACAGAATAGAAAACTGTAATTTGATGTTCTTGGCCAATAAACTACATCCAGCTGAAATATCCAATGCCGAAATAGGAAATTGTGCTTATCTTCATAGCTATTATCTTGATATGTTTTATCATTGAAGTGGGGGCCAGACTTGGCATGCTTGTTCAGCTATTTAAATACTTTGATTCACTAAGCGTTCTGCTTGTAGCTAAAATGTAAGAAATCCCAGTGTGATTATTTCTTTATGTTACGTGTATCATAAAATTCCATGCCTCTACCACTAATTCTTATTATATAAAATATTATTTTGAACTGAGAAACGTGGTTTGGTTTGTTCTAGAAATCAATGAACAATGACATTATCTGAAAGTACCGTCAGTGGTTAATTGGCTACTATATTAATTAAAATTAAAATTGTGATATTCAAATTCCCTCTTCAGGCTTCCTTGCTATAGTTTAGAAGTATTAATAGTTTGGGAAATGTCTTTACTTCTGAATTATTACATAACTGTTATTTAATCAAGGTTTGTCTACTAGGGTAAGGCCATTTAAGCTGTTACAAACTTATAGAACTAAGAAACCAAGGAATGGAGGGAGAAACAACTTAATAAATGATTGTAGTTATCCACATGAATTTGTCATAATATTATCAAAGTTTATAATTTTCAAATACGACTCGAGGTATAGATGTAATTATTTAATGGCACTCAGAATGAAAGATAGAGTAGACATATCCATTAATTTATCTGTGACTTGTGAACAATTACTACAGTTGAGTTATCTACCAGCTAAGCTATTACAGATATACATTTTTTTTGCACTAGCACCATAACCATAAATGAGCGTCTCCTTCACTTGAACAGACAAGAGGGTGGTTGAAACTTTCCATAGCAGTGGATGTTACTTGGGAACAAAAGTCTATGATTTGTAGTAGCCTTATTGGCTTATTCTGCTGTTTGTTAGATTGCCCCTTGAAATAACACGGTCATATAATCTTATTGTTCATTGAAGAAACACACTAAACACCAGGCCAACTACAGCTTAATGTATTGATACTGGTGCATAGAGACTGTCTGTGCAGTCTGACCATTGCAAGCACGGCCTTTTCTGAGCAAAGGCAATGTTTATATTTGTCCCTTAGACCACTTCTGTCTTTGCAGGACTGATGTTTGGGATTGATGATTGGGAGATGTGGTGGCACTTAAAGTAAGAAAAAAAAAACTATTATTTTAGTTGTGAAGGGAGGGACAAAATTTAAATAGGTATCACGTAAAGAATACATGTTTGAATTCCTAACGTTAGTGTGTTCTTTTAAATCAACTGTATTAATGCTTCCCACATCCTGTCTCATTCTCATTCTGTATTCTACTCTCAAAGTTTTTTACCATACTCTTTTTTTATTTCGAACTAGTACCAATACGATATTTAGCATACTACAATGCAAAAATAAAGTGGATCAATCCTCATTTTCCAACAGAGCACCGCAATTATTGAATAACCTCACAGACACCATCAAATCTTCCTCCCTTCCAAAATCCTTTAAGAGATCTCTGTCAACATATCTCAATACACAATATTATTATTATGTTATTATGTTATTATTTATATAGCGCCAACAAATTCTGCAGCGCTTTACAATGGGTGGACGAACAAACATGTAGTTGTAACCAGACAAGTTGGACACACAGGAACAGAGGGGTTGAGGGCCCTGCTCAATGAGCTTACATGCTAGAGGGAGTGGGGTAAAATGACACAAAAAGGTGAGGATAGTATTAGACTAATGACAGTTGCAAGAGAGGAATCAGTCGGGAGCTATTAACAGTTTAATTGATACGCTTTTTTGAAGAAATGGGTTTTTAATGATTTTTTGAAGGAGTGGAGACTGTCAATACTGATAATACTGACAATACACTGACAATACACCTGTAATCATGGCTGATTAGATTTCTTACCTGTTTAGTGTTAAATGCACATATGTGTATCTTAATATTATTTTGTATTTCTAATATTTTTATATTTTGTAACAATGCAATGTTTGTAAGCCCAGGACATACTTGAAAACAAGAGAAATGTCAATGTATCCTTCCTGGTAAAATATTTCATAAATAAATAAATACATTTCATTTAATTCACTCTATTCTAAAGAGCACTATCTTCCCCCATTACCTGTCCCTTCTGTTTCCACCTAGAGCTTATGTAGCCTTTTACGTAACTCTTCCCTCCACCCCTGCCCCTTTGTGTTGCTTTTTAAATAATAATAATGATAATAATGATAATATTAATAATAATAAAGTAATTGGCCTGTGTTTGATTTGTTTGGCTACATGAGTAAAAACAAATGAATATAAACGTAGATCGGGGTGGATGAGGGTCGAAGCAGCCCCAGATAACGTGTGTCGGAATCAGGGTGGATGGGAGGATCGGGGTGGATGAGGGTCGAAGCAGCCCCAGATAACGTGTGTCGGAATCAGGGTGGATGGGAGGATCGGGGTGGATGAGGGTCGAAGCAGCCCCAGATAACGTGTGTCGGAATCAGGGTGGATGGGAGGATTGGGGTGAATGAGGGTCGAATCAACCCCAGATCTGGGGTAGCTTTTAAAATCATAGGGTTCAGTGTTTAAGAAAGATAGAAAATATGTGCTAAAATACTTTATTCCATTATTCTAGTTATCCCATTGTTTTAGTAGACTTCCTAGCGATCATATATAGTTTTGCATGAAGAAAATAGCATAATTTAACAAAGGCTGAAAAGAGACATGTGTCGATCAAGTTCAGCCTTCCTCACATCTGTTTTTGCTGTTGACCCAAAAGAAAAGAAAAAACCCAGTCTGAAGCGCTTCCAATTTTGCAACAATCTAGTAAAAAAATCATTCTTGGCCCCAGAATGGCAGTCAGAGTTTTTCTTGGATTCTTGAAGAAGCTATTTCCCCACAATTGCAAAATAGAGTACTTAACAGATAACGTCTAATTCTTTCAGTGGTGCATATCCCTAAGAATAGTGGCCTACGTAAATGCCTAACTTGCCCTATAGGGATGCCAGTACATAATAATACACTTAGTGAAGGAAGGACGGAGTTATGTACAGGAAGTAATAAATAAACATTAAAAAAGACACACAGAATCATCAAATAAGTGCAATTTAGTAGGTTACCCTATATAATGGTTTATCAATGCTTACATATGAGCGGTGTAATGGTATATAGGTATTTAAGAAATCCAATAGATTTACATTGAACTATGATATATTAGAGGTAACACACATCATTCCAATGTAAGTAAACATTACATTCTCTTGGTTCTATTCATTCTCTAATGCTGCCTTTGCCTCTAGATGTCTATATACCATGACAAGGGAAATTAAAATACTTTTTTTTTTACATTTGCTTGATTTCTATGAATCTGAACACATGCATTTATAATTATCTATTATTATGTCACTGATCATTTATATTCAGCTTTTTTTTCCCCAACACAAATGATAAAATTAGGGATGGTCTCATCCTAACATCCTCTGTCCTTAAATTATTTCTTTGCAGTTATAAATAAACCAGATATATATTTGCACATTTGCACATGAAACATTATTTATATTGGATCTTTTATACTAGGACTTTGGTATGTGTTAATGAGAATTCTTAAATAGGGCATTTTTTTTCTAATGCAAGTGATAATTCATTTTTAAAAATAATCTGTCCAGTTAATTTACATTTTACATTGAAAAAGGGGATCTTTGTTTATATCTTTTTCACATCACACCCAAATGGACTTGAGGCTGTTTTCGCTGCCAGAGGTGCTTCAACTAAGTACTGAGTTAAGGATCTGAATACTTATGTCAATGCGATATTTCATTTTTAGTATTTTTTTAGTATTATTTTTATAGGAAAACTATAGGGTCAGGAACACAAACATGTATTCTTGACCCTATAGTGTTTAAAACACTATCTAGCCCCCCTGGCCACCCCTTACCCCCTAAATATAGAATAATATTACCTTTATACCAGTCTGCTGGTGCTGGCTATGCTCCTGACATCATCTGAAGTGATGATCTCAACCAATCAAAATGCTTTCCTATAGGATATCATTAGATTGGCAAAGATTGTCAAATATGATGATCACAGCCAAAGAGGTGGGTCAGGGGAGCCAATAAGCATTTCCTCATAGAGATGCATTGAATCAATGCACCTCTATGAGGAAAGTTTAGTGTCTTCATGCAGAGGTTGGAAACACTGAGCATCAGTGCTGCACATAGAACTGCAGAACTGCCGCAGGAAGCACCTCTAGTAGCCATCTGAGGAGTGTCCAGTGGAGGTGTCCCTTGGCTGTAATGTGAACACTGCATTTTCTCTAAAAAGATGAAAAAGAATGCAGGGACTTATTATACTCACCAGGACAACTACATTAAGCTGTGACTATAATGTCCCTTTAAATTTGCAAAGTTTAAAAACATCAAGTATTGATTGTTGTGAAAAAATAACTTAAACAATTGTAGCATAAGGCTGCAACATCAAACGTGAAAAATTGAATGGTAAGAATATTTTTTTATGCTCTGCATATATATATATATAGAGAGAGATAAAAGTTACTGTTGTGCACAACTTGCACATCTCAAGTCAAACTTTGGAAAGTCCCTTTTGGGCATAGAAACTCAAGAATTCCAAACTTCCAAGCTTGACACGCAAATGACAGACAGGCAGTGTGTTTCAGACTTCTCCCTTTGTTTCTGCAGGTACCCTTAGCAATAGACACTGTTTTAACACTGCGTTTTTTAAACCAAAGCATTGGTTATGACTTGGACTTCCTGAAGACCATCTTGAGCCGTTGATCTCCTATTGATCTCCTATATATTATTCTATAGTTACTAACTGAGATATATTATGAGATACAATCTTAGTATATTATGCATTAGAGAACTAGCCCATAGTCATATATGTATAGGGCAATTATTTCTTCTTAAAGGAAAACTCAATGCTTGCTGTAGTGCTTATGGTACCAGGAGTGATCTGCTGCTACCCTGCTGTAAGTAGTTTTTGAATGGTTTGACTTCTTACGTGGGGTCTACGGGGCACCACACACTGTTTCCACTACTAATGTCAGAGAGAGAAGTTTCTAAGGAGTGTAGCTGATCTTTCTGATCTTTCTGGAGAGCTCTCAGGAGAGCTAGAGGGAGCTTCTGCTTAGGAAGCTGGGTTCTTTGACATTCGCAGAACACCCAGTAGAACACAGGTAAGTATTCAAACTATTTAAAAATTATTTAACTACTTTCAATGAGAAGATGTCAGTTCACTCCGGGCACAATAACCACTACATTGTTCCTTTAACATCCATTTTAGTTGGGTTCAAACACATTGAATATGTCTGGATTTGAGTGTTGGGTTGAACAGTTTTGCATATTCCACATTATGTAATGATTATATAGTGATTGGTTTTGAATACATTTTAAACATTTCTCTTTTGTATTTAGTCCAAAAATATTGACTATATGTCAATCATTTTGGGAATGACAATTATAGTCAAAATTCCTGAAAAATCTATCACAATATCTGTTGGCACTTTATGTATACGTTATATATATATATATATGTGTGTGTGTTGTATACAACACCTGTATTTCTGAGACAGACAGACAGACACACATACAGACAGACCAAATTCTATACACTTCAAAATCTTTTCCAACACCATAAAAGCAACACTGAAACACTCAATAGTTACCCTTACGTTGCTCGTTATCCTGAGTTTTGTGAAAGTTCATATTTTGTTTATTATAGATTTTGTATGTAAACATGATGCTACAAAATTGGACTCCTGTTATGTAATGTACTTTTTTTGTTGTCTTTATCCCACTCCTTATAAACATTATTTAAAACATAAAGCAACACAGCATGCCTTTATCGTGATAATTACCTTTAGACTACAGAACAACTCCACGGAGCTGTCTACATTTACAATTATGTTTAGCTAATAGCCAAACAGAAAATATTATCACAGATCTTCATCCTAAATATCTCAGTGTCATAAAATTGTTAGGTATCTATTAGACTTGGGCATTAGTTTTTTTGGATTATTCACATTTTCATCCAATTTTTTGGCCAATTGGTGATTTTGTCTGAAAAACAAATGAACAAATATAAATGACAATAAATGAAAGTAATTCCAGTGGGCAAATAGTTAAAAACCTATGTCTCTGTGAGGCTTAATTACATGGTAGCTGTCCAGTGCTTTCAAGGCAGCTGCCACGTTGAATAGTTACCAGAAATAAATACATAAAAAAATGCTATGAGTGCCAATAAGACCCCCATATTGCTATAAGGGAGATTTAAAACCTCCCTATGCGGTGGGGGCATATATCCTAAATGTTTAACGCTATTGTTGCCCATTTGCTAGATATATCCCATCCTGTGTTATATGGTTATATGGATTAAATAGCTCATGAACTATTCGGTTTAGAGGTCCTGAGAAGATTTCCATTGGGCTTATATTTTTAGTGAGTGGCCATGTTTTTAATTTAGTATAATCCTTTGAATCATTTGTATTTGCCAAAATCCTTAAAGGACCACTATAGTGCCAGGAAAACATACTCGTTTTCCTGGCACTATAATGCCCTGAGGGTGCCCACACCCTCAGGGTCCCCCTCCCGCCAGGCTCTGGGGGGAGGAAGGGGTTAAACTTACCTCTTTCTCCAGCGCCTGGCGGGGAGCTCTCCTCCTCCTCTCCGCCTCCTCTCCGCCTCCTCTCCGCCTCCTCTCCGCCTCCTCTCCTCCTCTTTGGCTGAATGTGCATGCGCGGCAGGAGCCGCGCGCGCATTCAGCCAGTCCATAGGAAAGCATTCACAATGCTTTCCTATGGACGCTGTCATCTTCTCACTGTGATTTTCACAGTGAGAAGCATGCAAGTGCCTCTAGCGACTGTTAAGAGACAGTTCTCTGAAACTGCTATGTTTATAAAAAAAAGGGTTAACCCTAGCTGGACCTGGCACCCAGAACACTTCATTAAGCTGAAGTGGTCTGGGTGACTATAGTGGTCCTTTAATATGATTCTGTCTAGCAAAAAAAAAATACTTTATCAAACAAACTTCTAAATCATCGAATTCTTGCTCACCTTCAATAAACCAAGTAATTGAATGTCTGAAGACATTTTCTTAATATATGCATTGCAATAACACAATCTCTTCTTATGAATCATTCATTATACTAGTATAGCATAAAGCTTTAATACTACATTATAATACTAAAGTTATTTACACTCATTGCTCTGTGATATGTATTATAAACTCTAATGCTAATTAACACATAGGATTAGTGATTGCATTCTGTGGTTTGCAATTGAACAGGGTTATTCAATCAAGTGAGAATTGTCAGGAATTCTAAATTATTTTCAGATTTTAGACCAAATTAGCTGAACGGGAAGCATATAGCTAAATGGGAGAATTATTCCAGTTTAGATACTTGGTGTAAAGTTTAAAATTCACTTTGAGTCAAAGGAAACATGGAATTGGTAGGAAACCTGGTCCCAGTGATTGCATAACTATCACTTGAAGCCTATATTTTGGTTGAATGAGGGTTCGGCGTGGCAGGATTTCAGCACAGAAAATCCAGTTCGGGAACTGAAACAGGGGAAAAGGTACAAATATGAGCCAACCACTATTCTGCAAAATACTGTACATAATATAGTAGTATTTATGCAGTACACTGATAGGGGTATTTTCCCACTATTTGGTTGACAGATTAAGATTGAAAAAGTAACCAATAAATATATAAATATAGATTTTATAGATTTAAAAAATAAAGCAAGAACCCTGCTCAAATTAACACTGAAAATGGAGCAGCGACTATTACTTCACTACTTTTACTGGCCATAAAACCTTAAAAGTAGAAAAATCCCATAGGACAGCATTTCACAAATAACAAGAAATAAAACAGTGAAAATATACTCACCAGTGCCACCGATTACCAAATCTGAGGTCAAGGCATAAGCACAAAGTTCTGCTTCATGGGTCCTCAAAGTACCAGGGTTTCAAAAAGAGGTGCTAAGTAAGCTCCCTCCACCTTATTCTGTATGGTGCCATAGATGAAACAAGTGTCCACTTTCCTACTGTTTCTAAATGACCCTGTGAGTTCTCCAAATAATCTGGCAAAGGTATACAAGAGTTTGTTTTAAATTTACTCTGGTGATGTTAAAGGATGCATGTTAATTATTGTCAAAGTAGGAGGACCCAAAAGGCCTGCGAACTTCATTTATTCATAACACTGAATGTTCAAAGTAGGTGAAAAATGTAAATACCACTAAATTCGGCAGGAATTTGGTGATGAAATAGGCAAAGGAAAAATGTGTCCCCTTGTCTCGCTTCATATCAGGTGCCACAGTATGTTCTCACTGCAATGTTACTATGCAGTGGCCAAGGGACACTGAAATGCAGCACTCACACATGCAAGACCACATAACAAGCAGGGATGATGGTTGGCCCCTTGCCATCACGAACAAAATTTACCAAAAGATTGAAAAGGCAAACATGAGAAGGACCTACTCTCCAACTGCCACCAGTCCAAAATTGACTCTAAACATTACATTTAGCAAAGCAAAAGACCTGATTCAATATTGGAGAAGTCCCAAGCAGGTTTACTGAATAAAAGGAAAAGAAGGCAAAGAACAAAAAGGCTCTGTGTGAGCCTTTTTTTTTTTTTTAATGTTTTTGGTAAACTTGCCTTACACCTTGTTTAAAATTGTTTCCATCCAAAGTTTGGTGCTGGTCCTGGAATCCACTTCTTGTTTTCTTGTGAAGTTGTTTGAGCACGTAACCTTTTTTTATTTTGTTTATCAGTTATCTGCTATTTGCTTCCCCCATTGTTAAATTGTGAAATTCTGCACAATGTCACTAGCACTACAATAATAGTGAAAATAAGATTTTTTTTTAAATGACTCCAAAATCCCGAGTACTCAAGAAAAGAAATGCAAACTGTAGGCCAGAATATCCAGAGTTAGATATATTTAGAGTTAGATATATTTTTCCAGTTTCCAACACCCTTATCAAACATAGCAACCTTCTTACACATTCTGCAGTTTTAGTGATTGCATTGGAAAATAACTTTGTGTTCTTTGCTTGCATAAACCATAAATAAATAGCACTACATATTTCCTAATGATGTGCTAATTTTTCATTAGAAGAATGCAGAATGACCATTGAAAACATAAGAAGCTAACACATAACTTAAACACAACTTTCTCTTTCCATCGAAATCTTTGGGTAGCTAATAAAAAGAGTTAAATGATTGTGAGTCTATAAATATCACGTCAGAAGACATACAAAGGTGAGTTGACAGTGAAATACCTATTTAAGTACACCAAGTATAATAAAATGAATAAATGAAGGATGCTATGGGTATCGACTGCTTATCAAGAATGTATTATTTTTTATACAATTAATGATATCGAAGCCAATGGTAAATCTAATGGAATTTTGGGTCCATTGGTTGCTTGAAAACATATTGAAATGCATAGTTCCACCTATTAATTATGCATTCCGGAGCATCCTCAAGAGAAACATTAGTTTTCCATATTCATCAATCAATAAAACAAATGTGTAAGACCTTGGCACACCTTCCATAGATACAATTAGCTTTATTATAAACATTTCAGATGTCATTGCCATAAATTGGAGTCTTGCCCTGACCTTTGGATGGCTAGCTTCAAATCAAAAGTAATAGGATAAGTTGCTGAAATTGAAGTGAAATGTATATTTTAATCAATCAACTGACCCCTAAAATAACTTTCTGCATGACTATGTAATTGCAATATGTACAATAAATGATACTCAATGTGTATGAACTCAACAGGTGCAATCTCTTTTTGAATCAGTAGGGGAAAGCAGGCTATTCTCTTGGAAGCCAAAAAGTCCAGAATGTGCTTGCACTCAACCAAACAATGGTGCAGGTATCGAGGTCACCCTTGGAAGATCTACTAATCAAAGCAGCAAAAGGGATTTTATTGCTTTACGTGTTTTTTCTTCCTTTATTTTTGAAATAATATGTCTTCTGAGCGTAATTTCATAGAAAACAAGGTCGGTCTTGTTTGACTTTAACATAGTCCATGTAGCCACTTCTGGCCACCAGCTTCTACTGGTATTCTCTCAGAGGTGGGATGGGGAGTACCAGAGGCAAGTCCCACTTTTTATACCATGTGCTCCTCCATTACTTCACTCAGGCATGAAGAAAATTAACATTCATCGATGGATGAGTAGCCATTGGCTACTGGATACCTGTGGAATGTCAGGTAGGACACAGGGGAGGAATTTTTATTTTTTAATTTATGATTGTCAAGATGTTCTTGCCCACCATAAATTAGATATTAAAACCTCTACGTTACTTTGAAGCTAGGGGGCTGGGCGAAGTACCCAACCCAAACTGAATCTAGTCTAGATTCCAAACTTGCATAGTAAAGACAAAAAAATGAATTGGGGGCATACCCGGAAAATGCATTTTTCGCAGGAATGGTGCTCCCGGAGTGACCAAAACCTAAACATAATACAGATCAAGGAATACCCATATTTGTTGCTGAGATAAGTGCATTTAAATAGTCTTATACAATTTTAAACTGTATTTTTATGTGTGCACTGTTCCTTAATTTCTATTATGTATACATTTTGGTCACTATGGCAGCACCATTCCTGAAAAATGCACTTTCCAGGTGTGCACCCCATTCCCTTTTGGTCTTTATCAAGGATGATGATGTTGACAAGTTTAAGTTCCCAATCCTCAAAATACCAAGAGATTAACTACAAAATCATGGCGAATTAGTATAACTATTGCATATTTTCTGGGACCCACATAGAGGGCTAATATAAGTCATTAACTTTAGGCCTCTTTAGTTGACTGGTGTTAAACAAAAACCCAGACCCCTCATTTTTAGGGATCTTAATGGCTGCTGTACAGGGCCGGACTGGCCCACCGGGATACCGGGAAATTTCCCAGTGGGCCGCGGCGTCTGGGGGCTGCGCTGAGCATGTGTGTGCCACAGGGTGGCCGGTCCGGTGGCACACACTCTGAGGGGGCCGGTGGGCTGGCGGCCGCATTCCACTCTGGAGCCGCCGGGCCGGGTGGCAGCCTCACCGGTCCGGCGGCCCTCCTCCTGTCACTGATGGCTGAAGAGTGAAGGAGGAGGAGGGAGGAGCATGTTTCTGTACCATGCTCCCTCGCGGTTCCTGTGCTGGGGATTGTGGGAGCCGCGAGGGAGCATGGTACAGAAACATGCTCCTCCCTCCTCCTCCTTCACTCCTCAGCCATCAGTGACAGGAGGAGGGCCTTCGGACCGGCGGCCCCAGCGTGGAATGCGGCCGGCCCCCCTGACTCCTCTCAGGTAAATGGGAGGGGGAAGATGGGGAATAAAGAGACACAAGGGGAGGGGGGAAATCAAACAGAGGGGGAATAGAGGGAGAAAGAGACAGAGGGGGAGAGAGACAGTGGGGGAGAGACAGGGAAAGGGGGAGGAAAAAGACAGAGGGAGAAAGGAGAGAGACACAAGGGGAGGAGGAGAAAGAGAGAGGGAGAAAGGAGAGAGACACAAGGGGAGGGGGAGAAAGAGACAAAGGGAGAAAGGAGAGAGTCACACAAGGGGAAAGGAGAGAGACACACAAGGGGAAAGGAGAGAGACACACAAGGGGAAGGAGAGAGACACACAAGGGGAGGGGGAGACTGAGGGAGAAAGGAGAGAGACACACAAGGGGAGGGGGAGAAAGAGACAGAGGGGGAATAGAGAGACTGGAAAGGAGAGGGGAGACATGGACACAGAAGGGGAGGCAACAGGGCAATTCCCCCCCCCCCCACAAGGCTCTCCCCTGCCAGCCGATCTCCCTCACCGTTCCATAGGCACCGTGCGGCACACACTGCCCCCACACACCATACATATTCACACACTGCCCCCCATACACACACACACACACACACTGCCCCCGCACACATTGCCCCCACACAAATACACAGCCCCCCCCACACACATTGCTGCACACACACACACATACACAGCCCCCCCATACACACATTGCCCCACACACCCTACACATTCACACACTACACCCCCCCACACACATACACTGAACCTTTCACACACACACTGCACCCCTCACACATTGCACCACTGCTCCTATACCCTACTACAGCCCCATATCCCAGCAGACCCCAGATAAGTTGTCAAACTGTTCTTAAATGGTTTGACTACTTACTCTGGGAGGGGGTCCCGGCACTCCTTGCACCATAACTACTACACAGAGCAGTAGTGGTTATTGTGCATGGATTATTTATTTAAATAATCTAAAAGTGCCCCTCCCGGGATCCGGCTCTGGATCCACCACTGGTATATGACATGTATATTAATGTGTATTAGTTAGAGATATATATATATATATATATATATATATATATATATATATCTACTATATTTACACATATATTAATGTACATTTATATATGCATAATACACAGATAAAGGTCATTAATATGTACCATTTGTAATGAGCAGACATTGGCCCAGTCTTGTTGCTAGATGCAGACTCCATCACAATAACATATTTAAAGTGAAGAGCGCATCCACAGGACTTCAAAATAAACAAGATAACGTCATTTTTTTACAGTTGTTCCCTACATACATTCACCATTTCAGTCCCATTACCAAGCTTTCCTTATTATGTCAAGGTAGTTGGACTGAAACATTGATTACATGCAAAGGCACGTCTGCTTAAAATAAATCTGCACTTTTGTTTACTTTGAAGCCTATGAGTGCGCTTTTTACGTTGAAGTAATACTTTTTAAGTTCTCTTTTCTAACTCTGTATCTGCACACTATGCTGGCACGACGCATTATGGGGCTGGTAAATATTTTTTTTTCCAGGGCTGCTTTTAATTCCCAGTCCGGCCCTGCCGCAGTACAATGTTTAATTTCATTATAATGCCTCTTTCTAGTGTGATTCATCAGTGTTTCTTTGTCTTAATTGCATGATCACTGAAATAAAGACTGTAAAAATGAAAAATAGACAAACAGGAAACGAAGTGGAGGATGCAACACTTGGTACTGAAACTGGAATACTAAGAGGGTGTAATGTATCTATGATAAGACTTAACTTTTAATAAATAAAAATAAAAACAATCCAAAAAGAACTAGTCCAGGAACTAACCACAAAACAAGACAAATAATAGTATAGACAAAAATAATAACAAAAAAGCAACAAAAAAAAGCAACATTTTTACACAGTGTGCTCATTAGCAATTCTATATCTAAAACTCAGTGTTTGTCCACTAACAATGATTTAGTGAGACTTATCAGTAACCACTGTGCTGGTGGTAATGTGATCTCATACCATTACCATTACAGGTTAGTTGCCCCAGTATATTAATTATTATGGTGTATTCCAATCATAGGCGTGCACAGCCTATGATTACAATAAGAATTCCCAATCATACCATTGTTATTAGTGGGACAGCGTCAGCGGTTTTTTAACAAAGATGTTTTGCTTTTTTGGTTATTATTTTTGTCTATACTACTATTTGTCTTGTTTTGTGGTTAGTTTATTTTCATTTTTTAAAAGTTAAGTCTTATCATAGATACATTTCACCCTCTTAGTATTCCAGTTTCAGTACCAAGTGTTGCACCCTCCACTTCATTTCCTGTTTGTCCATTGTTAACTACAGGGGTTATCCCCCACCTTGGAGGTATGCACTGGCTTTAAATCTTCTCTTTCTGTTTCTTTTCTTTTCTGTTAGTCTCATACGTAAAAATTAAATAAGTCAATAAATAATTTAAAATTTACTGCTTATAAAAATAACATCATAATGTAAACATAATATCTATATGTGGTACTTATCCTGTGTATCTGTCATATACAGGGCACTGTAGGCTGTACTGCAGCCTGCAGAGAAGTTCTGCAGTGTGATTAGAGCTGTCAGTTCTTGTTGCTGTCTGTTAAAATGTAACATTCTCTTACAAGAGCACAGTGCAACAGGAGGGAATGAAGACAGCAATTAAAGTCTATCAGCAGAAGAGAGACCAAGACAACAGTGGCAGTGAGATTTGTTTCTGATGTTTAAGCTATTGAAGATGTAAATTAAACTTGGTATCCTTATAATTCATAATAATACCAAACATTAATTTTGAAAGGGTAATGGAGAATAATCAGCATTTCTGAAAGCACAAATAATCCATCTATTAAAGTAATTCCTTCTTGGAAAACTGTACAAGTTGTGTCTGAAAATGCATATCTTCCCCATTACAATTTGCTTAAAGGACCACTATAGGCACCCAGACCACTTCAGCTCAATGAAGTTGTCTGGGTGCCAGGTCCCTCTAGTTTTAACCCTGCAGCTGAAAACATAGCAGTTTCAGAGAAACTGCTATGTTTCACTGAGGGTTAATCCAGCCTCTAGTGACGGTCTCACTGACAGCCGCTAGAGGCGCTTCCACGATTCTCACTGTGAAAATCACAGTAGAAGATGCTGAATGTCCATAGAAAAACATTGAGTAATGCTTTCATTTGGGCTCTTTGAATGCTCTTTGAATCTGACGTTGGCAGAGGAGGAGAGTTCCCCAGTGCCGGGCTCCGGGAGAAAGGTAAGTGGCTGAAGAGGTTTTAACCCATTCAGCCCAGCGGGAAGGGGGCCCTGAGGGTAGGGGGCACCTAATGACCCTAAAGTGCCAGGAAAACGAGTTTGTTTTCCTGGCACTATAGTGCTCCTTTAACTGCATAGAGACCCATGAAAAAGTAGCATATTAAAGATGTGAGCATGTGTCGTTTGAGTTATGAGAGTGTACCTGAAAAAGTTTTGGGTGATTACTTTATCAATGTTGCTTTTACCAGCCTGAAAATAATTGTAATTCCTTGTGATGGCTGTAATTAATGTGGGTGGAATAAGTAGTGAACTTTACTTTTCAGTCTATTTACATCTCTTGTCACTATGGCAACTATACGTTTGTATATAGATTCTTCAGAATTTCGTGATGATTGTCATTTATGTCCTACTCATCTCTGTATTAGAACACTAATTGTATTTGCACCATGTATCTCCATATTTAATGGTATGCAGACTTCTGAAAATATATCAAAGAACTTAGGAACATCATGAAGAGCGTGCAAAAGATTGCCATCTGACATCATGGGAAGATTTTGCCCAGCTCCATTTACGCACTCCTGTCCTAAGTCCCGACACTGCCAAAAATACATTTTTAAGATTATGCGTTTATCAGTGCTTTTTCTGTGAATTTTCACTTCACTGCCCTCCTTGTTTGCTCTTACGAATTCTAAGAAGCATATTTTTAAAACAGACTGGTTGCATCAACTGGAGGACGTAAATGGACATCAGACTCAACAGAGGTTGAAATAGCTTCTCAGAGCTAATACAACTCTTTTGTAGAAACCGCAATGTTAACATTGCAGGGTTAAACACATCTCTTGTGCATGTGACATTCCAGCTCATAGGAAAGCATTAATGACAATCATGCTCATCTGCTCCCCAATACTTCTCTATGAGACCCATTGGATTGAACCAGTGATGAAGGAAGTAACACTTCCTCAATGACACAGCAGGAGGTGGAGAGATCAGTAGTGCTCAAGGAGTTTGTCACTGCAAAAAGGTAAGTAAAATCCTTTTAAAACAATTTTTATGGCGAATTGGTGGGGGAGCTCAATCTCAACTTGGGACAGGGGCACGATAGCATTAAGAATGACAAGTTTGTATTCCTAATGAGGTAGTCTTCCATTAATACAATAAATGCATTGACACAGCTGATTTTCTTTCCTTTTGCAACAAGAGAAAATTTGTATTCAGTAAAGTCAGTAAATTGTACTTTTTTTCATTCAGGAGTGCCAGTTAAGGAACATCATGTTCTAACTTATCCTTCATCCTTACTTATGAACAAAGATTTTTGTAAACCCACCTAGTTCATTGGAGACCTCAATAAAGCAAAGTGCAGCACACAGTAGGCGCTAAACAGGAAGGTGCGTCCAACCCCACTGTGAAATCAATTACCTGCTTCCACCATACAATCGTAGAACGTAGAAAATACCAACTATACACAGTGAATTGGTGAGTATAACACGTGTAAGATGGTATATGAATATATTTCTGGGGGTGTACAGAAAGTACAGCATTGCATATAAACTGACCTGCATTAAAGAAACAAAAAACTGTCACTTGCCAAGATTGTACGTATCCTTGGTGAGGTTTTAAAAAGAAAATGAAATGTACAAATAATCAGAACTGTTTGCCTCTACTCTTAAACTGAACTTCATCTAGGCTCCAAGGCCAATTATTGTTACAAACATTGCACTTTTACATTGTTTAGAAAAAAATTAAAGGTCTTAGGTAATTAACGGCAAGGTGGAAAAAGTGCCTTGGTCATGCCAGGACAGAACTCTATTACAAACAAGGGGAATTGGGGGCACACCCAAAAATGCATTTCTCTGCAGTGCTGCTGCAATAAAGACCAAGATTTATATAAAATACAGATTAAGGAACAGAGCACACAAAATACAGTTTCAAGTTTTACAAGGCTACTTAAACTCACATATCTCAGCAAACAAATATAGGGATTCAGTTCCACCAAATGGCCATATAGTGTTAAGCCCACCATTACATCACAGAACTGGAATATGAAGTCAAATCTTAAATATTTAGTATATTTAGTCTACATATTTGTACATTTAAAAGAAAATGGAGTAAAAAAGTTAACACAAGTTATTCTTGATTTGGTCTATGTGTGCATGGATACACACGGACTCCGTGATAGCACAGCTACGTCTGTGCCAACAGAAACGTAATTCTGTAAATATAATGAGAACTGTTTACTGCTTTATGACGATGATGGATTGCAGTGAGTTTATATGGCATTAAGAGACAAAATGACAACTTGTTAATTAAAGGGAACATTTTTCCTCATTAGCAATGTAAGTACAGCTATGCATCATTTCATTGTGGAAGAAGCCCTTAATCTGGCTGTGATACGGGGTATCATTTCTCAGGTGCAGGCTGCACACCGTCGATATTACTTCAAAACGATGAAGCATATATTATCTGCAGAAAACTACTGATTTAAAATTGTCAACAGTTTCTATAACAACCCTTATATTTCACGGCTTGACAATAAGTCTGAGTAGGTTGAAATTATTGATTGCACAAAATACATGCCACATGTTTCATAGAGTTGATCTACACCAACAACTAAAATGCAGAGGTCTTTAAGGACACACTTAAAAGAAAGAAAATCTTTGCAACTGAGCTTCAAATTCACAGCCTTATGTTATTATCTCATACATTGAATCAAGATGTATTATATTCCAAAATTATACAATTACCCTGGCTTGAAGACCTTTACAAAGTCTGATTTTCTGTTCCACCGTATAAAAGGACGATTGACCAGGTGTCACGACTAGTAGTGTGGTCCAGCACGCAGAAACTAGGTAAACATATACATAAGAAGGAAAAGGAAAATTAAAGGACAGAGCGTAAACCGGACCTTAGAATGGCTGGACTAATACGCTAGAGTCAGAGAATGGTCAAAGGGAAAGCCGAGGTCAAGGAAGCCAGAAAATACACAATACCATTTACACAAGCCAAGTCAGGGAAACCAGAATTCAGAATAACCAGGGAAAAGCCAAGATCAGGATACCAGGAAATCAGATTCACAAAGATAAAGCACTCTCAGGAAACCAGGAACAGGAAACCATGACAGGGCAAGGTACTGGGGAGAGTTAGGGATTTAAATATCCCTCTCTATGCTCTGATTGGTCAGAGGGCGACCTCTGACCCCAAAACATGCGTGTGCGTTGACGTCGTGATGTCACGTGCACGTTAGTATAATTTTCGGGGGTGGAGCTAGAGATGGACGCGACCACGCGGTCAACGCCATCTTTGATTTGGGCGCGACGCCCGGAAGACCTGGGGGAGCGGTTGCTGGCTCGCCGACGAGCAGGTAAGCTTGTGCTGTCGGCGAGGCAGTGTCGGTCGGGCACGGCCGTGCCACGCGGCGGGCCGGCGACCCCAACACCAGGGAAATATTTTGGGGCTGAAAAAAGAAGACATCAAATGGTAAGTATTTTTTTTATTTACAAGTATTTAGTTTTATTGTCTCCTCCCTCACTATTTTTAGGGTGAGGGGGCTAGGTAGGGCTTTATTTAATTTTATTTGGGTGGAGGGTGACTAGGGTCCCTAGTCACCTGGGGGTGTATTTTTACACTTAACCTCGACCTGCCGCTCATGGGTGGGGCCTGGGGGGAGGACAATAGGTCCCCCCCTTTATTGTAATTTAGGGTCCTCACACACTGCTCATAAGTGGGGGTCAGGGGGAGGACAATAGTTCCCGCATCCCATTTTCATTTAGGGCCCCACTCATGATCCCCTTATGGGTGGGGATCAGGGGGACCCTATGTCCCCCATTTAGTTGAATAGCACCCACTCACGGGGCAAGGGTGGGGACTCGGGGGGGACCCTCTGCCCCCCCCCAGGCTAGTTAAGAGATGTCTCACCATTATTATTTATTTTTACTAGACATGAGATATTGCAAGTAGGGGCAGATTAATTACTAATACTAAGTAATTTTTATGAATGAACAAAATGTTCTGTTAGGGCGATATTCGGTAGTTTCGTCAGCGTTCTGTCTGAATGACAGGACATTCTGGGATATGGACAGGAAGCATCATAAGATCATGGAGGAAAGGTAAGAATTTTTGGAAAATTGCTCTGATCACAGGAAACGGAGCACACTTTGCTCCTCCTCTGGTCATAGCTGTCAGGTGTAGGAAATATACACCTGACTACATGTTTTAAAGAAAACTAGAGCCGACAGGAAGAAATGAAGAACAGATCCTGAGAGAGGAAGAGAAGAGGAAGCGATTAGGGAAAGGTAAGTTCGGCATGACAGTGCCGCTTTAATCCTTCTCTAAGGGCCTTTATCTTGTTCTATTAGTAAAATGTGCCTTTGTGCTGTATTTATGTGTTTACTTAAATATAGAGTGGCCTTTAACATATGTACCCTGACGGATTGTACAAGAGATGTTGGTGGTGCTGGGTATGCAATAGTAGCCAGCTTTTACTAAAGAAGCATATGGAAGCACTGTTACTTTTAGATGTCAGATAGATCTAGCCACTGTTGTCAAGAACAACGTATATATAATGTGAAATTAAAGCACAATAACAAAAAATAGCAGCAAACAGAGGAAAAGTCAGTCCTTATGTCATACTGAGACAGTCTATACCTTCTATAAAACCCTTATATACAGTTGAGGTTAAGTATTAAAATCGCTTACAAGAACATACATCCTTTTTCAATGACATTATACCATATTGTGCTGGTTGGAAGACATGTAGACAAAATACTGACGGAAATTATCACATAGCTATTTTTTCTTTTCCATCTGCAATGCTGACATATTTTTTCTAATTTCTTCACTATGTACCATTTAGTTAATAGGCCACTTTGTACTTAAACATCCTCAGTATTTATTTAGGGTATTTAACAGAGCGTACTGATGCTTCATGGATCCTTTGTCTTCTAAACTCGCAAAATGGGTCAATGAGTTCCCGAAATGTTGTATTAATTACCAGAAGAAAAACCTCACTGCTCATACATTGCCATGTGTGCAGTTATCTATTCTTTACTATTACTGAAAATGAGGACATGTCTAACAGATGAGAAGATAATGCAGTTCCACCTTATCTTATAAAACCTTTAGGTGACCTTTATCTAATGCCATTTCTACATTCCTTTAGTAATTACATTTGTTCTGTTTGTCATTTGATTTTGCATAACCCTGCAGTGCTTCCTCCGAGTTTACCATCCCCCGTTGCAAAATGTATTATTTATACAAAGAAATGCAACCAGGTATTTTGGTTTATTTGTAAATTGTTAATTCTCTCGACTTTCAACTAAGCTTGCTCTACGCACTTAATGCTCTATGCATTAATAAAATAACTCAGACAGAAAAAAAACAATTTGTAAAAACTTATTCTATTTGTTTATTGATGATGTGAACGCAGAAGAAAAAAGATTTTCAATAAATATTGTATGTTCAGAGTATTACCACATAATGTGCTTGTTTTTTGAGTAAATTAAACCACAACTCAGAAGTGGTGTTTTAAAAGTACCTCATTATTATTCTTGTTCAAAATCCAAGAACCATTTTGCTTTCATTTCCTGTAGTGTCCTAAAATTGATGTGTTTTTGACAGATTATGAGAGCATTTTTAAAAAGCCTTTATTATAATCTTTGCAGCATTACATATGGTAATATGTTCTGTACTCTGATATATCTGAATATAAATTAATTTCTCCGGTATAGTTGATACTGTATATTATATACGATGTGTTCTGGCATCCAAATAAAACTGACAAAAGTTTAGTGAGACCTTTCTTCTCAACTGTTTTGATAGGAGTCTATATGGAGACCTACAGAACAAGCCATGCTCAGTGCTGGATTCTGATTGGATAGCTTTACATTCACATGCCAGGACAGATTTTACCAGATGTTCTTGCACGTCTTCTTTGGCTATTATGCTATGTTAGAGATTACAGGTCCTGGCAGACTTGGGCTAGGATGCTTCATTATACCTTGTGCCATTACTGTATTTGTTTACTCCTTCCTCTACAGCACCAAGAGAAAAAGCAAGAGTAAAACGCGGTGTGATACATAATAGAAGCAACAGAGCATATGGCCTTCCTCATACAAAAGCATTGACTCAAGGCTTTCCTTTGGGGATTCTGAAAACACTGGATGTCCTCATGCAAAGCATCGTTTCACAGAGTTAAACTCCATGAAACTGCATGAAGGGCCTCTGGTGGCCACTAGAGGCAGTCTTAACATTGCAAACATTACAGTTTCTCTATCACTGAATATGGACACTTCAATGAGATGATATGGTCTTTGTGCCTATAGTGTGCCAATATGTTAAAGGACCACTATAGGCACCCAGACCACTTCAGCTTAATGAAGTGGTCTGGGTGCCAGGTCCATCTAGAGTTAACCCTGCCTGCTGTAAACATAGCAATTTTAGAGAAACTGCTATGTTTACATATGGGTTAATCCAGCCTCTAATGGCTGTCTCATTGACAGCCGCTAGAGGCGCTTCCGCGCTTCTCACTGTGATTTTCACAGTGAGAAGACGCCAGCGTTCACAGGAAAGCATTGAGAATGCTTTCCGATGGACTGACTGAATGCGCACGCGGCTCTTGCTGCCAATGCGCATTCAGCCAATGACGTCGGAAGAAGGAGGAGAGTCCCCAGCGCTGAGGGAGCCCGGCACTGGAGAAAGGTAAGAATTTAACCCCTTCCTCCCCCTTCAGCCCGACTAGAGGGGGGCCATGAGGGTGTGGGGGACCTATTAACACTATAGTGCCAGGAAAACAAGCTTTAATGTTTTACATAGCACAAGCTATGCTACCAGATGTTATAAGGGAATTTTCTCAGTCAGTTCATGAAATTATTCATGTGTACCCTTCAATGATTGCTGAACCCAGGAAACATTGCATTCACAAATACATAATATTTAAAGCAAATTAATTTAGGATAACTAAGGCAACATTAAGTTCTCGA
Organism: Pelobates cultripes; assembly: GCA_933207985.1. Classification (NCBI taxonomy): domain Eukaryota; kingdom Metazoa; phylum Chordata; class Amphibia; order Anura; family Pelobatidae; genus Pelobates; species Pelobates cultripes. Next base: position 396,342,788 of record OW240912.1, on the reverse strand, counting down.
ACCAGTCATTGAATCAGATCACTAATATATCTGAGAGAAAGTGACCCACAGATCAGAACATTCTATATAAACAAAAAGCCAGGACTAGAGTTGAGCGAACCCGAACTGAAAAGTTTGGGTTCGTACCGAACATTAGGTTTTTTTGGACCCTGGACCCGAACATGGACATATCACTGTATGTTTGGGTTGGAGTTCGGTGTTCAGTGATTTAATGGCGCGTTTTGAAAGGCTGCAGGGCAGCCAATCAACAAGCGTTTGACTTGTATGCCCTTAGAAGCCATCACAGCCATGCCTACTAATGGCATGGCTGTGATTGGCCAGTGCAGCATGTGACCCAGCCTCTACATATAAGCTGGAGTCCCGTAGCGCCGCACGCACATGCAGTCTTATTAGTGTAGGGAGAGGATGAGGGACAGCTTAGGGAAAAATTCTGCAAACTAGTACGTAAGTGGGGTGGGGTGCACTTCATATCTGAGAGTCAAATAGAAGCTTCAAATACCGCGGTTACATCGGAGTTTTAAAAAGTATTTTTTTTGGTGCTAAACAGTACATTAGCGGGGTAGTACATTAATGGGGTGTACTTCATATCTGAGAGTCAAATAGAAGCGTCAAATACTGCTGTCACATTGCAGTTTTAAAACGTAAAATTTTTTGGGGTCCTAGACTGCTAAATAGCATTTTACTGGGGTGCACTTCATATCTGAGAGTCAAATCGAAGCTTTTAATAGTGTGCTTACAGCGCAGTGGTAAACATTCTTATTTTCTGGGTGCTAATCTGCTAAATAGTACATTTTGGGGCCTGTTCTTCATATCTGAGAGTCAAATCGAAGCGTCTAATAGTGTGCTTACTGCGCACTTGTAAACATTGTAATTGATTTGCTGCTAATCTGCTGCTTACATTGGAGGGGTTTTTTTTGCGCTAAATAGTATATTTGGGGTGTTCACTTCATATCTGAGAGTCAAATAGAAGCCTCAAATAGTGCGCTTACTGCGCACTTGTAAACATTCTAATTGTTTTGGTGCTAAACTGCTAAATAGTACATTTTGGGGCCTGCTCTTCATATCTGAGAGTCAAATCGAAGCGGCTAATAGTGCGCTTTCTGCGCACTTGTAAACATTCTAATTGTTTTGCTGCTAAAATGCTGAATAGTACATTTTGGGGCCTGCTCTTCATATCTGAGAGTCAAATCGAAGCGGCTAATAGTGCGCTTTCTGCGCACTTGTAAACATTCTAATTGTTTTGCTGCTAATCTGCTAAATAGTACATTTTGGGGCCTGCAGTGCACTTCATATCTGAGAGTCAAATAGAAGCGTCTAATACTGCGCTTACTGCGCAGTGGTAAACATTCTAATTGTTTTGGTGCTAAACTGCTAAATAGTACATTTTGGGCCCTGCTCTTCATATCTACAAGTCATGCTACAACAAAATTAAACAAGTTTTAAAATATGTATGGGCCAACCAGTGGCTGTAAACAACAAAGTGTTACTGGTTACATTCATGACTACACACTCTAGTGAACAGGACCTTCATGTAGTGTGTTATTTAAAAAAAAAAAAATCATACAGCATCCATTTATGTGCTTTTCAGATGTCATATTGTGAATTACCAATTTTTGTGTAGCCTGATTTAGAAAAAAAAAAAAAAGTGAAAAGTAAGTGTTATTGTGATCGCTTCATATACAGAAGCATTAATATACATTTCTATATTGTGTAAAGACACAACTACAAAGTTAAAAACCAAACACCAAAACAACGTGCCAGACAATCTATCTGTGCATTGCTAGTTTGATACAATAAGTCTACATCTTAAAAATGCAATAACCCACAGAAGATGGGCGAGAGTTTTTTTTGCAAATGGAACTTTGATTCAAATTTACTACATCGGTCACTTGTAATATTGTTTCACACCTACAACACTTGGTACATCTAAATGATAGAAAACAGATTGATATTTTCTACACTATATAACAAGCTGCTATATTTAAACCAGTGATCAATAGCTAAGAGGTACTTCAATAATATTGTAATTCTGGGGCAATACCCTCACAAGTCAAACTGAGAGGTCAGTTTATAGGGAAAACTGTTGCTGAACCCGCTGGACCTGTGTGCGCTTTTGTCGTTGTCACCCTGCTGCTGCTTGCCTGTCTGCGCTACAGCATAACTTCGGCCTTCCCGCTCACCGCCTCATGAGACTTTGCAAGCAGCAGGTGATAATGGAGTTTCAGCTGCAGCACGCACGGGTCAGTGGCTCTGCACCAGACTTCCCTCCAATTGATCAGAGTTAAAGGATTTCAGGTGGACTCATTACAATTACAGGGCCTCTAAAGAGTCCTGTATTGTTATTTGTCATCACTACCTTCCCGCGTCGGGAGTGGGTCATTTGCGCGCCTGCTGCCTTCTTTGCATGTGGTAGCCATTTCTCAGGGTCCCTGTGCGGAATGGAACCCTGATTCCCCGTTACCCGTGGTCACCATGCTAGGCGCAGAAACTGGCATCGAAAGTTGATATGGATGACATCCGCATGCAAAGTCGCCGCCACGGGGAAGTGCGATTTGCCCGAGGTTCTCTAGAGTCAACAAAGTTTCTGCGCAACTATAATGTCAACAGCTACTCTGCGGAACAGAGTTGTCTTTTTTTATATGTCCCAATATTTTGAGGGCTACCCCAATTAAAAAAAATAATATATATATATACATATATATATATATATATATATATATATATACATATGAAACAAGGGGGGTTGGCTGCACTCACCTGAACATGCATAAATGGGGGTGCTGCTGGGGGCCAAATAATACAAAACACAAAATCCAGCGCACTCACCTATCCACTAAACAGCAACTTCAATGTTGAAAGATTTTATTAGTTTTTTTAAAAACACCTAATCTAGGCAAAAATAATGGGGGTTTAGTTACATTATATGATCATACATTGCATAAGCCTGCCACAACGTCAATGTACCCTATCTTTGGCAGGTCCTACACTAACAACCTAATGTCTGCTCTTATGAGATTAACCACTTACTTGAGGAAAAAAAAAAAAAAAAAATTCCATCTGGGGCTCTCTGCAGTACAAGGCTAAATAGGGCCCTGGGATGAGGCACCTGTGACAGGGAGGGGTGCAAAACCAAGGAGTTGGCTAGACTCCCAAATATATACATATAAAACAAGGGGGGTTGGCTGCACTCACCTGAACATGCATAAATGGGGGTGCTGCTGGGGGCCAAATAATACAAAACACAAGATCCAGCGCACTCACCTATCCACTAAACAGCAACTTCAAAGTTGAAAGATTTGGTTTTGCACCCCTCCCTGTCACAGGTGCCTCATCCCAGGGCCCTATTTAGCCTTGTACTGCAGAGAGCCCCAGATGGAATTTTTTCCTCAAGTAAGTGGTTAATCTCATAAGAGCAGACATTAGGCGTAGGACCTGCCAAAGATGGGGTACGTAGCGTTGTGGCGGAAACTTATACAGTAATGATCATATAGTAGCAACTAGAAGCCCCCCATTATTTTTGCTTCGTGTCGTGTTTTAAAACCATCTTCAACTTTTGAATACTAATGAATAAAACCAATGCGCTGAATCTTATATTTTATGTGTAACCCCCAACTTCTTTACCACTCATGTTCAAATGAGGCTCTTCTATTCACTATATACTATTTAAAGTCTAGCCAACTCCTTGGTTTTGCACCCCTCCCTGTCACAGGTACTTACTCATCCCAGGGCTACTTTAGCCTTGTACTGCAGAGAGCCCCAGATGGAATTTTTTCCTCAAGTAAGTGGTTAATCTCATAAGAGCAGACATTAGGCTGTTGTTGAAGGTGTAGGACCTGCCAAAGAGATGCAAATTTTTGTGCGTTGTGGCAGGCTTATGCAATGTATGATCATATAATGTAACTAAACCCCCATTATTTTTGCCTAGATTTAGTGTTTTTAAAAAAACTAATAAAATCTTTCAACTTTGAAGTTGCTGTTTAG
>OW240912.1:396205822-396338707 GCA_933207985.1 Pelobates cultripes | reverse complement strand
GCTCCTCCCAGTGTCTAAGAAAGTCAGAGAAAATATACAGAGACAAAATAGTCCCTACCTTGTCTCTTTATCTCCTGACTGGGTTGGACTTCAGTGAAACACAATCAAAATGAGTATTTCATAAAGATCTTTTCAGTGGGGGTTGACAGTGTCGCTTTAAAGTGACCAACTAAGTACCAAATGTACATGCATTCACATATTCGATCATAAAATACATCCAAACTGTTTACATGAATATTGAATAACTCTCTTGCTTCATAAATACACAAATTGCCAGAAAGGAAGTGGTGAGAGAAGCAAGGGTGTGGAATTTGTGTTCTTAAGAAATATACGTGTCCAGTGGGGCTAAAGCAGTAGCCCAATCTTCTTGTCTGTCAAGTTTTCACAATTTCAATCTGAATGGAAAAAAAACTGGAAAAAATATGGGTCAGGAAAAATTCTCTTAACTTCAGTATAGTCAGAATATGGTTATCTTTGCTGTTTGGATTTATTTTGCAAAAATTCAGAGTGGATTACCATTAATTATCTAACGAATCCCTTTCCACAGTCTCTACCATTGTCACAGTGTGTGCTGTGCAATGAGTGCTCACTCTGCTTGGTCTGTGCTGGCTATATGTTTAGTGTGTGTTGGCTGTGTGTGATGTTTTTGTAGAGTGTGCTAGCTGTATGTGATGGGTGTGTATGTGTGCTTGCTGTGATGAAGCTCTGTGTAGCCCCCTTCCTACTTCTCTTTTGAAGGAAGGGTGGTTATGATCTCTGGAAGTCCATCGGGACCTAACTCTTTCTGGAGGTCCTGGATCCATGGTCTAGTGGGGGACCATGAGGGGCTGATGCCGATCTCAGTAATCACTCCCTCGCAGTCCCAGTATTGAGGGAATTCAGGGTGCATGCTGGGAATGGCCAGTGGCGGCACTCTAACTAGAGAGCGCCCCACCGTGAGTGTGTGATTACTGATGTCTGCATCTGTCTGTAGTGCAAACCTCACTCTACTTACCCCTTGCCTGTAGCAGGGCTAAAATAATTTTAAAAAGTGCTTCCCTGGTGCTGCATGTCCCGAGCATTGGGCAATATAATTCCAAATCCGTGGGCAGGGAAAATGTAACTCACAGCTTTCCATAAATGTCTGCCCAAGATAATAAATGGTTTAAAGATATATGGGAAATTCATGTGTGCGTACTTTTTGAAAGTTTTCATTCTTTAACCGCAAAAAATAAAAATATGAGAAATGTCTTCAACTTCCACTAATTTATTAAATGGATTCTCATTTGTTTTGTTCTTCAATTCATTAACATTAATGTATGTGCTTTCCTATCTTTTCTATACTGCAAACCAAAAAAATTGTGAAAGATAAAGATATATATGGGAAATTCCTCACTGCTTTTCTTAAAGCACATAGCGAGCGCACATCAACTGGTGGGACTGAACCCAAACGCTCCTTGTGTCATAACCACTACAATAAGCTGATGTGGTTTTGGTGTGTAGAGTGTCCTTTCAAATGTTTGTTTCAGTACGTTACAGCCACCAGGATCCTGTTCGTGAAACACGTTGATAAATATCTGGATTTTCATTATCATTTAAAACGGAGGCAATTTTCACCAGTTCATCTCAAGCTGCTTAGGATCCCATCATTGTAGGAATAGACATGTTATTGTTCCAAGTAGTTATTTGAGTAAAAAAAAAATATATATATATATATATATATATAGCCGTATTTAAATGCTCAAACGGAAAGAGTGAAGGCTTTTTATGAAGTTTTCTCATAAATTATATGCAACTCAACTATTTAATAACTGCTTTAGCTTTAAGGCTTCAAGAGATGATCCTCCATCTAATAATTCCTTTTCTGTAGATCCAGTGTGTTCTTTCTTTATAATTCTGGAAACATCTTATGTTTTTTTCATGATGTTCAATCTTTTTATTCAGTTTTACATACTGTTCCGGACACTGCAGGGCTCAGCCCAAACAGACCGCTTCTGTCTCTGCGGCTGAGGTAGTGGAGGCAGAGAGCGGCACCAGCGGATCTCAGGTAAGAAGTCAAACTGTTGTAATATCCTTTGACTACTAGAAATGTGGGGAGGGGGAGTGCCTTCTGACTCCGTAACCACTATAGCACCCTATAGTGTTCCTTTAATTGCTTATGAATGTGCTGGTATTTTAATGGTATGGGCATTTTTTATTTTATTCTTTCCCAAAAATGTCTTTGTTTTGTTGCTTACTACACGCATTCCTTTAATCTGAATCCAATCCATTTTCAAAAGGACAATTCCAGCAATGCAACGTGCATAAAAGACATCACATTTACGGAATCATTTACGTTATTATAAGTCAACGTTGGGAGAGGCTTACCTATTACTATACAGATTTACCTAAATATATGAAGGTATATAGATATACAGTGAGGGGAAAAAATATTTGATCTCCTGCTGATTTAGAAAATTTGCCCACTGACAAAGAAATGATCAGTTTATAATTTTAATGTAGGTGTATTTTAACAGTGAGAGAAAGAACAAAAAAAACCAGAAAAACGCATGTCAAAAAAGTTATAAATTGATTTGCATTACAATGAGTGAAATAAGTATTTGATCCCCTATCGATCAGCAAGATTTCTGGCTCCTAGGTGTCTTTTATACAGGTAACTAGCTGAGATTAGGAGTACTCTCTTAAAGGTACTTTTCCTAATCTCAGCTTGTTACCTGTATTAAAGACACCTGTCCACAGAAGCAATCGATCAATCAGATTCCAAACTCTCCACCATGGCCATGACCAAGACCAAAGAGCTGTCCAAGGATGTCAGGGACAATATTGTAGACCTACAGAAGGTGAGAAGGTGACAACAGTTGGTGCGATTATTCGCAAATGCAGGAAACACAAAATAACTATTAGTCTCTCTCAGTCTGGTGCTCCATGCAAGATCTTATCTTGTGGAATCAGCCCAGAACTAAGCGGGAGGTTCTTGTTAATGATCTCAAGGCAGCTGGGACTATAGTCAACAAAAAAAAAATTGTAACACACTACGCCGTGAAGAACACACTCCCCCTGCTCAAGAAAGCATATGTACAGGCCCATCTGAAGATTGCCAATGAACATCTGATTGATTCAGAGGAGAACTGGGGGGAAGTGTTGTGGTCAGATGAGACCAAAATCGAGCTCTTGGCATCAACTCAACTCGCCATGTTTGGAGGAGGTGGAATGCTGCCTATGACTCCAAGACACCATCCCCACGTCAAACATGGAGGTGGAAACATAATGCTTTGGGGGTGTTTTTCTTCTAAGGGGACAGGACAACTGCATTGCATCAAAGGAACGATGGACGGGGCTATGTACCATCAAATCTTGGGTAAGAACCTCCTTCCCTCAGCCATGGCATTGAAAATGGGTCGTGGATGGGTATTCCAGCATGACAATGACCCAAAACACACAGCCAAGGCAACAAAGGAGTGGCTTAAGAAGAATCACATTAAGTTCCTGGAATGGCCTAGCCAGTCTCCAGACCTTAATCCCATAGAAAATCTGTGGAGGGAGCTGAAGGTTTGAGTTGCCAAACGTCAGCCTCAAAAACTATGACATGGAGAGGATCTGGAAAGAGGAGTGGATTGAAGGGGGGTGACAGAGTAAGAGGGGGGAGACAGTGTGATGCGGGGTGAGAGGGAGGATGACGTATTATGGGGGGTGAGAGCCGGTGACATAGTGTTAGGGAGTGACACAGTGTGAGGTGGGGTGACCGGCTGAGAGGGGGGTGGCATAGTATGTGGGGAGTGACAGTGTAAGGTGACAGAGTAAAGGGGGTGATATAGTGTTGAGCAGGGGCGGACTGACCGGTCGGGCACTTCAGACATGGTCCGAGGGCCCGGCCGGGAGGGGGGCCCGCCGCCAGGGCCGCCTTCAGGGGGCCCGGCGGCAGGGCTGGATATGGTGACTTCAGAGGAAGGTGCCACCGGGTGGCCGGCCCGGTGGCACACTGTGAGGGGGCCGGCCGTTTCATGCTGGAGCCGCCGGACCGGGTGGCAGCCTCGCCGGTCCGGCGGCATTCCTCTCACTAACGCTGAAGGAGAAGGAGGAGCATGTGTCTATCATGCTCCTTTGCGGTTCCTTTGGGGAGGGGGGAGACAGAGACAGAGAGGGAAGAATGAGACACAGGGAGAAAGAGGGGGAATAGATAGATAGGTGGGGGGTGAAAGAGACAGAGGGGGCAGAATGAGACACGGGGAGAAAGAGGGGGAATAGAGAGATGGAAGAATGAGACACATGGCAACGTTACTGCTCTTGCGAGAGTCAATTCTGGCCCTGGAGCTACGGTCTAGTGTTCACTCTCAACACTGTGACCCCCAGGGATTCCTGGTGGTCGCAGTGGTGAGAGTGAACTCTAGCCCCATAAACACACTGCCCCCATACACACCATACACATTTACACACATTGCCTCACACATACACTGCCCACCCATATACACATCCCCCCATACTAACATTGCCACACACATACAATAGAGAGATGGGGAGGGGAGAAAGAGACAGAGAGGGAAGAATGAGACACAGGGGGAGAAAGAGATGGGGAGGGGGAGAAAGAGACAGAGAGGAAGAGAGATGTGGGGGAGAGAGAGACTGGGAAAGGGGGGAGAAAAACAGTGGAAGAGAGGGAGAAAGAGGCAGAGGGGTAAGAGAGACTGGGAAGGAGGGGGGAGAAAGAAACATACAGAGGGACGGGGGGAGACAAAAAGGCACACAGAAGGGCTGTATATATCACTGGTGGATCCAGGGGGGCAACAGGGCGATTGCCCCCCCTCCCCTGTCCGCAGGCACCGTTCGGGCAGGGGAGGAAGGAAGAGAGGATCTGGGAGCTCACCCTGCAGCTCCTCTGGGTCCTTCTTGCACGAGCACAGAGCGTTGCCGCGATTACCATGGCAACGTTACCGCTCTTGCGAGAGTCAACTCTGGCCCTGGAGCTACGGTCTAGTGTTCACTCTCAACACTGTGACCCCCAGGGATTCCTGGTGGTCGCAGTGGTGAGAGTGAACTCTAGCCCCATAAACACACTGCCCCCATACACACCATACACATTTACACACATTGCCTCACACATACACTGCCCACCCATATACACAGCCCCCCATACTAACATTGCCACACACATACACAGCCCACACACTACACCCCCCCACACACACTGAACCTTTCACACACATTGCACCACTGCTCCTATTCCCTACTACAGCCCCATATCCCAGCAGATCCCAGGTAAGTTGTCAAACTGTTCTTAAATGGTTTGACTACTTACTCTGGAGCAGTAGTGGTTATTGTGCATGGATTATTTCTTTAAATAATCTACAAGTGCCGCAGTAGCCAGCAAGCCCACAGCCTGCCGGCAGTAGCCACAGCCTACAGCCAGCAAGCCCACAGCCTGCCAGCCAGCAAGCCCACAGCCTGCCAGCCAGCAATAGTAATTAAGGTAAGAGGAGCCAACTTGGCCTAGGTATCAGCGAGCTATGTTGTGTTGCTATATTGTGAATAGGAACCAGAGTGTTGGAGAGACCACCCTCCAGGCCCCATTAGACTCCATTGTAGTCTCTAATGGGGCCTGGAGGAGATTCTTTCTAACACACTCTCTAAAGGACACTGAGAGCCTCTGCTAGAAATCCCCTTCATGGCCCATTAGCCCTCAATTGTAGTCTCTGCTGGGGCCTCGAAGGGCTTATTGCCCTTTTGTTCCTTGTGTCTAAAGATTGTGTAGGGTGTGGCTGGAGGCGGTGCATGGAGGCGGGACAATGGTGGCGCTTGCTGCAGAGTATGGGTGGGGCCTGTAAGGGGGCCCTTGATTTATTTTGCTCGGGGGCCTGAGGGTTCTCAGTCCGCCCCTGAGTACATCAATGTATAGTATATAGTTGCATTGCTTTTTTGTTGATGTCAATGTTGACCTTAGTTACATAATAGCTCAGTACCATGTGTTCCTAACTTTTTATAGCCAAAAACCAACAGGTTTACCCGACTAAGAATAACTAATGCCAATCTGAGCATGAATAATTCCTCCAGCAGAGGTTGGATGTTTAGGGGAAAATATGTGCTACCCTACGGGGCACTATAGCCAGCAAAGTAAACTTGTACAAGAGATTTCACAGTAAAAAAAAAGGCATTTTTAGGTTTCATGTATATATCCATGTTTTGACAAATCTTCTTCACCTTTATCAGACCCATTATAATGTACCGGATCTAATGGATCTAAATAACTCTTGTGACGAGACCAATCTCGCCACATTGCATTGGAGAAGCCTGGTTGCTCGCCTGCTGCCCTTGGACTATGGCCCCCTTTTAAAAGACTTTATTTTTGCCTGCAGAAAAGCTGTATTCGTGCTTTTCTGCCTGGGGTTCAGTAGATTTGTTTGAATGTGTTATACCCCAGATAGGAATCCCATGGAGCCCATTCGTATAAAACTGACTGTAAAGACTTTAGCTCCATGGCGATTAAACTGTATTCGTGTGGTCTGAGCGCCATTCACTTAATAATGTGCGCTCGGACCTGAGCTATCTGGGGATATGTTACATGTCTGTGTTTTATGTATAAATGTGACTTTATGTATTTTAAAGTGTTTTGTGTCTCTTTGCAACCATGTGCTTAATGGAGTCTTGTGTCTATCCTGGGAGATAATTGAATTACTTATCTCCAGAATAGAAGACTCTGAAACTGGTTTGGGCCAGAAAGCCATGCTTCATTTAGTCACAAAGGACTTTTTACTAACTTTTGAACCCCTTGTCTGATTTGTGCCATTTTGGAATATGTTGTTCCCCTGAATGGATTGATTGAGAATATGTAATTTTATGTGAATGTGATGTATGGTTTTGGAGTTATGAAAGTTGGGTAGAAAGTATGTTTTAACTGTTTGTATAATTGAGTTTCCTCTCAGGATAAGGGGAGGGAATATGTGGGATGTAACTGTGATATGATTGGTTGTTTTATACCTCCCTGTGGGCGGTCCTGTATTTGAAAACACTGTAATAAAAACCAGGCTGGGTGTGCCAGCACCTCAGACCACTGCTTGACCCTCAACACGGAGCCTTGTCTCGTTCTTGGGGGGATTCACTGTATGCTGTTAGAGACTGATTGCCAGGGGTGTAAGCTGTTCGTCTGCTTTTCCTGTTCGTCTGCTAGCAGCTATTTGGGAGGTTCCAGTTCGGGAGTTGGAGTGCTATTTTGTATCCAGTTCGTGAGTTTTGGTGTTCTGCAGTAGCTGTGCCTGTATCTCTGGAAAGGGGGCCGATCGCCTAAACGGTTTTTACCCCTTGTGTGCAAAACGGTCCGTTACAACTCTCATCTACTTCTTATCTCCTGATCTACCCGTTTCTCCACTTTCTTCTATATGTCCCTGTCTATTTGACATATTGTCCTAGGGGTCATCCTATTATTTAAGGAGTAATACATCTAAATATGAGCTCTATTTATTCACCTTTTCATTCACCTTTTCATTCCTTCACTCCAGTAATTTCATGGTCACACAAACTAACAAAAATGTTGTTGTTGCATTCGAACCAGCACCAAGCACCTTAACCAAGAGCCAACATTCCCCTAGAATCCAGAAACAGCTGGAGTTGATATATTTGGACTAGGAATATTTTGACTTTTTAACATCACTATTATATTATTATATCGTTTTACAACTTTTGGCGCAACATGTTTTTGTGTATTTTAGTTTATATTTTGTTATTGAATTTCTGGCATAATAGCAGACATTCATGTCAAAATATGATGATTGAATAATTATAACATAAAGTGATATAACATACGATAACAAGACATTTTATAACACAGGTAACGTCTCTGGGTGATGGCTCTGTGTATGGTATCACATCTTTGGATGAGTGCTATAGTAAGTGTCTTGCTGTGTGTGGCTGATGCATGTTGTCACCTCAATCTAAGACTCAGGGGTGTTGCTCTCTCTGTGTGTTGGCATGTATGCTTGGTGGGTATTATGACATGGTCGGCAGCCGTGGGTCTGGGCCTATGTTACTAGTGTGTGTGGTAGGTGCCCTACTCGGCATGCTTCGTTCAGAGTCTTTAAGCTCCCAGTCTGGTAATCTTGTGCCGGGCCACCGATTTTACAGTTTCTCCGGGTTTTCCTCAGAGGTGAGGGTGGTAGTCAGGTCACCAGTTGTCACAATCAGGGCTCCATCTGCTCCCCATAGAGCGGTCTCTCAACCTCTCGGTGACCGTCGCCAGTTTTCATTTTTCTATTAGCGCGGCGAATAGGATGTCGCTGAAGAAGGTGATGGTGGCACCCTCAAATCTCACTTTCACCACATCCCTAGAGTGGGCCATGATAGCCGATCACACAGCAATGCCTCTGGTAACTATTATAGTGTCCCTTGGGGCTGCAACTGGGGCTGTGCTCACTTTTCTGACTTGGAATGCGGTATTTATCATGCCAGGGTCTGTTCTCCCCTTTAAGCATATAGTTGCAATTAGCTGTTGGGTGTAGTGTAGGGGCATTCCCTCTGTACCTCTTTGGGGATTCCCCTTAAGTGCATGTTGCGGCATCTGTGTCGGGACTCTAGGGATACAACCATGCAGTTCAGTTTCTGGAATTGCAGCGTAATTCCACAGTGGTTTCTGTAGTTTGCAGCCTTGTTTCTCTCGCCTTGTCGTGCACGTACACCTTTTGGAGCATTGTCTTAATTGCCCCAACTTCGCGTTGTATCTCCCAGAGGTCAGGCTTCCATATTTGGCGCACTTCCAGGAGCTTTATGTCCCCTTTTGTTGTGGGGAACGAGTCATTGTTGTACTCCGCTGCCTGGTGTAGTTCGCCTTGTCTGGGAGAGGTAGGTACCTCCTCATCCTCTTCCATTGATTCCTCTGAGGTGTTTTCCATGTGGCTCGTCGCGGGCGCCATTTTGGGAGGCACAGTTGGCATAGGCCGCTCAAACAAGAGCCGTATATCTATAGGGGGCTCTGGCCTGTAAAATTTGCTGTGTTTGCGCTCCATAGTGTCTCTGGGGGTGAGGTAGTGGAGAGGCTCCTTTGGCTTTGATTAGCGGTGTTTTATGTATAAAGTCTCTAGGTTTAATTAGAGCTCCTTTAAAGCACATCTAGTCTGTTGCTTGGTCGGCCACGCACCCTTTTTTGTATTTTAGGTTGCTAAATCCTACCACTTTTATGTAAAGAACATCTTCAGGATTTGGCCTTTCTTAACACCAGAAATAACTCGAATGAAAATTCAGTCTCAATATCACATCTGGATCTGAATATCTGCAGCTCTGTTCTACCTGGCTTTCTCCTATACCTTCTATTCCCAATCCAAAACATCATTAATACTTTACTAGACACATTTACTTCATCTGTCATTTACCCTATGCTTCTCCACTCTGTCAGTTACTGCCCAGGATCCATATTGGTTCCAAAATAAAACTTAAAGTACAAATCCTTGTTTAATCCAAGCTCTAACTAACACTTTTTGCTTTCATCCATTAAATTCAATACACCTGATCTCATCATTCTGCAAGGACCTTTCTTATGCTTTCATTACTTCCTCTTACTTCCATCTCTAAGAATTCCTTACCAATTCCTGTCAGAATATCTCCCAAATTACACAGTTATAAAATCTAAGATCATCAACATAAGCTTGTGATACCAATAAACAGGGGTCAAGTCCTGGGGAAAAAAGTGTGGGAACTCACCCAAGATTCCCGCTCCCCCCCCCCCCTTAAAAATAATTATTTTTTTACACTCCTATGCACAGGGGCGTTTTAGCCGCTGTAATGGTATTTATTAATTAATGACTTTTTGTCATAAAAAAAGCATAATGAGCTTAATGCTTTAGACGCACCACTAGATGTCAGTAAAGCATATTTAGTGTAATGCTTTGGGGGCACCACTAGGGGGAGTGTGTAGGAAGACCTGTGCTTCTGGCAGTGACATCACAGGCCAGCCTACTTACACTGAATAAAAACCAGATGTTAGAAGAAGCAAGCTCTCTTTGCCTGTACCTGACTGAACCTAAGATGTAGTACCAGCTCTGACTTAACCCCAGCCAAAGGGCTGGGGCCTTGTAAGTAGCAACAGTAAGTAATATGTTGTAGTTTTGTATTGTATCATAATTGTAGTAAATTGACATTCTGCTAGCATCTGTTTATTTGTTATAGTTATATTAAATATACATTTAATATTACAACGTTTTGTGTATTTTCTATCCACATATTCGACCATAATACCATGAATTATAAAAATATTAATGTTGTTCCGTATTGCTTAATTATTATGTATTAAGAGATTAATATTCATATTTAGGTCACGACCACAACAGCTGCGAGGCAAACAAGGCATTTGCCTTGGGCGGCATTTTTCAGGGGGGGGCAAAAAACGCCGCCCCCAAATGCCCAGGGCAATTGCCTTGTTAGCCTTGCGGCTAACAGACATGCCGAGCGGGCGGACGGCTGGCGAGGCAGCTCTTCCCCTGAGCGGTCTGCTCAGCTCCCTCGTGCACCGCAGAGTGAGACTGGGAGCCGGAATATGACGTCATCGACGTCTTCGACCCGGCTCCCAGCCTCACTCCCATTCCCAAAGGTAAGGAGGCTGGGGGGGGTTAAATTTTAAAAAAAAGTTAATGTGAGTGATTGTGTGTGTGTGTGTGTCTGTCTGACTGTGTGTGTGTGTGTGTGTGTGTGTGTCTGACTGTGTGTGTGTTTGTGTGTGTGTGTCTGACTGTGTGTGTGTGTGTGTGTGTCTGACTGTGTGTGTATCTGACTGTGTGTGTGTTTGTGTCTGATTGTGTGTGTGTCTGACTGTGTGTGTGTGTGTGTGTCTGACTGTGTGTGTGTGTCTCACTGTGTGTGTGTGTTTGTGTGTCTGATTGTGTGTGTGTTTGTGTCTGACTGTGTGTGTGTCTGACTGTGTGTGTGTCTGTTTGTGTCTGCCTGTGTGTGTGTGTCTGACTGTGTGTGTGTGTGTGTGTGTCTGACTGTGTGTGTGTTTGTGTCTGACTGTTTGTGTGTGTGTGTGTCTGACCATTTGTGTGTGTGTGTATTTAGAAGGTGTGGTGGGGGTGGAGCAGGGGGAGGGGGGTGCCTGAGTTTTGTCCTGCCTAGGGCAGCACAAAACCAGGATACACCACTGCCTATGCATATAGTGCAGTGCAGGGTGTGTATAATGAATGTAGTGTGTTTGTAGTGAATGCAGTGTGTATAATAAATGTAGTGTGTTTGTCGTGAGTGCAGAATGTGTATAATGAATGTAGTGTGTTTGTAGTGAGTGCAAAGTGTGTATAGTGAATGTAGTGTGTTTGTAGTGAGTGCAGAGTGTGTATAATGAATGTAGTGTGTTTGATGATGTGTGTGTGTGTGTGTGTGTGCTGGATGATGTGTGTGTGTGTGCTGGATGATGTGTGTGTGTGCTGGATGATGTGTGTGTTGTGTGTGCTGGGTGATGTGTGTGTTGTGTGTACTGGATGATGTGTGTGCTGGATGATGTGTGTGTGTGTGTGTGTGTGTGTGTGTGCTGGATGTGCTGGATGGTGTGTGTGTTGGATGTGTGTGTGTGTGTGTGTGTCTGTGTGGATGATGTGTGTGTGTGTGTGCTGGGTGGGTGTGTGTGTGTTGGATGTGTGTGTGTGTGTTGGATGTGTGTGTGTGTGTGTGTGTGTTGGATGTGTGTGTGTGTGTGTGCTGGATGATGGGTGTGTGTGTGTGTGTGTTGGATGGTGTGTGTGTGTGTTGGATGGTGTGTGTTTGTTGGATGGTGTGTGTGTGTGTGTTGGAAGATGTGTGTGTATGCTTGTTGATAGGGGGGGAAGCATTTTTTTTAACTTCATGTGTATTTTTTTATTTTATTCCCCCCTCCCTGCTTCTTACCTTGTCAGGGAGGGGGGAGATCGCCTAGTGGTCCGGTGGAGGGAACCAGCCGCTGCACAGAGGGGACATCACACGCTGTGTTCCCTCTCCAGCTCTAACTCTTGCGAGACTCGCCTGTGCGGAGCGTTGCCATGGTAACAGCCGCGGGTCTCGCGAGAGTTATAGCTGGAGAGGGAACACGGCGTGTGCTGGCCCCTCAGTGCAGGTAGCAGGGCCGGTCCTGCAGGACACTTAACGGGAACGGCATTCCTGCTATGGAAAAAGTGCAGGAACACCGTTCCCATGCGTTCCTGCAGGACTCGAGCCCTGCCAATAAATCTCTCATCCACTCTCTCCCTTACCTCGCATGTCTTGACTTCTTAACTTGGCAGTTCAGTTCAGCTGGATTTTGTTAATGAAAAATTATTTGGGAAAATGAAACAGATGAACCAAAAAGTCTCAAAAATGGTCCAATCACTGTACAGCAAAATACGTACATAATATAATTATTTTGTATATATTATACATCACATTGATAGGTGCATTTTCCTGACATTTGCTTTTTAGATCAAGTGAGAAAAAGAAACCAACATTTATGAATTTATATTATATATTTATTAAATGTATGTAATATATAAATATAGATTTACTTTTTTTTACGCTCTTCTTTTTCCCCTATTTTGGCCACATCTCACTTGATCTGTGACTCAAATCAGCCTTAAGTGACTGTCCTATATTCATCAATCGTCTCTTTTCCCATCAGTCATCTCTTTTTTGGTTCCATATGCAGAAGTAAGAATCAACAAACAAAACATACATGCGCAACCATTGAGTTTTTCGTTTTGTTTGTGTTTGTGTTTTTGTTTGTTTCATTTAGTTTTGGCTACATTTCGACAATCGTCCCAATTCCAAAATTACACTAATATCAGTGCAATGCTAGACACTAACTATATGAAGACAATGGCTTGTAGAATTAGAGGTCAAAATAGAATGCTCTCACTGTTAATGATTTACAAATCTCTGTAACATTTTATACGCAGCATGCTAATTTGCTAAATTGGATATTGGTGAGAATTGACCCAGGAATTGCATATTTTTCAGTAGTGATCTGGAAAAAAAAACTACTTTTCACCTTGTCTATATTGTCTAAGGCAAAGAAAAGTTTTTTTTACAGTAAGAGCAGTAAGGATATGGAATTCTCTGCCTGAAGAGGTGGTTTTATCAGAGTCTATACCGATATTTAAACAACAATTGGGTAAATACTTCCAAAAACATATCATTCAGGGATATAATTTCTAATTAGTGGGGTAATAGCTGCTTGATGCCAAGGGGTCAAGAAGGATTTTTTCCAAAATTGGAAGCGCTTCAGACTGGGTTTTTTTCCCTCTTTTGAATCAACAGCAAAAACATATGTGAGGAAGGCTGAACTTGATGGACGCAAATCTCTTTTCAGCTATGTAACTATGTAACTATTAAAATTTGAAATCTCTCATCAATTTTTCATGTTTACTATTTTAGTCAATAAACTAATTTGCATATATAAATATCAGTGTTGAGTAAACTAGCTATGTGCAGGGGCTGAAAATGTCAAACCACATGATGTCTTAAGAGAAAAAAGGAGGATAGATATTTGGAAAATTTCACATCTATACAAAATTGTCATGATGTTTACATTTAGGAAGCCCAGATTGTCCTTTTAATTTTCAAACAGTCCAACCATGGTATGTTTAAATTCATATATATATATATATATATATATATATATATATATATATAGCAATTTAGTCATGTGTATATATATATATATATATATATATATATAATGCAAATTAGGTAAGTATTACACATATAATGCAATATTGTTATTTTTAAGGTCAAGAAGCAATGTCTCACATAATGAGAAAAAAAAAGCCTACAGTATCTCTTTTTAATAAAGTCAATTTATGAAAAAAACATTTTTTTAAAAATTACTTCATGTCCAGATATATGTGAGACTTCAGAATACTCCAAAACGAAGAAACAGTGACAGTTATTGTGTTAAAATCTTTACGTAAAAAGTTCATTTTACATTCTATTTTATTTATTTTGTTGGAAACGCTTTCAAAATACAAGAAAAATTTGCACAATTTACACATTTTACAATAGATTTTTCTTCGAACACTACAATGCAAAAGTCACTTTTATTACACTGCAAAGCAAGGAAGACCAAGCACAACTTAATATAAAACTAATATATAAAATGTTATGGGGGAGGCATTTTGTTTTATATTTCAATAAAAAATGTATCTACAATGTAATTCATGGTAGTTTGTAATTAATACTGTTTGATTTAAATAGAAAAACAGAGGGAACGGCTTAAAAAAGGAACAAGGGGATTTAAATAGAGCAATTAACAATACTAAACAACAAAATGAACATAACATCTGTTTTGGTTAAATTTAGTTGGAATAGTTTTGCATATAATATAATCAAATGCAAATAAGATAATACCAATACTGTTGTATGTATAATAAACACATGGATTGTCAGTACTTTGTCTTAAATATGATTCCTCTGATGTATTTATTAACACAAATCTATTTGGAGGAATGACAGATTTATTTAAAGATTTTTATCGGTGATCATACGATCCCCACTTAAATTTAGTCCAATTTAGTCACTGAATCATCATCATTTCTGAAATACGAAAGAACAGTCAAAGATAAAGCAAGGTTAACTTTATAAAAAAATGTATGAACTCTAATGATCATTAAAACAAGTTTGTTTTGTTTTTAGGTGCTAATCACAGAAGTCAGTACCTTATCATGCTTAGAATTGTGTCACACAGCTTCTTACAGGGTAAATTCAAAGTGAATTTAACATTTTAGCATTTTGAAATCACGTTGAATTCTCACTTTAGTGAATAATTGTGTTAATGTGGAAGAAGTATTATGTTAATAAGCAAAGGTGATCAAGGTCAGATTGCAACTGTGACTACGATCACTTTAAGTGATGTATACCTTATCGATTAAATAGATTGATTAATAGAATAATATATTAATATATAGGATAATATATAGATTAATGGACAGACAAATAGTAGACTTGGCAGGGTGAAACATTGTGGTACATTCAAACCACTTTGGCTAAAAAAAAAATAGTGTTTTGCAGGTCTGCATACTTAGATTTGCCGAATTCCAGTGTCGAACAAAAATTCAGAAAATGACATTCAGAAAGGCCAGAACAGCAGTAAAAATGCTGCCCATGACTATGCTGGCATGCTAAAACAGCTGTATTTTACTTAGGAGCAGGAGTAATTTCAAGTACAAAATAAGGAATTTGTGACGAAAGTACCATCGGCACTGGGATTTGGAGAGGCCTGCTTGCCCTGTGACTATGGCCCCTTTAACGTATTGGGTCCTAAGGCACTTGGGACAGAACCCTCTATTCTTGGATTACATTGTTTGCCTTAATTGCTTGGATTTTACATTCCCCCTGGTGTATTCATATATTGCGTCGTGCAGTTCTAACTTCTATTATAGCCAGGATGATGTTGTGCAAACAGACGAACAAACTGCCGTACAACCGACCACCCTGCATGGGGAGTGTGCGGCTTGTTAACCACCCAGAAGCTGTGGTTAACCGTAGCTTCGGAAAGCACTAGGAGCATCCGTCAGTGGAAGGTACCCAGTCGGGGTGCTAGGCGTTCCATTACAGAATTTATCCAAAAATAAAAGTAAAAAGTGAGTAATTGACCGCCAACTCACTCCTTCCACTCTGACAAGTACAGCTATTTTCCACTCATCCAGTCTGTAGTGTCAATGATCGTCCTTCAGGTTTTCTCTTTTTTAAACTGTGCCCCAGTAGCAATTTAATTTAATAAAAGTGATTTTTAAAAGAAGGAAATGGTGGAATGGCTGAATGGGTCATCAATTGCCCATTCACTTTTTGCTTTCATTTTTGAAAAATCCCCAACTAAATGTCTTTATGTGTTCTCTTCACTGACATCTTGTGGAAGCCAATTCAGTTGCTGTTTGGTAGTAGCACATGCTCTGTTTGTGTAGGCATTTCCTAGGGGACTAGCAGCCATTTTGTTGGTGTCTGTAGCTTTCTCTGGCTACGGGACCTCTTTCTACAGACACACTTCTGCAGTCATGCAGCTTCCCAAACCCCACTTATTTTGCTTTCCCTTGGTGTTTCTTGTTTTCCTGTCCTGGTAGAATTTATGTTTTGTGCAGCTGCTAGCCTGTCTAACTGAAGTAAGTACCTTTGTTTTCCGGGGTTGTGGTATTTAGCTTGTTCATCATGTGTCATGGCTCTCAACAGTCCAAATTTTGGCAGGACAGTCCCAATTTTTGGTTCTGTCCCGTTGTCCCGCCTAAGTCCCCTAGTGTCCCTCTTATGGGATACCAGAGAACTGTCCCCAACAATCATAGCATGAGCGCATCATTAGACACGCGTGCGCTTGTTTAGGGAACTACGACCTTGGCAGAGAGCACTGTTGCAGTGTCAGTCCTCAGTGGGACAAAATGATTGACAGGCAGCCTGATGTATATTCACCCCAGAATGACCTGCCAGTAATTCGGTCAAAAACACCCTCTTTACGGGTGAGTCTGACTCCTTTCTGTTTGTGTCACCTACCCATCCCATTTACTCCTTTCCCGCCAGCGTCCTGATTTTGAGAGTGCCTTTTTTGGGAGGTATGATGTACCCCCCCAAGTCCCCTTCTCCTTGATCTTTTCCTGAAGGATCTGTGGAGTCCCTGCTGGGTTGCCAGCTGGGGACATTCCCTCTCTCAGATTGAATCACCTCTGGTGAATGCTAGGGATGCGTTTTTGAGGTCTGATGCTGAGGCCATTGCTCAGATATGGGATGCTGCTTCTGTAATTTCCTAGTCAATCACTCAGTCTCTCCTGATTGCTCAACAGGCCCCCTCTAGTGACTGTGCACTAGCTAATCCTGACAGTTCCTCTACCCACCTGGATAACACTTCTTGGTCCCATTCTGAGACTTGCAGCAAGACCTGTCCCTTAGCCTTAGCCTTCAGAACTACTAGGACTGATGACAGTAGTACCATACCAGAAAGCAAATAAAAGAGTCTTGCCTCATTTGGAAAACAGACAAACAGCTGGAAATGTGAGAAAACACAATATGGAATTTCCTCAGACTCCAACAGAGAGTCATAAGAGGAGATTTTATCTGTGTCTGACTCTAAGATGAGTTCGTGTTAGACTTGTGCACAGCAGAAATTTTCAGTTCATTTGAATACATTTGAAAATAAATTTAAATTAATCAGAAACTATTTTTTTCCATTAGTTGATTTTTTTTAAATAAAGTTTGTCAATATGTCAAAATTTTCTTTGATTTAGAAAGTTCCCAATTTGGTACCCTTATGTGGGATTCCAATATTTAAGGCTATTAATTTATGGAGCGAGCTGTGTTTAGTATATATTTCCTATTTTGTTATCCTTAAATATGATGAAACCATATTAGGGAGCTATCTCCCTAAAAGGGGTTTTATCAATGTTGATCTTTCAGCTGTTTAGTAGATAACTCTCTAAATAAAATGGGTACCCTTATGTTGGATTGACATATTTTAGGGTACCAAATTAAGGAGCTTTTTAGTAGATATAGCTCCCTTATTTAATATCATTAAATATGGGAATCCCACATGAGAATACCAAGACAGCTGAGTTGTCTACTCAGCAGCTGAAAGATCAATATTAAGACAAGCCCACATCTGAGGATCTGTCACATCAGACACCTGGGTTCTGTGCACAATACACTTCATTAGAGATTTGATGCTCCCATGTCAAGTTGGACTTGAAGGATGCCTATCTGACATTGCCCATTGCTCCCATATAGAGGGATCTTCTCTACTCTGTCTGGAGTGTCAACCTTTGGTGCTTCCCTTGCCTTTTATTTGGGCTCTCCTGAGCTCCTTGCTGCTTCATTAAGTTGATGAAGCCTGTCGCGGTCTTACTTCGCACATGGGACCTTTGTCATGTGGGCGTTGGACCTTTTCACTTGGTTGGAATTTCTAGTTAACTAAGAGAAATATTTCCTAACTGGAGTTCCTTAGTCCATTTGATGGATGAAACCCTCAACTTTCCTGCTTCAAAGCTTCAGACAATTTGCAAAAAGATCCAAAAGCCCAGCCCTCGCATTGAAATAAAGGCAATTGGTGATGTTGATTGGGCTACGGGCACCTTTCATTCAGGCTATTTTTTTGGATCTCATGCACAACAAGATGTTACAATTCTTAAAGATTGTTCACCTCTGTGAGGGTCTTTTAAGCGAATTAAGTATTTCTGGTTGGCAAAACAAAAGATGAGCTTTACTGGTGGCTTTGCAACATAGAGGTGTGAAACAGCAAAGTGATTTTTTGGATGTGGCCCTCGTTGACAATCAATTCTGATGTCGGTCTCCATGACTGCGGCTCCAGAAGTGGGGACTGGTTTCCTGGTCATCAAAGGAAGCTCGTGTTGGGACAAGTATACCTGCTGGCTTTTTAGTCTTGTTTATTTTGGCATGTTTGTTGCTGCCTTCAGTGAATTAAGCCTTCTTGTTTGGGAGTTCCGTTTATTCTGTTAGCCTTTGGTAATGTGGCTGTTGCTGATGAACTTTCGTGTTGATGGACTAGATTTTTTTCTAATTCATACAAAGAAAGGGGAAGTTGGAGGGTGGTCCTTGGGGTTTTATACTTGTTCTTACATTTGTATATGTTTCTGTTGCTTTTCTTTGCTGTTGTTGGAGAGTAAAGAAAAGGGTAATGCACAATTATCCCTGTTTCATAATGTAATATCTTCTGTATATGCTGTGGGACTTATTTCGGATAGCAGGGTAGGTTTGCAAGAAAGTTTTTTGAAATATGGCATAAATCAAATCAGAATTACATGTCTTCACTATAACCTAATAACAGTTACCTAACAGTTTAACAATTGTAAAATTATCAGTAATTAAAGGTCATTAAATCTATACAAGTGTAAGCTATGTGCACAGAGAAAATGTAGTTTTAATGCACTTACGACTTGAGTTTCTTCCTGAAAGTATTGCAAAGGGAAAAAACAAAATAAAGAACAAAGTATATAAAAAGACTGTTAAATTGGTAAGATTACTTTAGCAGGTCTAAGCTCACTAACTGAGTCTTGCATTTGAATGAAATATTCCTAAGATTCTTGTTTCTTTATAGTCTGTCCACGAAGATCAGATTGCAATTAAACTGGAAGCTTAAAGCCATGGCTGAATTTTAACTATTACATTGAGTGATATATTCTTCAAACCCTCCGTAAATATTAACCTCTCGGGGTACCACCTAATATCAGCTCTGTTCCCATTAGACTTAAAAACGGCATAATGATCTCATGAAATTCTATGACAGCTTTTCATTAAATGTTTAAATTTATGTTTAGGAATGGAATGCAAAATATAGAGGAAAACCTGGCGCTGGTCTCATGTTTCTGACAAGCTGATGAAGTCGATGTGTAGAAAAAGAAAGAACACAATATAAGTAAAAGAAAAGAACAAAACAAAAAAAATAGATGTGCTTTATCGTGAAGGTAGATTATGCAGTGCTGAGATTGCATAGATCCATGGACATTTCATTGTCAGCCTATTTAATGTGCTATTAAAAAGTTAAGAATTTAGCTTGTAATAAAACTACTATGTCTAAGTTTGTTGAGTAAGTAAATATTTGTTTGTGAAACAGAAACAGTTGAATAGAGCAGCACGATACCCGAATCAGCATGCATGTATATTAGAGAAAAAAACTTTGTCCCCCCAGCCCCATCATTGGAGGCAAGTGTGGTGTATTACATTAATTATAACCCAGGAGGAACCTAATTTCTCCCCCAGCCTCCACCAATAGGCAGTGGGTGGGGGGCAAGGGGCATTAAATTAATATGGAAGAGAGTGGTGGAGATGGGAGGAAGTTAAATTAGACTTTTTAGAGTGCTCTGATTAGTTGACTTACAAGTGAACCAATCAGTGCTCTCTGACTGAGGTTCCATAGCATGAGAAAGCCCTTTTTTTCTGTTTTGTTTTTAATAGTTGTGTCAAGGTATTATGGATTTTGGTGGACCTTTTTGGGTGCTAAGGAAAAGACAATTTAAGAAAATAAAACACATTGGATGGTAAGTATTGCATACACGTTTTTTTTTTTTTCTGAGCCCCCCACCCCTAACCCTCCCTCCCACCACACATGTCCAGGTTTCACAGTGTTTTGGAAAGTTACAGAGTCAAATATAAGACTTGCCTATTTCCATGTTTGCACAATGAAATGTACCAGGTTGGTTATGTTGTCTTTGAAAGCATGTGTGTTGGATTTTTTTGACAGGTGGTGCCCAGGAGGAAGTAGTAAGCCAAATGCGAGGTACCAAATAGGGATGAGACAATCTTGTAGTCAGGAAAAAAACGAGGTCATTGTCAGGCAGCGCTGGTTCAGGAAAGGTATAACAGGCAGGTAGATTAAGAGTCAGATGATAACACGATTCATAGAAGTGTACACACCAAATAGCACAGTATAACGTAGCACTGAGGTAAGGGTAGACTGAGATTATATAGGAGAGAGGTATCCACCTCTCACATACTATTGGCTAAAAAGTGATTAGTCTCTTTAAATTATTTCAGGTGTTCTGTCCGTTTAAAAGGCCGGCTTTCGGGCTGTGGTACCAAGTCCATGTGCCGCAGGGATGTTGGCTGTTTGTCCTTGCATCTGAGTATGCCGGACTCTTCAACATGTGGTGAGGGGGAACCGCCACAGCCGCAGATGCGGAAGGCACCTGCAGATAAGTGTAACTGGGACAATATGCCAGCCCAAGAATGGATGCATACCATTTGAAAAAGTAAAACACCCAGGGTATTAAAAACAGGGTTATGTCCAGTCTTTTTTAGTAGCCACGCTGACCAAACAGGTAATTTAACAGGTTCCTTTAAAAACAGGCAATTTAACTGGACTAATGTGAGATAAATGTTGTTGAAAGTTGCAAAAGTCAGATGCCGATACTAATGTTTATTAGTTGATATATCAATGAATGAATGCCTTTCCATAGATTATGCACAGAATTAACATTAGCAAGCCGACAATTCTTATTTCTGTCTGGTTAAAGAACATTGTTTTAGGTGGAGTTGCACCTCCAGTAGCTGCAATATATCACCATCTGTACTGGTTCTGGTACCATGATCACTTAAAAATACTGAAGTGGCCATGGTGCTTGAAATAACCCTTAAAACTAATATAAAATATAAACAAACTAATAAAAAAAATATACTGTGCAAGTTATTTAACTCCATTGCAGTAAAGGGTTGATGATGTAGTCTTTAGTCTAGTATAAAGACAGCACATATATTTTCCAATGGGGCTCTTTCTTTCTAAAGACACATCCTCATTCATTGGTTTGTTTTTTAGTCTCTGCAGTCTCGTATACACATTTAAACAATATATAACCTTTTGGTCTAGCAATCATGTCAGTGATAGATTTAATGTGATTTGCTTCTAATTTATGTTGTTTAGACTGTTTAGAATTTGATTTTTAAATTAGCCCCCCTTTATTACAAATTGCATATTATTTTTTTAAATAATGGAGAATGTGTCTCATCAAATTCACATTTATATTTTCCATTAGTAAAATGAAGCAAAGCAGAGAATTCTTGAGTGATTAAGAAAAATTACATCCATATAGAATGACCTTTTAGAAATATTTAGTTTTTAAAGTGAAAACATATGTCCACAATCTGTTTTTGTTTTTTTTAATGAATGCGTTAATTATTTTATGAATTATTTCCCCCACGTGAAATATAGTTTCAATGTATGATGGTAAGTTGCCAATATTTTAAACTACTTGTATAGATGAACACACAGACAGAAGTCCTAGTCTTGGAATCCAAGATTTCCTCATAGCATCTTGGGTTCCAAGACTAGGACTTCTGTCTGTGTGTTCATCTATACAAGTAGTTTAAAACAGGAACCAGTTTGATGCATGTCACTTAAGATGGTCATTTTTAGAAGAAAAATCCAATGAAATCCAATGAATAAAAATTTACCCTATCATGGCATACCATTTGAAAAAAGTAGGCAACCCAGGATTTTCAAAATGTGGTATGTCCAGTCTTTTTTAGTAGACAGTCACAAACACTGGCCAAAGTCAGCGTTTATATTTGTTTCTTTGTATTTTTCACACAGAAACTGTACTTTCACTGATTATATCATCAGCATTATACATTTTACTGCTCTAAAGCACTCACATTTGTGTTCAGTAACGTCTCAGAGTACAACACAATTTTTTAATGAACAGCACATAAAAACATAATGAGACTTGAATAAGGCTGCTATAGTACTGAAAGTACTGTAATAATGTAATATGAGTTAAACGGATAAAGAAAAAAAAGAGACAGGACCTCTAAATAATCAGTGTGAAATCTAGTGAATGACCTATTGTACAATATAATGGTAATGCCCAGTAACATTCAATAAATATGCAAGAACACACAGCCTCACTTTAACCAGCCAAATGGTAGACAAATACAGCAATCAGTCTCTAAAAGTAAAAATTAATTTGAATGCTAAACCAGCAATTTCAACCTATTTCGTCAACCTCATTTCATTTTGCATGTATTAAGGTTCGATGAGACGCGCAGGTCTCCACTGCATGGTATGACAAAAGATAACAGATCGGGCTCGCAGTCCCCCATCATAGAAGGACTCGCAGGTCCCCATTTTCTGGTGTTATGCGTATCCCGGAATATAAGTTAAGTTACATTTTTATAAACTGGGTGAACAATATGCAAGGTAACCGTCCTTGAACTAGGTTAATTAGCCCTTGATAAGGTGTCAGTGTTTGTGAAGTGAGCTCCGTTCTCTGTGCCGTTTGTACACGTAGGAACTGTAGTGTATGCGTTGTGTCCCTTCTACTGTGTTTGAGTTCCGTCTATGTGTCGCCGTTCCCCTGCTATCTTGTCTGGTCACACAGTGTAGTAGGGGCTCATTCTACGTGGGAGCCTGGGAAAGTAGGCCTCCCCTATGGTCTCTGTCGTCGGGTATCTCATAGAGCCCTGTGTCTCTAGCCGTGCGGTATTGTCCGTGTTGGGTTTGTGTTTTCCCCGCTGTTACTATCAGTATTTCCCGTATTTAACCAGGGATATGGTGATATTGCGGGCAGGAGGTACCCTTTTGTTGGGTGTGTGGTTGCGGCATCAGCCGTGTCATTGCCGGGCCTGTCCAGGATTATCACAGTTGTTCGTGTGATTTGGCTTTGGGGTGTCTGGGACTGGTCTGAAAGTGTGTACCAGTTTGTGTATGTTGTCGTTCCAGATTATGGTATCCCTTGTTGCTGTGGGTACGGTGGGGATGATCCAAGCAATGATAATGCTCGGGTTATTCAAGGGAAGAGGGGGGATGCGTCGGGGTGGGAAAAAAGGGGGATGGTTCCGTTCAGTTCGTCTGTCGGCCATCTAGGGTCGTCTGAAGTGTGTGTTCTGAGTTCAATCTGTCTGTGTCATGGTGTCCGTCAGTGTTAGGTCTGAGTTCTAATTGGAATTCCTCTTTTGCCGTCTCTAGAATCCAGTGCGTCCAAGTGCTCATGTAGGTAGTGGGTGTAGTATTGGCCGTCATGGTCAGTTCCTCTATCGTCCTGAGTTCCTCCATTTGGCTAAACCAGGTCGAAAGTGGGGGTGTCACTGTTTGTTTCCAGAATTGGGGGAGCACTCGTTTGGCCACGTTAAGTATTCTAATGGTCATGGATTTTTTGTATTTGGATCGGGGAACTGTTGTGTGGTGTAGGAGCATCGCTGCCGGTTCCAGGGGGGGGGGGTGCGTCCGCGAACTTCTCTAGCATTTTGTGTATCCTCTTCCAGTATGGTTGGATCAACGCGCAATCCCACCAGATGTGTTTTGTGGTGCCCACCTCTCGTTCACATCTCCAGCAGAGTCTGGAGTGGTCTGGGTTTACGTGGTGAAGGAGATGTGGTGTCCTATACCAATGTGTTAGAAGCTTGTAGGCCGTTTCCTGTGTTTTGCTGTGAGTGGAACAGTGGTGTGTAAGGTAGCAGATGGATTCCCATTCTGCTTCTGTAAGCGTGTTACCCAGGGCGGCCTCCCATTTTCCCATGAAGAGGGGTATCTTGGACGGGGTTTCTGATTGGAGCATGGAGTATAGGAAGGACACTCCGTGTGGGAGCGGGTCTGGGTGTGAGCTGACCACTTCTATTGTGGTCCGGTCTCTGGCGAGTGCTGGTCCCTGTGGCAGGGAGTGGACATAGTTGGTCAGTTGGGCATGCCGAAAGTGGTGCATAAAGGTCGGGGGCGTCTCTCCCATCATGTCCGTTAGCGTTTTACATTTCCCTCCTTGGAGGAGGTGGTGTAGGCGTGGGGATCTGTCCGGGAGGATGTGTTTGAGGGCTCTTGGGTCTAATCCCGGAGGGAAGTCCTCGTTGTGTGTCAGAGGTAGGAGGGGGGAGGGGTATTCCCCTTCTTCGCGGCCCTCTTCCACACTCTCATGGTGTGTCTCATGTATATGGACATGTCGCCCCTGTTGGTTGTGTCTCGGCCCCAGGGAAGGCCCGAGATCGGTCTGCCTGCTTCTGCCTCTTCCACCGTCTTCCATAGTTTGTGTACTCCGTCCTTAGACCATTCCATGATTCTCTGTAGGTGTGTGGCCACGTAGTACTGGTGGAAGTCTGGGAGGGCTAGTCCCCCTTTGTCTTTAGGACATGTCAGTGTGGAGAATTTCACTCTAGGCTTCCCCCCGTTCCATACGTATTTTATCATTTCTTTTCTGAGTGTGTTGAAGAAGGGGCCCGGTATGACGATGGGAATGGCCTGGAAAAGGTATAAAAGGCGCGGAAGAAAGTTCATTTTTATGACCTGTACTCTCCCGAGCCACGATATGTGCGGGTAGGACCATTCCCTCAAGTCTCTTTGGAACGTGTGCAGTATATCAGCGAAGTTGTCCCTATACAGGTCTCTGCTCTGCCTGGTCAGCCATATTCCCAAGTACCTAATTTTATGTTCAGCCCATTGGAAGGGGAAACTGCGTCGTAGAGGGTCTGCGCGTGTGGCGGGGATGCTAACATTAAGGATGTAGGATTTACCGTAGTTAATTTTTAGGTTCGATATGTCGCCAAATGTCCGCAGGTCTTTCTGGATGTTTGGAAGGGTGATTTCGGGGTTGGTCACCACGAAAAGTAGGTCGTCCGCGTACGCCGCTACCTTGTGGTGTACTTGGCCTGTCGTCAGGCCTGTTATGTCTGGGTTGTGTCAAATGTGTGCGAGGAATGGTTCTAGGGTGAGAGCAAACAGAAGCGGGGATAGGGGGCACCCCTGTCGCGTGCCGTTATGTATGGTAAAAGCCTCAGTCAGCGCCCCGTTAACTAGCACCTGGGCCATTGGTTCTCAGTGTAGCGCCTCTATCCAGTGTCGCGTGTGTGGTCCCAGCCCCATGTGGGCTAGCGTTTCGAAGAGCTAGTCCCAGCTCACTCTATCGAAGGCCTTCTCTGCATCCGTGGACAACAAGAGAAGCCTCCGTCTGTGCCCCTACCTCCGTGCATGAGGGTGAGCGCTCTGATTGTGTTGTCGCGTGCCTCGCATCCTGTCACAAATCACACCTGGTCAGGGTGGACCAGAGATGGGATATGCTTGGTGAGACGCACCGCCAGGATCTTGGCCAGTAGCTTAATGTCGCAAATGATAAGCGATATTGGCCTGTAGTTCCCGCAATGCTCTCTGTCTTTGCCATCCTTGGGTATGATGGTGATATGGGCTGTTAAGGCCTGTGTAGGGATGTGATTCCAGTCTCGTATCGCGTTGAATGCTTCCACCATGGGTGGGTAGAGGTCCTCGGCGTAAGTCTTATAGTATTTTGCCGGTAAGCCGTGTTATTGTCTCTTTAAATAATCCTGTTCTTTTACTTGAAGATCACAGGTCCACTGACAATAAACAGTATTTAAAGTCACACTAAAGCACTGTAACTTGTTGAAAAGCTTTATGTATGAAGAGCATCCTCTTTTTTTCATTTTGCAACAAATACAGATCCCAATGGAAATTAAGACTTTTATAAATTATACTGGTTACACCTCGGGACAACACATCCTGATACTTCCTGGTTTGGTTTAAACTGCATTGGGAAGTCTGTGAATGGACAGCCACAGACAGTCTGGGTGGGTTAGAAGAGGAGGGCTTGCAGAGACAGTGGACAAGAGATCTGCAGTTTTTGCAAGCAGTTTTTAGATATAACTCCAAAGAAAAAAAAATCATAATTAAATGCATGCAAGTTTTCCTTTGGGATATATATACTAAACAATGAGTCTTAAGTCCACCCTGTCAGTGGACTTGTGCACTCTTAATGAGCTAACACCAGCCTGTTATGCTCGTGTGCCTTGCATGTTTCTATTAACTCATTTTTCAGGTCTTAGAATCTTCTGCTCAACTTAAAACTGATTTTCCACTTACCTCACCAGGAATTCCTATAGAATCTACAAACTTTACCTTGTTTCCTGCATTTCTCCATTGGACTTCAAATATTTCCAACTCAGCTGCTGAAAACTAAATGAACTCTCTTTTTTGCATTCAGCTACAGCCAGCCAGCGAGTTTACCTGCCTGTATATTTGTTTTTTCCCCATGGTAACTGATTTCTTCTGGAATCGCTGACTAGCCTCAAAACTTAGGTAAATTCCCATTTTCTGTTACCTTCTTACATTTGAAGAATCTGCTATAAAATGTATTTTCCTACTACTAATTGGCTAATTAATTTACAAAGTGCAGCAAACTATTTTATTTACCAAGGACTGCTTTTTTTTTTTGCTTTCTATTGTTCACAATGTTGCTGTCTGATTTTAAAAAAAACTTTAATGTTTATGTTTTCTCATTTTTGCCAATAAAATTTTCTGCACGTTGATATTTTCTTGCTTGATCTGTAAGCAACAGAAATAAACATGGCAATGATTTTCTTCATTTTTTTAAAAGCAGTGCTGGGCAGATTTTATTATTTTTAGATTTTATATCTATAACTATTATAAAATCTAAACCAAAAAGCAATCATTCTTCACAGTGTGGTCCAGTTAGTTTTTATGAATAGAAACACAGATTCTGCATTTCTATGTTTTCTCTGTTATCCTCCGAGTTAGAGCAGACTAGATTCTTTCCCACTGTACGAGAGAAGACCATCATTTTGGAAAACAAAGTCAGTATTACCTAAACAAATTCTACGATGCTCAATTCTATAAGTAGTTATGAAAGTAACAGGCTTTTATTCTCTGATTTTGAGAGTAGATCCATTAAGGTAATTAACTATATATTTATTTTAAAAGAATGAAATGTGGATAAACATAAGCCAGCTTCATGTGTGAGTCAGGAGGTGTGCTAGTGATAGATGGAACCCTTGGAGATAAAGAGACTGACAAGTGGTGGCACGTTAAATCATATTATTTGCTATGGAAAATCTCAGTGTCGCCTCGATTCTGGTCATTGTTTCTGATGGTAGAACAGTTTGTCTGCATGCTGCTCAGACCAAGCAGAGGAGCATGTAGATCCTCTGCTTCAGTAAAGCTTGGCCACACAAGAATATTAATATTTGTGGGGAGTTGAAGAGACTCACAAAGAGCATGGGGTTTATGGGCGACACATGGGAATGAATGAGTAGCACAAGGGGATAAGAGGTTAGGAGAAACACACAAGGGAGTAAGGTAGTTATGAGAGACAAACAAGTGGGTAAGATGGGGTAAAGGTGTAGTGAGAAGGGTGGAGAAGGATACAAAGGGGGAGGGCACAGAATTTTTTTTAAATTTCCAGAGGGACCTCAAATACAACAGAAAATTTGGTGCAAAGTTACCTCTGATTGCATCACTTTCCTGTCTTTTAAGATTGTTGATGTTAGATATGTTTACAATAAACTTTCTACAGCTCTGGGCTGCACCATATTCAAGGACCAAAGCAAATTTAGCATTTTTGCTATTTCCTGCTTGATCACATTCACAATATATAAATGTATATGTTAAAGGATGGATCAGGCTTTACGTAATAACATTTTTTTAAAAATAAATTCCAAGAACAAAACATTTAATGTGACTGTTCCCAAACCAAGGTTATTAATTTCCACTTAAAAATATATTGTTCTGTGTATGGTTCCAAACAAATGAATATGAAACAAAACAGACAAAGCCCTTGGAGAACCAATGTTTGTGGCTAAACACATTATGCATCACGCTTAGTAACCATTTTTTTTTAAATTAACAGTTTATTAGCAAAAGATCTGCAGTAAGTCTCAATGTCAGGTACCGGTCTGTTGTGTTTGAGTTTTTTTTTTTTTAAATACCTTACATTGTTGTCAACAGGTAAATAATTACACGATAATGCATTGTGGTTGTTGTGTTACACTTACTATTATGTTTTGTATTAGTAATATATTGAAGGCCTCAGTGTATTAACGTTAGAGCATTGGTTGAAGGTTAAAGTGGTTATGTGTCCACTTTCATTATTAATCAGGCCAATAATCTGCAACACTTCTGTCATATTTAAAAAAAATAAAAAAATATGAAAATGAAGCAATCCATTTATAAAATGATTTCCTTAGGCTTTTTGCTTATATAAATGTTGGCAATAAAGCAATAATTCTGCCCCTGCCCAACATATAATACCACTGTTTAACATGGAGCTGTTTGTTCCCAAGACTTTTTATATTATGTTTGCTTATTCTCTATATTTAGCAAATGTGCTTTTGTGTAGAAAAAAATAAAATTAAATGTCGAAATCCATACAGCTATATTTACCTCCATACTGGAATGAAATGAGTCCATCTTGACTCCTTGCCATATCATCACTTACTCTGTCCTTTTTATAATAAAAAAAAAAAAACTCAAACACAACAGACCGGTACCTGACATTGAGACTTACTGCAGATTTTTTTGCTAATAAACTGTTAATTAAAAAAAAAATGGTTACTAAGCGTGATGCATAATGTGTTTAGCCACAAACATTGGTTCTCCAAGGGCTTTGTCTGTTTTGTTTCATATTCATTTGTTTGGAACCATACACAGAACAATATATTTTTTAAGTGGAAATTAATAACCTTGGTTTGGGAACAGTCACATTAAATGTTTTGTTCTTGGAATTTATTTAAAAAAAAATGTTATTACGTAAAGCCTGATCCATCCTTTAACATATACATTTATATATTGTGAATGTGATCAAGCAGGAAATAGCAAAAATGATAAATTTGCTTTGGTCCTTGAATATGGTGCAGCCCAGAGCTTTAGAAAGTTTATTGTAAACATATCTAACATCAACAATCTTAAAAGACAGGAAAGTGATGCCATCAGAAGGAATTGCAATCGTCAGTCAGCATAGAGACTTACAGAGAGGGAACAATGCATCTTGGGCGTAAAAACACAAGGGCAGAGTACAGAATATTTGATGGAGTTCTAACCTCAACATATGAGGAAAGGGATTTAGGGGTGATTATTTCTGATGACTTAAAGGTAGGCAGACAATGTAATAGAGCAGCAGGAAATGCTAGCAGAATGCTTGGTTGTATAGGGAGAGGTATTAGCAGTAGAAAGAGGGAAGTGCTCATGCCATTGTACAGAACACTGGTGAGACCTCACTTGGAGTATTGTACACAGTACTGGAGACCGTATCTTCAGAAGGATATTGATACCTTAGAGAGGGTTCAGAGAAGGGCTACTAAACTGGTTCATGGATTGCGGGATAAAACTTACCAGGAAAGGTTAAAGGATCTTAACATGTATAGCTTGGAGGAAAGACGAGACAGGGGGGATATGATAGAAACATTTAAATATATAAAGGGAATCAACACAGTAAAGGAGGAGACTATATTTAAAAGAAGAAAAACTACCACAACAAGAGGACATAGTCTTAAATTAGAGGGACAAAGGTTTAAAAATAATATCAGGAAGTATTACTTTACTGAGAGGGTAGTGGATGCATGGAATAGCCTTCCAGCTGAAGTGGTAGAGGTTAACACAGTAAAGGAGTTTAAGCATGCGTGGGATATGCATAAGGCTATCCTAACTATAAGATAAGGTCAGAGACCAATGAAAGTATTTAGAAATTTGGGCAGACTAGATGGGCCGAATGGTTCTTATCTGCCGTCACATTCTGTTTCTAAGAAGAAATATCAATAATGCTACTGTTTCTCCTGCTTCAATGCAATAGTTGGATACTCTGCCTGCCCCATGATGGATCGATATTGTGTAATAAAAAATAGCGCACTGCATAAAAAGATTAACAGTTATATGTGATTTGCAATGTTTTATTCAATGATGATATTTGCAGAGAAGTAGCAGCACCACTTTCAGCTATTCGTTATGAATATTTTTTTTTTGTTTTGCACAACATTTAAGGTTAACCAAATATGCATGATTTTTAAGGAAACATTAAAAAAAATTGCTTGATTTTGTTGTCTAGGTTTGCCAATATCTCTGTTAAAGTAAGTAAAATGCTACATTCATATCCTGATTAATAAATCTTTAAATAGACACTCCACTGCCCAAATACAAAAAAATACAAAAATAAAAACTAATTGATAGATAAACCCCACTGTATTCAATATAGTTTTAAAAAAGATGCACCATGCATATTGGTGACTTTTCTTTATTAATGCTTAAAAGAACTTTAAAAAGTATGAGAGTGGAATCTCATACGTCTTGTACAATAGCTTTTAGTTTATTTTCACAGCTGGCATTATTACACTATTTAAAAAAAGTATAGTATTGTACTGAAATTTAAGCATTATGCAATAGTGAAATTCTTAATGTATGATCATCTTCGATTTGGATGGCTCCTTTTAATAAGAATTTTTAAAAATGATTTATTATGTGATTTTTTGTTTGTTTATTTTTTGTTAAAAGCAAATACAGGTAATATATGGAAGTTTATATAATAATATTTAATATATGTTTATATAAATTGATCCATCTCTTAATTATTCTTCTTTCTTTGCTTTTCATGGGACTGCAATGCCATTGTTTTGGCACAAGGGGGCAGCAGTTTTTTTACTAGGACCCAGGCACCACAACTGTGACCAGGTCTTTTACTAAAGTGAGAATTAAAAGTGAATTGAAAGTAAATTTCTAATTTAAAGGGACTCTCCAGTGCCAGGAAAACAAATCACGTTTCCTGGCACTGCAGAATCCTGCAGTGCCCCCCTGCTTCCCATCCCATCCCATGTCGCTGAAGGGGTTAAAACCCCTTCAGTGACTTACCTGAATCCAGCGCCAATGTCCCTCTGCACTGGGTCAGGCTCTGCCCACGCTCCTCCCCTGCCGATGTCAGCAGGCGGGGGAGACCTAATGCGCATGCTCATTAACTTCCCCATAGGAAAGCATTTTTCAATGCTTTCCTATGGGGATTCCGGCGATGCTGGAGGTCCTCATGCATAGTGTGAGTACGTCCAGAGTCGCTTAAAAAACACTTTTCGTGTTTTAAGAAGCCAGTAGTCCCTCTAGTGGCTGTCTAATAGACAGCCACTAGAGGAGGACTTAACCCTGCAAGGTAATTATTGCAGTTTATAAAAACTGCAATAATTACATTTGCAGGGTTAAGGGTGATGGGAGTTGGCACACAGACCACTCCAATGGGCAGAAGTGGTCTGGGTGCCTTTAAGGTCAAAATAGTTTAAAGGGACACTATAGTCACCAGAACAACTACAGCTTACTGAATTTGTTCTGGTGAGTAGAATCATTACCTTCAGGCTTTTTGCTGTAAACACTGTCTTTGCAGTGTTTACATTACAGCCTAGTGATAACTTCACTGGCCACTCCTCAGATAGCTGTTAGAGATCCTTCCTGGGTCATGGCTGCCTAAAATGCATCCACACATTCAGTGTCTCCTCCCTCTGCATGCAGACACAGAACTTTCCTCATAGAGATACATTGATTTAATTCATCTCCATGAGGAGATGCTGATTGGCCAGGGCTGTGTTTGAATTGTGCTGGCTCTGCCCCTGATCTTTGTCAGTCTCAGTCAATTATGTGGGAAAGTATTGTGAATGGATCAGGCTACCACTTCTGTTCATGTCAGCAGACAGTGGGCAGGTCTAAAGGAAACAGTGACAAAGTATGAAGCTCCAGACTTGAATACAAGCAAGATTTTACAATATTTAGGGAGGCATGAGGGGACCAGGGGGGCTAGATGGTGGTTTTAACCTTATAGGGTCAGGAATACATGTTTGTGTTCTTGACCCTATAGTGCCCCTTTAAATGAAAGCAAAGCTAACTTTTCTGTTTTGTCTATTTTGACCTTAAATGTGAAATTAACTTTAATTCACTTTAGTGAATAACCCTGTATATTGAATTTAATTTTGTTTGGGAATAATGTATTGTATTTGAAATTTTATAGAGTGTTGGCTTAAATCCAACCAGAAAAAAATATTCACAAACTTCCAAGTATTTTTGTTGATTGCTAAAACACAAAGGAACCAGTTGCTCAAATTTGGACAAATTACTGTTTACTTGAAGCCAAACGTACACGTCTAATAATTTTACTTTTATTTTGCAAAGCAATGCAATACTAATTTTAGCTTATAAAGACTACTTTACTTTTTTTTGCCAAGCCCAGACATCACAGAGACTAATTTCTCTTGCATAGGTACATTCTGTCCCTATTTGTGATTGTACTGAGACTTGAAATGGCAGGTTCATTGTCACGTACAGTACACAATTTTAACCCAGATATATTAGTCATGCAATAGGAAATAGGATTTTTTTCTTAATAATCAATGCATAGATAATTTGTAAGGTTTTATGTTTTATATTTGAATATCACCGAGTAGTATAACAGTTTAGTGCACATTTGTTTTCAATCTCTCACACGATTATAAAGTATACATTTCTGTCCTCTCCCTTTGACTTCTTGGGAGGACAGGTGTTTTTAACCAATGATATAATGTCTTTGAGGTTAGCATTTGAGCGGCACTTTCACCATTTTGACTTTGCAGAAAACTGACCCCCACTGGAGGTTCGTGACCAGGGGCAGGCAAAAGTGATATTTACTTACCTGGACCTGTCCCTTGTGGGCACAGCCATCACCCTATGGCTGGTCCTCTTCATGTGCGAGAATACTGCTGTGGTGGACCGCCTAATACTCCGACTGGGTACCTCCACCAAGCATTCTTCCTAGCTATCGTTGGGACACCATCAGCGTTCTAGCCCCTACCCGCCACAGCTTGGCCAGTGACTCGCTGTTGCTTCCCATCCTTAAATAGGGTCCTGGATCGAGCTTCTAGTGATTAAAGCTCTTCGGCAGAGAGTGTAGCTGTTTAGCTGGTACACCCAAACACTAGTCGAGACTGAGTGAAGGGTGGAAAGGAACTGCTTTATAATGGCCAAGTTGCCTGCTTTTATACACAACCCCCAGCATGGGGTCTCCATTCAATGCAAGACAACCCCCTCCCATAAATATCTGTGCCTGCTAGATAATTGCGTTAAAGTCCGGTAAGCTAATTATCTCCCAGGAACAGAGAGGCAAACACAAAATATAAAAACATAAAAGTACCCCAAAACATAATAAAAACATAAAATAACCCCATAAAAAATACATCCCCAAATAGCCCTGATTTGAGCGCCCAAGTTCAAAAATAGCGCTCAGATCCATGAAGTGTAGAGGAAACGTCACTGTGTTAAAGTTAAAGTTCTGACCGGCCGCACATGTGGTCCTATGACCAAAACAGTTTCAGGGTGTTTGGTGCTTTGGCCAGTCAACTTCCGGGAGCTCCTGCATCTGAAAGATAGGATGTTCTGGCTGGGTCTTAGCATTTGTGCCCCTTTGTCTCAGGCACCTTCCCTGCAAAAAGCACTCTCTTGGCGGGTTGTAAAGTAATTTTATTTTCAATTTAGTTCCATAATGATCGCGGCTAAGTACCGCTGAGGACAATTTGTTTGTTTCTTTATGCAAACAGCCGCCAGGGAGCTAGTGTTTGGTTCCATTCGAATGAAGAGAAAGTGCCGAACCAGGGGCACCCAGGGAAAGTTGCTAATGGTGGCTGGGCAGGGTTAACTCTCGAACCGGGTCTTTGGAATACAGCCCAGGGCATAGGCACATTTGCCACAACAGCATTGAGGTCTGTGGAGGAGCAATCAAGACCTCAAGGTCCTCTGAAGACAGAACTATTCTTCAAATATCCCATCACTGGTGATGGCTGGAGAATAGACATTTCAGGATGGCAGTAGCTCTGCCCAGTGTCTAAAAGTGTCAGGCATAGGAAATATACAGAGACAAAGTAGTACCTAATTTGTCTCAATATATCTCTTGACTGGGGTGGAATTACAGTGAAATATGAACACAGTTAATATGAGTAATTGATAAAGATTTTATTTTCACAATATACTCTTTTTTTTTGGGGCTAAGGGGGATGGCAGGGGGTTGAAAGTGCTGCTTTAAATGCCAAATGTCTGATACCCTCAATAATCACTATTGCATGTATTTTCTTTTTGCAGCTCCAAAATGCAATTGGTTTCTAGGTGTTATGTTATAGCCACGGTAGAGATGG
Source organism: Pelobates cultripes (assembly GCA_933207985.1). NCBI lineage: Eukaryota > Metazoa > Chordata > Amphibia > Anura > Pelobatidae > Pelobates > Pelobates cultripes. The sequence goes on along the minus strand of OW240912.1, from coordinate 396,304,426 downwards.
TTCCAGTGATAAGTTCTGAAAGGGTTAAACACATAAAATAGATATGATTTTTTTTTTTGCAACTGTATTTACATGTATGAACAAATACATTCATTATAAAAAGAGTCTCATAAAGATTTTTTCTATGAAGCACAGAAAACAGGCAGGTTAGAAGGTAGCAGTAGGTCCTACTCAACTCTGAGTGCAACTTTTAATAATTAAACATATATTCATTTAGCCACTAATTAGAAAAACATTTTCATGACAAACCCATACAGTTCTTAAAATAGTTCATGTTATATACCATTGAAGCAAATCTGTTTGCTTGCAACGCAGCGTGTACTCTGTTTCTGCCAACTTAGTTAAAATGTTCAGCGTTACTAACAGCAGGAAAATTTCACTTGCACGTTACCTCTGAACAATGTTAAATAATAATCTATTATACTGCACGCGTTTGAGTGTTTGAAGAAATAATTTCTTTGTGTATATTCTTTTTTATTTTCTTATGCACCTTTGAAAACAACATTTCTAAATGAATGTGTCATTTATCACAAAGCAAGCATTTTTCAATGTTTTATTTTTTAACGATAACTTTAACATCAATCGATATAACCCAACTTCTGAAAAGTATTTAAAAACATCCATAATGAAACACATTTAAAACTATTAATGTTCAATAGAACAATAAAATGTACGAATGTGCATCGAATCTTGTGAATAACTGGTTTTGTAGATGTGTTACTTCCATGATGACTGATGACATTTTTTTTTGTCAATCACTTTTCATTCGTTTTTCAAAATAGACATACAGAAAGAGTATAACAAGTAGCTGTATGACAGTCATCTCACTGTAAACATCAAAACACATGGTTATAGGATGATAGCTTCTGAAAATTCAATCACATCATACTATTAAAACAAACTGTTTGCTGGTTTCACTGAGTTTGGCATCAGGCGTGACCGGACAATGCCCTGTGGCTTGCAATGCTAAGGTATTTCTACTGTCTACTGTCTTGTTTATATACTAGAAAATGGGAGTGTGATTGACTCAGCCATTTGATCTAGTTGAATGTATGTCAGATGATTGAAGCTGGTCCGTTAGCGCTGGCTGTGGGGCTATCAGATTACTCCTATCTAACAGATCATAGGTTTATGGATCCCTGTGTGCTTGTTGTGTAGCAGTCTCACCCATTACTCCTGCGGTAGGACCTGGCCATCTCCAACCTCTGTGTCTATGAAACTACCGTTTAGGCATCTGGACTTCTCGAGCTTTACTCACCAGGAAGGATCCTCCTTTCCCCGAACGACCACTGTGTAAATCCCAGCCTTGGGTCAGTGAGTTATATTCTTAGGATACCTGCAGCAGTGGGAACATTACAGTGAGAGACGGAAAAGTGACGTAGTTTATTATAAAAAAAAAAAACAGGGCCATGAAAGCAGAGAAATAGAGAACTTGGAGAAAGAGAGGGGGTAAGAGTGAGGGAGAGAGAGAAAGAAGAGAGAGAGAAAAAAAGTGTGGTGGGGAAAGGGGTAGGAGGCAGTGTGATGTAGAGAGCCGACCTCAAGCTCAGTATGGACCACAAGCTCAGTACGGGAGGGGCCCCAGGTCATCGCTAATATTCACCTGCCGCAGCATGCCCAATCCATGCCAGGTGAACCCTCCATTACAGTATTATGTGGGTATCTGCATGCGTCTTCTGACCCTTTATTCACTTGTATATAGATAGTAGGTCCATGTTCTCCATAACCCTTCAAATTGGTCCAGCCACCCACCTACCATTGCAGCCTCCTCTTCAACCTGGCGTATCTCTTTCAACCATCTTTAGACAATTCTGGTAAGTTGGGGGTTCCTTACGGCGCCAGTGCATCAGGTACTTCAGACAAGAAAAGTGTTTCATAGGTATGAATAGTAATAAATAGGCAGACAGGAAGATAGAGAAATACTTTAGTCAAATAAAGCATGTGTGAAATAACAAGGTAAGGTAGGTGTATGGACAGTTTAGCTCTGCAAAATAGTTAAGTGATCTGAATAACCTGCAAATCCAGTTTTAGTAAAGATAATTTGCATATAAGAATAGAAAGTAGCTGGGTGACTAAGTCTGCATTCATAAAGCACAAGTTTGAAGACTGGATGTGGCAAGAAGGTTTTGGTATTACCTTATATACCTATGCTGGAGTGATTTGAGCCTATCCGTATGTGGCTCTTTACCATGTGAGTTTGGTACTTATTGTCTCCCTACTTATACCTCTGGACCCTGATATACTTCACTATTGTATATATCTCTTTTCCATATAGGAATTATACCATTGTACACTTTCCCATTATATATAGGGGTAAGTTTGACCTTTCTAGCGCTCCACTGAGAGACACTTTTAGTGGTTTGTTCCACCTGGGTTATCGGTTTTTGTACTATACTTTGTGTGTAAATCTTTGGGGTTAGTTACATGTGTGTGAGCTGCTTTTTTCACCTGCATCTATTACTGGTTTATTTACTAAGCGTCTTTGTACACAGAGCACCCTTTCTAAATGATATTTTTATTTAGTGCCTTGATCCCAGGGGAGCAAAGCAGAAAACAAAGACACAGCTATAATTGGGTTTTTCCATTCATCACAATTCACCGTTTAGTAAACAAATGCCTGTGACTGTTTGTGGGTAAGAGTAATTTGCGATACATTAAGAAAATGTGTTACAATCCTTCCACCCAGCTCGGAAATTCGGAAGCTTAATAGAACATTGTAAGAGTGCCTCACAAAGGAAGCTTCTTCTAAGAATTGATTTTGCTTAAGAGGCCAGCATTGATTTTTATATTCATACTAAAAACATTAAGTATGGCAGCAGACAAAAGGAAGAAGAAAAAAATAACTCAAGTGTAAACACACAGTGAAATAGCATTTTAGCAATTTATACGTAACCAAGTTTCCTTACACCGGTGATGCTGTTCAGGATAGTTACTATCCTGGGAAAAGGACTCCCATTATAATGTTAATTAATGCAGTAATAACACAGAAGGGCACAGAGGGGCCTTACTAGAATAGCATAGGAAATCTTATATGTCAAAAATAATAGACAAGAAAAGGTTAAGGTCGTATATGCTTTATTATTTAACTCACGCTTTGCAAGTTCAAATTAAAATTTCTAACTGTTTATGGACAGATAATTCAAGAACTGTACTTTCAGCTGTTAATAACTACAGATATCAACGACCTTTGCCAACCATTGCTCTGCTTTTGGCTGGTAAAGATTAATGGGTGCAGCATTAGCAGTAGCATTAGCAGATAGGACTACCAACTAAATGGAGTAGTAGTTGAGAATTGAATAAACCTGAATTACGAGTTATTGCCTGAACTGCATTTGAACCAAAAAGAGCTATCAAAGTCTGGTATTGTTTGCATGCCTGTTCAGTAAATAAATAAAATCAGTATTCAGATGTAGAAAAATACAAGAAAGCAAATCTTATTTTCAGTCGGGTCAAAATGGAGGACACTCAATCTACATGCAATGTAATGACATTAAAAATATTGTTTTCCTACAAATTACAGATGTATCCTCATTGGGTATACATGATTTTGAACAGCTGGATTTCCTTTGCACAGTACTCAAATGGTAAAACAATAAATGTAGTCCAGGCACCCAGGATCAATTATGCAACAGTTTTATTGGAAAAACAGGAAAAACACGCTGTGACGGACCGCTGGCGACTGAGTACCTCCGCCAATCGATGCTCCTATTATTATTATCGAACTCACAATTTATGCAACACAAAACTCCTCCTCTGGGCCAGGCTAGATAATTGAGTTTCTACAATACACAAAGCTCACTTATGAGCTGGCCAGAAATAATACAGTTTTTACAACATTCATAACTTCTAAAATATACATCACATTCACATAAAAATTATATATTCACAATCAATCCATTCAGGGAAACAACATATCAAAAAATGGCATGAATCAGACCAGGGGTTCAGAAGTTAGTAAAGTATCTTTTGGGGTCTGGCTGGCAGCATGGCTATCTGGCGCAAACTGGTTTTACAGAGCCTTCTAGACTGGAGACAATGGGGAAAGTAATCCAATTATCCAGGGATAGAAGCAGACTCCATTGAGCACATGTTCCCAGTAAAACACAAAAGGATACAAAAATACATAACTCCTATCATACTGAATTGAACGGGCCAAATCTCCCAGGGTCCATAGTCACAGGGCAAGAGGCGGGCAAGCAGTCCTCTCCAGGCACAAGTGGCGAAGGGCACTTCGTCACACACGCAACGTTTTGATCTCAACTGAGATCTTTTTCAAGCATTTTCTAGCTTTTGTTTTACCATTGAAGTGGGGTTAGCCAGCCCAGGTCTAGATGCACCAGGACCAGATTAGAATGTGCGGATTCCTCCTTTTGTTTGTTCATTGCACAGTACTCAAGTCGCAGCTGCAGTCTAAACCATGGCATCAATATGTGACATCACCAAAAGCCACCACCCACCAGCTGAAATTACATATGTTTTTTGGATAATTGAGTCGATGTAACAAACAGTTACATTGGAAAATTGACAAACATATATTTCACCGTTATAATATATTTTTGCCAATAATGGTAGATTTTTTTTTTTCTACAATCTAATTTAAAAAAAAATATTTTTCAGTCCTGTAGAAATGCAAGACTAACGCAAAGATGACACTTGCGTCTTTTTTGCCCCCTCGGTCGCAAAACGTAGGAATGCTTGACTTAATGTTTCCCCTGCAAATTTTAAAGCCGCTGGACTTCCTCATGCACAGCGTCAGGGAGTCAGTCACTACTAGATAGTCACTAATTTTTTAATTTCTCCAAAACTGCAATTTTGATTGCAGGGCAAGGGAGACAAGAACATTGCATGCAGATCACTCTAATGATATGAAGTGGTCTGGGTGCCTATAGTGTTCCCTTAAGTGTAACCAATATTGATTCAGCTATCATGGTTAGAGTTGAGCGGACACCTGGATGTTCGGGTCCGTGATCGAACTTGATCCCAAACCCGAACCCCATTGAAGTCAATGGGGACCCGAACTTTTGGCCACAAAAATGCCTCTAAAACAGTCCTGGAAAGGGCTAGAGGGCTGCAAAAGGAAGTACAATGGGGCTAAGAGTAAGACAAGTGCCCTGCAAACAATTGTGGATAGGGAAATCACTTAAAATAACATAAAAATTAAAAATACAGCTGAGCCATAAAATAGCACTAGATGGAATCTTTGATTTTAGCTTTGGAAGAACATAAATCAAAATCTAAAACATGGCTGTCAGGAGGATCAACAGAATTATCCATTTGAGAGAGAGTTGGAGTGCAGGGTATTTTCTTTCATTGTTCAAACTGAGCTCAACTCCTGATGCATGTGTAGCCTCTGCTATTGTGTACATAGTTTATACTAAGTGACCCATAGGTTGAGGAGGCGGTGACTGTGGCGATGTAGGTGGGGGCGGCGGTGGAGGAGGAGGAGGTAGCCAACACTGTTTATATATATATATATATATATAAATATATATATTTTTTTATTTTTATTTTTAATTGGGGTAGCCCCCAAAATATTGGGTCATACAAAAAAAGAAACATTTGCAGCCTGCGGTGCATTTCTTGCATTCCTGATGCATGGAGAAATGCTCAACTCCTGATGCATGGAGAAAATGCCTTCATCACAAGGGCCACCCAGAACTGGCTTAACTCCCATCAAGCCAAGTTCCCAGAGGAGATCACCCAGCTCGTCATGCTAGAGCACTTTTTCAATGTGCTCCACAATGAGAAGGCAACGACGCATTCTAATGTCTAACCATATCAACTTTCAATGCCATTGACTGCGCCTACCATGGTGACAACGGGTAACGGGGAATCATGGTTTGATTCCGTACAGGGACCCTGACAAACGGTTACCACATGCAAGGAAAGCAGCAGGCGTGCAAATGACCCACGCCAGACGCGGGAAGGTAGTGACAACAAATAACAATACAGGACTCTTTAGAGGCATACTATTTAGCAGTTTAGCACCCAAAAAAATTTAAGTTTTAAAACTGCAATGTGACAGCAGTTTTTGACGCTTCTATTTGACTCTCAGATATGAAGTGCACCCCACTAACATACTATTTAGCAGTTTAGCACCCAAAAAAATTAAAGTTTTAAAACTGCAATGTGACAGCAGTATTTGAAGCTTCTATTTGACTCTTAGATATGAAGTGCACCCCACTAATGTACTTTTTAGCACCCAAAAAATGTGAGGTTTTAAAACTGCAATGTGACAGTAGTATTTGACGCTTCTATTTGACTCTCAGATATGAAGTGCACCCCACTAATGTACTAGTTTGCAGAATTATTTCCTAAGCTGTCCCTCACAGCCAGGGGCGTTTTAGCCGCGAGGCAAACAAGGCATTTGCCTTGGGCGGCATTTTCCAGGGGGCGGCAAAAAAAGCCACCCCCCAAATGCCCAGGGCAAATGCCTTGTTAGCCTCGCAGCTAACTGACATGCTTGGCTGGCAGGCGGGCGGCTGGCGAGGGAGCTCTTCCTCTGAGCTGTCTCCTCAGCTCCCTCGCGCGCCGCAGAGTGAAGCTGGGAGCCGGAATATGACGTCATCGACCCGGCTCCCAGCCTCACTCTGAGGCACGCGAGGGAGCTGAGCAGATAGCTCAGGGGAAGTGCTCCCTCGCCAGCCGCCCAGCGCCCAGTGCCCAGCCCGGCAACCACTAGTGAGTGAGTGTGTGTGTCTGTTAGTGACTGTGTCTGTTAGTGAGTGTGTCTGTTAGTGAGTGAGTGTGTGTGTCTGTTAGTGTGTGTGTCTGTTAGTGTGAGTGTGAGTGTGTGTGAGTGTGTCTGTTAGTGAGTGTGTCTGTTAGTGAGTTGTTATGGACAGATGAATTAAAATAAAATGGCTATTTACTAATGTCTATTTATTCTCTGTTCACTATGTTAAAACTGGCTTCTAGAGTAAATATTCCCTTCCCCCCCTACAATGTGGTCAGCTGCTGTTTACTATGTAAATTCCTCACATCCTGCTAGCCTCCCCTCCCCCACTACCTTTGTGTCAGTTAACAGCTATATGCCATATATAGCTAAATGGAGGATCATTGGTTTAGAACTGATAGATACCACTCACTCCCCCTCCCATCGTGTATCCAAAAGTGTGTAATGATGACACTACATGAATGGCATGAATGGCACCTTAAAAGGCTCCATTCTGTAGGGGGGTTTAAACAAGAGCCCCCTTTCTCTGTTAACCAATTGGTGAATGTATACTGTATGTTTAAACTGTGACGTATTTTTGCTTTAAGAAGGAGCCCCCACTCCGGGGAATAAAGCATTCCTGGGTTTTTCACTGATCAGAAACTTTGTCTCCGGTGTGAATTACTTCTAGGGAAAGCGTGCACGCATTAATTAAACAATTTGGAAGGTGTAGATAGACAAATAATCAAAGTTTTCTTTGATCCAAAACAATTTGGTGGAGAATGCGGGCATTTAAGGGATACGTTACTAAGGCAGCCGTCAGATCCCAAGACAGGAGAGCAAAGGATTCCCAGAGATTGGAAACGGAGCCTGATCACCTCTGCATATGGTAAATGAGTTACTTACCTATATTTTCCTTTCTTTGGATTTCTCTTGTTCTCCGTGCCTTCACATTCGGCTTCCGGTGTTTAACGTCTTCAGACAGGTAATATATATATGCCCGAATGTCCCCTTTTATATAGAACCTGTCACTTGTCTATCTACAGCCTGAGTCCTGAGTGAGAGTTTTATGTGTGAAAGTGTCTGTTTGAGAATCTGTTTTACTACTTGCTTAATACTGTTATATAATGCTGCCAAGTGTGGTTAAGCACTTGCAGGTTTAGCCAAGTTCGGGTTTGGTGGAAAACCCCTGGCTCTATATTTATTTTAGCTAAGCTTCGGTAAAGAAGTTATTGCGAGACTCGGTCAAGAGTTTAAAAATAAATAAATAAAATAATTTAAAAAATAAATAAATAAATAAATAAAAAAAAAAAAAATATTTTAGCTAAGCTTTGGTAAAGAAGCTAGTGAGTGATGTTTTGGCCTCGTTTGGTAAAAAACCTGGCGGTTCCTTTGTTTTATTAAGACTCGGTCAAGAGTTTAAATAGCTAAGCTTTGGTAAAAGAGCGGTTTATGTGCTTGAGTGTTTCTGTGTGTGTGATTTGATTTATTATAAGCCGGCATTTATTTTAAGAACTTTGTGATTTAATTACATCTGTATTTTGTGCTTTTGTCTGTGTATGTCTTGTTGGGTACCATATATGTTAATTGTAATCTATACAATTTGTATCGTTACTCTCCTATTCTATCTTTTGTCCTAAGGAGAGCTGTGCTTAGGCAATCACATGGTTAAAAAACTTTGTGCTTGCAAGTCTTCCTCCCTCCTCCCCCCCCTCCTTCTCTTGCTCTTGCTGGCTGCAGGGGTGGGGTGAATGGGTGAAATGCTTGTAAACTCAGTGAGGAATGTGAGGGAAACAAGGTATATTTGCTGGACGAATAACCTAGTTAGGAACTTTGTGTAATCTTGTATATGTTGTTAAGCAAGAGGTTATTGGCATGTTGGAATAAGGAAAGTTAGATTTTGTTGGAACAAATGAATTGTGGAATTTATAAATGAATATCGCAGAGAAAAGTAAATTGCAGTTTGCATTTAATAGCAGCTATTCAGATGCTGTTTTGTGGCAATCTTTATACACACAATGTGAAATTGCCAATAGTGAAATTGACAAGAAATTGTTTGTTAATAATAAAAAAAAAAAAACAAAAGATCAGAAATGTTATGAAACTAGTCTGTACTTACAATGCATTGATTTGTAAACGAAATGCAGATCAAGAAAATTTAGAATCATCAGAAAAAGAAGTAGATTTGAATGGGTTAACAGAAGACAAATCCGATTTAAATGAACAGTGTAACAATGTAACAGAGAGCACATTGTCAGAAACAGTTTGTGAATTAGAGGATAGAGTTGAAATAAGAAATGATCTTATTTGCCAGCTTAGAAATGAAGTAAAGCTAGTGTGTGTTAATACAAGAAAAATACAGGCACAGAATCTAATCCCAGAACCAATAGATACTGAAAATGTATCCTCACAGAGTGATTTGCAGAAATATAAATTTCAAGACAGAGCTGCAAAACTTAATTTGAAGATCCATGAACAATTAATGAAAATTGTGAAATGTATTCCAGTTTATGACACGTCAGTGGATGCATTCACTAATGCTGAAATGTTTGAGTCTAATTTAGACAAATACAGCCTAAATGACGTACAAAGGAATAGACTATTTCAAATATGGCTGCCGACTCAAATGGCATGTAGGCTGACCGCGATTGTAAAATTTGAGGACAATGGTGAAATAATATATGGAAATAAGCGAGACAGATTAACACAATTAATAAAATTAACAACAGGGAATGATTTTGCAGACACTGAAATGTTGGAAAAACTAAAACCACACAAGGGGGAGGATATATTTAGTTTTCTTGTAAAATTTGAAAATGCATATAGACTTGTTGCTGATTTTTCTGAAGATCAGTTAATTAATGAATTTGTGAAAAAATTTCAAGATCTAGATCCAACTGCAATTGTGGTAGCTAGAGAAAAAAAGCACTTTGACAGAAGTAGCTTTGTTCTTGGATAACTTAAGGAGGGAAACCAAGAATGAAGGGGTTAAAACGACTTGTGGCTTTAGGCAGAGAAAGAAGTGCAGATGTTACAGCCCCCGTCCCTCCTTCTTCTTCTTCTTCTTCTTCTAGGACAGAGTGTAGAGTGATACAGACAGCTGAGCCCCTCCCAATTTATTCAACTAAATATAGGGCAGTTGATAATATAGGGCAGAATATAACTCCTAAAGTTATTTGTTTTTGGTGCAATAAACAACATTATTTAAGATCTTGCAGATATTTTATCCGAGATATCAAATCAAAAGCAAATGAGAAATTAAATTTGTTGATTGAAAATTTTGACAGAGAAAATACATGTGGAGATAAATCAATTAAAGCCTTTCCTTGTAAACTTATAATCAGACAAATAAAAGCAATTTTAGCTAAATCGAAATTAGGAGACAGACAAGCAATGCAGCGTAACACAGAAAGTTATAAGAATCAGATAACTTCAAGAGATATGATCAGTTTAGGGAATGAGCATGGATATGTCTGCCAACAGAGGTACACAGGCTGATTCCAGAATTAAGAACAGCCAAGAATAGAGTTCTATGTTAGTTTGTTTTAATGAAATGTTAGTCTGAACTGTTTTTTCATTGTTTTATATGTATTTTAAGAAAGTATTAGGTTAATTAATTAAAATAAAAATGTACATCAAGTTTGCAAATATGGCAGAATGAAATACACTAATGTAGCAGTGAGGAACATGCAATGTATGTTATATTGGGTGTATGCAATTATACAGTAACTCCAATCATTTTACAGAAGGTAAAAAACAATGTTGTTACTTCTGAGGTTGATTTAAAATCTTTGATTTAATTAATGAGAATGAGATTTTAATATCATGACTGATAATGGATTACTGTATATTGCAACGCCTGGACATACACATGGTTTGGATATACTGAAGACAAAAGGAATAATATATGGGAATGGATAAGGCTGATTTCCCCCTATCCACAGCCACGCCTACTCCTAAAGTAACATCGCGTACATCCTTACTATGCCCTTTTACTGTAGAATTTCCCGAATCCTAATGACCCATTCCACTACATGGTGTGACTTGTTTAAGCCTAAGATAAATTGGCTGATCAGGCTACCTGTATTAACAATGTCATCAACGATGAGTTAGCATCTGTGGAGAAGCATCACTTCAGGTTGTCCCAAATTTTCTTTTAACTTAAGTTTTAGTACATAGTAAGGCCCATGCCCAATAACTATATGCAGCCTTGTATAGCAGGCCACATGACATCTATTTGTACCAAGCAAGGCCTGCCTGACTCCTCATTCCTGTCTAACATTGTTGTCTCCTGCATAAGTGTAGATGGCTCTCCTTGGAGTAGCCTGTTAACTAAGCCTTGCTTTGTGGTTACCTTCACCTGTCCAATTAATCTGCTAGGTGCAGATGTCCTTCCACCACTTGCAGGCCCCTATCACCTTATTATTTATTTTGTTCCACACAGTGAAACCTGACCAAGAGGCAAGGGTCCTAGCTAGTTCCCCCAATACCTTTACCTGAATTATACAGGCCCCAAAGCCTGTCCAAGCTCTTACTATTCCCTAACAGGTTAAGGCTCTGGTGTCGAATGGTGCCCTGGTTACCTGAGACTTTCCATGCAATATCCCACCTCTCCTTGTGATGGATGAATTCTGTGCAGGATAATGTCACCCTGCAGGGATGATACTCTATTTACCTGGCCACTCTTCTGCCACTTCCCAAGGGGGGAAATGATAAGACACTGACTATTATTTTTTTTTTAGCCTTTTTCTTATGTTCTGTTCCGGATTTGCTGTCACTACAGTGGACCAAGTATCTCACCTCAACAATGTCTGCACAAGAAGCTGAGCTATAGACTCCCATCACACCATGCAAGATCTCTGAAGGAAGACTGAACTCAGAGGAAGCATGTGGCAGCTCTCTGGCTGACTAAGTTGTTCAAAAAGTTGTAAGTGCACTAAGGGAAGTGGACAGAAAAGTGTCTGCTGAAGAAACTCCCATATTCACCATGTAAGATCCTACCCACAGACATCAAGCTCCCGAAGGAATAACAAGCAAGCTACTGACCCTGGAAAGAAAGAAAAAACAAACAAACCACAAGCTGGAAACAGAAAGGGGCAACTCTTAAAGACAGGCTGTACTTCAACAATCTCAAGTTATACTTGCCCAAGAACATATACTCAGCAGTGGTCCAGTGGGCCTACGGAGCATCTGTCCAGAACCCTCATGAACTCTTTTGATCAATAAATACTCTGAAGTACCAGGAATTGCCTCTCTGACCAACAGTTACTGTAAATCTTGTGCCATTTGTGCCAAGGGCAACTCAAGAAGAATGGATGAAAGCCCCAAGCATCTAGCCAAACCTCATTATCTCTTCCAGAGGAGTCAAGTCGCCAGAATGCCAAAGAATGGTTGATTCAAATATGCACTAATTATAGCAGACATGTTTTCAGGATGGCCAGAGGCCTATCCAGCCACCAAAGTGATAACCAAGACCACATGCTGAGTAGTGCACCGTGAAAGATACAGAGATCACCCCGTGGGTTCATCATTCCAGAATCAAGCCTGCCTCTGCATCATGTGAAGTAACATTTGTTGATCTTGACAACCCTTTTTGAAACTCCATTCTTAGAGAACAAAGATACTTGTTGAAAATAAATAAATAAATATCAACAAGTGGGTGTTTTGATGGCCATAATAATGCCTGACCACCTGCCATCGATGGAAAGCTGAATACCCCAAAAGGGGACCTCGTGAAACTAAAGAGAAACAAACATACTCCTTACCCTGCAGCCCTCACGTCTGAGGTGCCATACGCACAGTCAAAGCTTCTTCAAGATCATCTGCTTATCTTGAGTTTGTGGTGATATTAATATTGAATGTTTAAATGATCTGAATCTGCCAGTACTAGGGTAGCATGAGACAAGATTTCTAAGAATAAGTAAATGTGCCCTAGCCTAGGTTATTATGTCCATACACATAACACATGACAATCCCCAAGGTACTCTTGACACACCTCATTCATGCTTCAGGACAAAAAGGAGTACCCCTATAAAGGGTGGTTTTACCCACACATATATATATGTATATTAATGCCATAGGGGTGTCAAGGGGGGTACCAAATAATTTTAAGGTAAGAAACTAAGTTTGAATCTATTCTCCCAAGCATTACGGCTAATAAAATCTGAATTGGAAGGGAAGAGGTTTATACAATAAACAGGAGACCTTTTTCTTACAGGACATGTATGACTCAGCTGAATGGGTAGGTGCCACGCACATGACTGTTAATCCCCTCAAACCACACATTAGGACTTTAAAAGACATGGTAGTCATCCCATATTTGAGGATACTAGGGCTGTAGAGACAGGTTTCTCTGACACTAACTTGTGACTTGAATGGATGAAATACAATGCTACTAAACATAACAAGTCTAACTGCTATGTCTGCAGAGGAGCGAGGCCTCACCCAGGTACAGTATCCCTGAACCTTCCTCCGGATATGAAGTATGCGTTTTAAGTCTCTACACTGTATTTAAACCTAAGCGGTCAGCATGCGAGTCATGGAAACTTAATACCCAATCATTACTAAAAATATTAACCCAGACGAAGGCATTACTATATAGCCCGGGAACTATACTTGTTATGGGATATATGGTGGGATAGGGCGGTTACAAACTATCTCTCAGATGACCTTCCAGAATAGAATAAGCTTGGAAATGATTTTGGCAGAAAAAGGGAGAGTATGTAAAATACTCCCAGACACCATGACATGCTGTACCTATATTCCAGATAATACAGGCCCTAATGGTAAGGTAACGTTGGCAATAGAAAAGTTAAAGAGTTTGTCCAATGAACTGAAACGAAATTCTGGGGCCACAGATCCATGGGAAAGATGGTTTGGATGGATGTCTGAATGGCAAGGTGCTCTGGCCCAAATAGGTGTTGCCATTTTAATAACGATAATCATCCTCGCTCTTCTTGTTTGTTGTGTGTTACCCTGTCTTAAGAAATGCCTACAAAAGACAGTTGATCAGGCAATCGACCAGACCACCCCGACCTTCCTTCACCAAGAGATTGACGATATCGACCGTGATACACCACATACACCCTTACAGTCCCACCGCACTAAATCAACAGCTACTTCCTCTTAAGGACATTTAGGGATAGCGTCTGTCTCTACGGGCAGAAGTCTGCCGCGGGAGAAGTAGTGGACAAGCTGCTATGGGGTACCCGCGCAGTGAAGTGTTCGAGGCCTGTTCAGACAGATGTGCAAGATAGCCTTTTGTTATTTTTCTATAGGGACAGTATTAGAATGAGAGATAGTAGTTTTAGTAAAAATTGCCATTTTAAGGGGGGACTGTTATGGACAGATGAATTAAAATAAAATGGCTATTTACTAATGTCTATTTATTCTCTGTTCACTATGTTAAAACTGGCTTCTAGAGTAAATATTCCCTTCCCCCCCTACAATGTGGTCAGCTGCTGTTTACTATGTAAATTCCTCACATCCTGCTAGCCTCCCCTCCCCCACTACCTTTGTGTCAGTTAACAGCTATATGCCATATATAGCTAAATGGAGGATCATTGGTTTAGAACTGATAGATACCACTCACTCCCCCTCCCATCGTGTATCCAAAAGTGTGTAATGATGACACTACATGAATGGCATGAATGGCACCTTAAAAGGCTCCATTCTGTAGGGGGGTTTAAACAAGAGCCCCCTTTCTCTGTTAACCAATTGGTGAATGTATACTGTATGTTTAAACTGTGACGTATTTTTGCTTTAAGAAGGAGCCCCCACTCCGGGGAATAAAGCATTCCTGGGTTTTTCACTGATCAGAAACTTTGTCTCCGGTGTGAATTACTTCTAGGGAAAGCGTGCACGCATTAATTAAACAATTTGGAAGGTGTAGATAGACAAATAATCAAAGTTTTCTTTGATCCAAAACAGAGTGAGTGAGTGTGTGTGTCTGTTAGTGAGTGAGTGTATGTCTGTTAGTGAGTGTGTCTGTTAGTGAGTGAGTGTGTGTGTCTGTTAGTGAGTGAGTGTGTGTCTGTTAGTGAGTGTGTCTGTTAGTGAGTGAGTGTGTGTGTCTGTTAGTGAGTGAGTGTGTGTCTGTTAGTGAGTGTGTCTGTTAGTGTGTCTGTTAGTGTGTGTGTCTGTTAGTGAGTGTGTGTGTCTGTTAGTGAGTGTCTGCTAGTGAGTGAGTGTGTTTGTGTGTGTGTGTCTGACTGTGTGTGTATGTTTGCCTGTGAGTGTGTGTGTCAGTGAGTGTGTGTGTCTGCTAGTGTGTCTGCTAGTGAGTGAGTGTTTGTCTGTGTGTGTCAGTGAGTTTGTGTTTCTGTTAGCTAGTGTACGCGTATCTGTCAGTGAGTGTGTGTGTGTGTATTTAGAAGGCGGGGCGGGGGAAGGGATGGGTGGGGGTCGCGTGCGGGGGGGTTGGGTGGCGCCTGAGTTTTGTCCTGCCTAGGGCAGCACAAAACCAGGATACACCACTGCTCACAGCTGCAGCATCCTCTCCCTACACTAATAAGACCTCATGTTCGTGCGGCGCTACGCGACTCCAGCTTATATATAGAGGCTGGGTCACATGCTGCACTGGCCAATCACAGCCATGCCATTAGTAGGCATGGTTGTGATGCCTTCTAAGGGCACACAAGTCAAACACTTGTTGACTGGCTGCCCTGCAGCCTTTCAAAACGCGCCATTAAATCGCCGAACACCGAACTCCAACCCGAACATACAGTGATATGTCCATGTTCAGGTCCGGGATCCAAAAAACGTAATGTTCAGTACCAACCCGGACTTTACAATCCGGGTTCGCTCAACTCTAGTCATGGTAAATACTATGTAAGTTTGGCATCCTCTGTCCAGTCCCATGCCATTTTGTCATCAATACCAATGTTGGACACTATGTTTCTGCATTAATTTCTGATGCATCATCAGTGCAGTGCAGTAATGTGTTCTAATGCACATTCAGAACCCATTGTGACTAGTAACCAGAGCACTGTTGTGGATTCAATTACACATTCCTTGTTCTATGTTTTCCAAAGGTATTTTGACCCAGTGTGTCTTCATCTCCCTGCTCTCTGGTCTCCTCTGACCCAGCTCTGTCTTACGTACTCATATACCTCTCCTTTCCTTGACCTTGCTTACTATCTTTACAATTCTCTTCTCTGTATGTGCTCACTTTAATGTCTATTAATTCACCTTGTACCCTATTTTTTGTCATAGTAAGTTAGGTGTAATTTCAGGTAATGCATGTTCGGTTACCATGACAGCTGTATTTAAGGATTTTTGTAAATTAAAATATTAAAATCTGAAAATAACATCCATTGATTCACTAAGCGATTTTGCAATTCACACACTTACTCAACAAACTCATTATTCATGAAATAATCCCCGTTATTTTATTATTTTAAACAGGTATTGTCTAAAGGAGTCTATTGTTATGAAGTCATGCAAATGTAGTGTATCCTAAAAGCAGTTTAGAAATATAAGGTGTTTTGCTTTGTGCATATAATAGGAATATTGCCATTAAACATAACATACAACTTTATTTTAAATTAAATATAAAAACCTATTTATTTTTCAAGAAATGTCCGGCTGTTGATCATTTTCTTCAACCAGATACCTGATCCCTTCATGTATGGGTGAATTACTGAATACAGTCTTCAATTTATCAGTTGTTAAATCAAGGAGCTTCCTTTCGCTTGCACAAGCAATTATGATATTTTTTATTCAAGTGAAAAAGACACTCTGCCTTATTACACATGCTTTGTCTCTCATTGACTTAGAAGTGAAAGTGCCTACTGAACTTGTGACAGAACCATCTGTCTGCTTGTATTTTAATTGCATTCGTCTGTTTGTCTCCCGTTCGTATGAATGGCTGGTTTCTATAGCCCAGCCATTCGAATGACTCTTTTTCCCGAACAAACCTGCCGAACGAACGTCCACCCAGGAGAGAAGTGTGCTGCTGGTTAACCTATTGATCCCAATTAGAACGTTGTGGTTAACCGCAGACACTTCTCAATTAAACGGAATTCAGGGTGGTCGTCGTTCGTATGTCGACCACGAGGCAGCGGCCATTTTAAACCAAGCGAAAGCCCAGCGGTGTTTGGCTCTATTTCTATCTAACTAAAAATGGACACTTTTTCTGCCGAACACCGCTGAAACAACGGAACGCCTGGCTGCCTCCACGAACCCATACGAACACCGGCCGTTCGGGAGTTTTGGAGCATACGAAAAGACTTAACCCAGATAGTCTTCCCATGGAGTCATTTGTATACCGAAAGACTGTAAGAACTTTGACTCCATGGCGATTGAACTATGTGTGTGGGATCTGAGCGCTATTCGCCAATAATATGCACTCAGATCCAGGCTATCTGGGGATATGTGATACGAATGGGAAATGTTCGGTTTTTGTAAAGTTATATATTTTTATGTCTTTTGTGATTTTATATTTAAAATGGCGACTGGCTTTGTCCTGGAGTTAATTGAGTTACTTGGTAATTAACTCCAGGGCAGAGGGGAGGGAATCATAATGCACTGTGGGTAAAATCTGTGACTGTGTGTCTGGAATGTCCCCATATCTGTCTCTCATTTAAGTCTCCCATTTGGTCCCCTAGGGGAGTGTCCACCAAGTGGGAGACCTGCATAAATACGGGCAGGTAGCCCACAGTAAAGCAGATCCTTATTTGACCCTCAAGACGGAGCTTGGTCTCGTTTGTGGGAGGAATTATTACTGGGACAGCGCTTTCGGTATTTCTAGCTGTGGAAGGAGTTCGACTGTTTTGCTGTTCGGGAGTTGCCGCGTTCGTGGACTCCGTTCGGGAGTTTGGTGGTCGACTGGATAAAATCTGCATTTCTTGAGAGGGGGATTATTCACTAAACGGCAGCTTCATCTACCTGGCGGGGAGTGTCGTAACAGAACTATATTAGGGTTGCCCAGGTGCCTAGACAGGGTGCCATTTTGGGCACCCCCTAGAACACCAGGCTCAGTTTCTATGAGTGTTGTGTGTTTATGTAATAGCTGAGTGTTGTGTGTGTAGGAGGCTTAGAGCTGTATGAGGGTTAAGTGAATCTGTGTGCTGATTGAGTGTTGTGTGTGACAACTGAATTTTGCATGTGTGAGTTTGTAGGGAGTCTGAGTGTAGCTAGTGTTTTGTGTGTGTATTTTGCCTCACCCCCCTCCCCGCTTATCTTTCCTGTCAGTCCAGTGTAGGGTGACCTCGATCCCTGTTGGTCCTGTTGGGGAGCGCCAATGTCTGTACCACAGCATGTATGACCACTTTAAGAGTAGTTCCGGCACTCGGTCAATGACTCAGAGAACCGGGTGCAATGCTCTGATTCATCAAAAAGTGCTATGGGGTCCGCAAGGGTGCTCTTAAAGTATTGGTATAGATGATAGAGCTCCCCCTCTGGAGCACATAGAGCTCCCTGAGTAAGTCCCAATCTCTCATCTGTTGTTCAGTGTGCATTCCACCATTAACCACCATTTTGCATTCCACCTCGCATGTCAATCTCGATCTAGACCAAAGTGATTGCCATTCTTGGAATGACAGTGTTACCGTTTTGGTACCGAATGAGAATTACCCCCATAATGGCATACCATTTGAAAAAGTAGACAACCCAAGGTATTGAAAGTGGGGTATGTTTAGTCTTTTTTAGTAGCCACTTAGTCACAAACACTGGTCAATGTTAGCATCCATATTTGTTTTTGTGTGAAAAAAGCAAAAAAACTAATATTTGGCCAGTGTTTGTGACTAAGTGGCTACTAAGAAAGACTGGACATACCCCACTTGCAATACCTTGGGTTGTCTACTTTTGCAAATGGTATGCCATCATGGGGGTAATTCTCATTCCTGGGCTACCATACGCTCTCAAAGGCAACATAACCAATCTGGCAAATTTAAATGTAAAAAAAACAAAATGCAAGCCTTATATGTGACTCTCTAACTTTCCAAAACACCATAAAACCTGTACATGGGGGGTACTGTTATTCTCGGGAGACTTCACTAAACACAAATATTAGTGTTTTAAAACAGTAAAGAATATTACAACAATAATATAGTCCATACAAGTGCAGTTTGTTTGTAAAAAATGCAAAAAACTTCATTTTAGTTAAAATATAATCATTGTAATACAATATACCAGTTTTAAACATTAATATTTGAGTTCAGCAAAGTCTCCCGAGTAAAACAGTGCCCCCTATGTACAGGTTTTATGGTGTCTTGGAGAGTTACAGGGTCAAATATAGTGCTTGCGAATTAAATTCTCTGCACTTTCTCCCTGTGTTGTCAGGCATGTCAATCAAATTTTTTTTTTTTTATGTAATAGTTTTTATTGGTTTTTCAGTACTTGAAACATGTTTCACATATACATATACAGAGGATGGAACAATGGTTATAAAGGAGAAGTCTATCATACTTCTTGGTAAAGTGTACATCATGAAGTTAACAATGAGGAGACTAATGTAATATCATAACATGTGTTTACATAACTATAACCTGCTTCGATGCCTAGATCTCTCAACTCGTCAACCTCTAATCCAGGCTCAACCAGTGTTCCATATCGTGATGTAAAGAGAGAACTGGGAGTAGGGGGTAGGAGAAAGAGGGAGGGGGGTGTGTGGAGGGGGGGGGGAAAGGTGATCGGTTTTGTTGTGGCTCTGATCCCTTCTAGAGCCTTCTTGACTATTTGCTTATCGTGGCTGACTGTCGCCACTCATCCCATTTTCTCCATGCCGTTTGCCAAACTCCACTAACTGCCCTCGTCTGTCTAGCAGCTATTTCATACGATTTGGTAGTTTCCACCTGGGCTAAACATTTGTCAATGTCTGGGGTTGCTTCATTGAGCCACATTCTGCTTATGAGCATGAGCGCTGCAATGATGATATGGTAAGTAAGATACCGGTCCGCTTTTTTCAGTTTTTGGGGCAGTGCTAGTAATAAGTAAGTTTCTGGGGAGAATGGTATGGCAAGTCCTGTGGATGCCGTGATAATATTAGAAATGCCACCCCAAAAGGGTTTTAGTTTAGGACATGTCCACCATATGTGGAGCATTGTGCCTGGGTCTTGTAGGCACCTCCAGCAAGCCTTTGATTTCTGGCTATCGTGTTTGTGGAGTCTAGTTGGTACCATGTACCATCGGTATAACACCTTCCTGCTAGTTTCTATATGGGATGTGTTCCGCGTTAGGTGCTTATGAGCCGATAGGATTTTGGACCAGTCTTCGTCTGACATATCTGTGTTCAGCTCTCGTTCCCAAGCTCGCACAAAGTGTAATGTTTTTGGTGGTGTCTGGGTTTTTAATGTTTTGTATAGGAAAGATAGCAATTTTTGCGGCTGCTTATTGGTTATGCACATTTTTTCTATCACAGATAGTGTAGTGTCCTGGTGGTGCGTCCTATCCACCTTAACGTATTTCCCCACCCACGAGTGTATTTGTAGGTAGGCGAAATAGGCCTTGGGTGGCAAATTGAATGTGTTCGAGAGCGACTCATAAGTCAGCAGGTGGCCATCCGTCATTATTTGGGATAAGCACTTGATCCCATGATCATGCCACAGTCCATGGTCAAATCCAGGAATTAGGGCATTAAACGCTTGGATTTGCAGTGCAGGAGAGACATATGGCGTGGAGTAGTGTTTTTTAACATATCTATCCCACACCGCAAGTGTGGCAGTCGTAGTGGGGCAGGCGTTTGGGTAACGTGGCCTTTTTTGTTTGGAGATCCAGGCCAGGGTGGACAATGACATGCCGCCAATATGTGCTATTTCTATTTGATGCCATGGCGGTAGTCTAGTGTGGTGGAAAGTCGTCATGAGGGTACCCATTAGAGCCGCTGTGTAGTATCCCATAATTTCTGGTGCTCCCATCCCTCCTTCCCTGAAGGGTTTATACATGGTAGCTGCTGCTACTCTAGAGCGTTTTCCTCCCCATATGAACCCATTTAGTAGGCGTTGGGTTTCAGTAAAAAACTTCTTTGGTAGTTGGATTTGGAGTGTTCTAAATAAATATTGCAGCTTTGGTAGTATCATCATTTTTGCTGCCGCTATCCTACCTGTCCAGGATATATATTTCCCTTTCCAGCTGTGTAGTTGGTGTTTAATATTACTAAGTAATGTAAGGTAATTCGCTTTATACAGTTTCCTAATTGTGGGCGTGAGGTGGATCCCCAGGAATGTCAAGTGGTCCCTTCTCCAATCGTATGTGTGTTTGCTTTGTAAGTTTGTGAGTTGCCCCGCAGTGAGATTAAGGCCCATGGCTTGTGTCTTACTAATATTAAGTTTATAATATGAGCAGTTGCCAAACTGTGTTAGCATATTTTGGAGATGCAGTAGTGAGGTGTCAGGATGTGATATCGTGAGCATCACATCATCGGCGAACAGAGTGATTTTGTGCGTTTTCCCTCCTATGGTAATCCCTTTAATGTTTGGGGAGTCCCGTATTCATTGTGCCAGGGGTTCTAACGCCAATATATATAATAGTGGAGAGAGCGGGCATCCTTGTCGGGACCCGTTGGAGACCTGGAATGGCTTGGAAATAAAGCCACCGTTCGCTATTTTTGCTGTGGGGTTATCATACAGCGCTGAAATTAAGGTGATGAAGCCCTCTGGGAAGGCAAATTTCCTCAAAACCGCCTCCAGGTATCCCCAGTGTTGCCTGTCGAATGCTTTCTCAGCATCTAACGACAGAGCCACACTAGGTTCTCCCGATGTCTGGATGTTGTGGAGAATGTTAACCAGTTTCCTGGTTCCGTCCGAGCCCTGTCTGCCCCGCACAAAGCCCACTTGGTCGTCCCGAATTATTCTGGGGAGGAGTGTTCCCAATCTATTAGCGTATATTTTTGCTAGTATTTTTAAGTCTGTGTTTAGGAGCGATATGGGCCTTAAATTTTGACATTTGCAAGGTGGCTTCCCAGGTTTTGGTAGAGTGGTTATGTGGGCCAACAGCATTTCTTGCGGTATTTTGCCTGTCTCGAGAATGTTATTGTAGAGTTTTTCTAGTATAGGAACTAGAATGTGAGAGAATGCTTTGTAGTAGGCATTGATAAAGCCATCTGGGCCAGGAGATTTTCCCTTTGGGAGTGCTTTAATGGTGCTTGTTATTTCATTCTGAGTAATTGGTTCTTCCAAAAAGGACCTGTCTGCTTGTGTAAGTTGTGTTGTGTGGGTTGCTGCTAGGAAAGTGCTGATGTCCGAGGGAAGTGGTTGGTGCGTATGTTCGTCCTTTTTTAGATTGTATAATGCATCATAATAGTCCGCCAACATATCATTAATGTCACAGGGGTTGTACACCTTGTTTCCTAAAGAGTTTGTGAGGAAGGGGATTTTTGAGTTCTGCCTTTTTTGTCGTTAGAGGGCTGCTAGTGCTTTCCCTGCTCTGTTTCCCTGTGTGTACATTCTGAGTTTGAGCCTGTAGGTTATCGTGGCTGTTTTGTGGAGGTGAATGTCATTTAATCGTTTTTTGATTTGGTCTATGTTCTGTTGCGTGGTGGTGGATGGGCTTAGGGTTTGTGTAGATGTTTCGTCCCTGAGCTGTCTCATGAGGGTTACGTATTCTGTCTTTGCTTGTTTGTTTAGGTAAGATGCTTGGCTGATCATGAGACCACGGATAAATGCTTTATGTGTCAGCCACATCGTGGCTAAAGAGACTTCAGGTGTCTCGTTTATGGCGAAGAACGAAGTGATTTCTTCAGTGAGTTTAGTGGTAAAGTTAGGGTTATGTAGAAGAACCTCGTTCATGCGCCACGGCGATGTTATGCGGGATTGAAATTGGTCTGTTAAGGTCAGCATTACCGGGGCATGATCAGACCAGACTATGTCTCCTATCTCACTTCGGAAGGCGTTTGACAGTATGTCACCCGAGACAAATATAAAATCAATTCTGGAGTATGTTTTATGTACTGAAGAGTAAAAGGTGAATTCCCGATCATTCGGGTGTTGTGCTCTCCACACATCGTATAGATTGTGCTCCGTGAGGAGTGTCAGCAATGTTGTGGCCTGTTTGTTTAAAGATTTACTTCTTGAGGACTCAGCCGGCTGTGTAGTATCTAGTCTGGGCTGCATGACATGGTTTAAGTCTCCACAAACAATTGTGGATGATGGGTAGGTATTGGGAATTTTATGTAAAACTTTCTGAAGAAAGTTCCTTTGGTCTGTATTGGGGCTATATATTCCCACCAATGTATATAAGGCGTTATTGATACTGCAATGCATTATTAAATAGCGTCCTTGCGGATCTCTTTTGAGATTCAGGAGTTCGAATGTGACTGAGGCGTGGATAAGGAAGGAGACACCCCTAGATTTGGATGAATAGGTGGAGTGAAACTCGCAAACATGGGTACCCTGTTGTGTATAAAATGTGTCTCCTGTATGCATAGTATGTCTGTTTTGTTGCTGTTTGCTTCTTCTATGAGGAGCCTCCTTTTGTGTGGTGTGTTTATGCCTCGGGTGTTAATAGTCAATATCTTCATCATGTTTGGGTTCGTATGGAACAATGCTGTTACAGAAGTTCAGTGTTAAATTTCCTGTCCCTTCGTACCGTGGAAGGGGCTGTTGTAGTATTAATGTCAATAGTGGAGGTGAATGGGGGTCAGACCCATTATTGTATGGTAGTATGGGGGCATACCAGTGGCGATATTGGGGGGGATTCTCATTTGCTTTTTTAGAAGTTTGTATTCGATCACGGACATCTTGGGGGGGGGGAGATAAACTAGGGGAGGGAGTTTGAACTATGTACAGGGTGTCTCCCGTGGAGACAGTGTGTGGTCGTACCACAATTGAGGGGTGGAGGAGAAAACTCTCTACCATGAAACGTGGCTATTTGGGCACCTATGTGTACCTTGATGTGTTGCAGCTGTAGTGTGAGGAATGCGCTTGGTCATATTTGCTCAGCTGGCGAAGATTTCATGGACACAGCGTCGGCCGGGTTTAGGATGGTCCCAGTCGGCGCTGGCCATTCCATATGTGCCACCAGTGAGTTTTTTCAGAGGGGGTTTTCCTTGTCTATGTGCTGAGGTTGCATATCTGGCTTGGTTCGACTCTGTGTTTGTATAGAAACCTGACGTATTACTATATATACCTCCCAGTATGGGCACATGTATAGACAGCAGTTTTACCCAGCGAGGGCCATACATCATTCCCGCCGCTAGCATCCTCCCCCCTTCTACATTCATCTGCTCTACATAACATTTTCCCCGGTTATCACAGTCCACATTCATAGGAGGCTTAGGTGGCAGGCCCCCCGTTACCTTACAGGGCCCTCGGAGCCCCTCTCATGGCTCTGGTAATTGGCAATGTTCGTTAGCCCCGATCAGAGGGTTTAGTCCGTGTGAAACCGGTGTCTTCCTATGCAGGCCTCGTGTTTGCCCGCCATCACGAGCACTTGGTGATGCAAATGTCTTTTTGTTTAGGGTCAGGAAAGGGGATCTCTATAAGTCAGAGGGAGATGGCGTCTCGCCGTCCTGCGTCGAGGTCCAGACCGGGGTCCCCCGCAGTTACCACTGCTCTGCGCACGCTTCGTTACAGGGGTGGCGGAGGGTCCCGGTCCGGTAGCCCACAACTGTGAGGACTCCGCACAGGGCAACCATTGATTACAGGCATGCCAAAATTCCTTTTCATCCGTAGTGGAGGGAGACCAGCCAATTTCTCGTCTGTTGCATTAATTTACAGAGTCTGTACGTGGAAAAGGGTCTGTGTCCGCAGACCAGTTTGTCAGCTGGTTCAATGTTTAACCTGGGATTTTTTCCAGTCTCGCTTGAGTGTACCTGCCTGGTGTGTAGTATTTGTTGCCGGCTCCGCCGGCATGCCCCAAGCCCGCAGTTTCGTTACCCCCTCTTCTGGAGAGTTCAGCACTGTCGTGTCGCCGTCTTTTGTGACTATTAATTTAGTGGGGAAGCCCCATCTGTATCGAATACCATGTGACCGTAGTGTATTGGTCACTTGGGAGAATTCCCTTCTTTTCCGAAGAGTGGCAGCCGACAGGTCTGCATAAATCCGAACAGTGGGGTATTCGGGCGGAGGTTTAGCCCGCATTCTACTGCTTCTGAGTATGTGTTCCTTAATATGGAAGTAGTGTGCTCGAAGTAATATGTCTCTAGGTACCGTCTGGGGGAGGTGCCGGGGCTTCGAGAGGCGATGTACCCTGTCTACAAGTAGCATGTCCGTTGGTATCTCCGGTGCGTGGGCATGCAGTAGGTTCCGCACGTATGCCTGCAGTTCGTCGTTGGAGACATCCTCGGGCACTCCCCGCAGACGGAGATTGTTTCGACGCGAGCGATCCTCCAGGTCTGCCAACTTTTCTTCCAGATTGTTGATGTTTTTTGCCATGTGTTCTACCGTTGTGGCCAGATCATTGTGGGCAGTGGCGAATTCGTCGCATTTGTCCTCCATATGTGATGTCCGCTTTCCTAGTTCTTGTATATCTTTGCGCATGGAGTCTGCTGTGTGCTGCCATGTTGCAATGAGTTTGTTAGATAGGGTTTCCAGAGCTGCTGTGAGATCAGCCTTTGTTATTTGTGATGCGTCTGGGGTCGATTCCAGGGAATCAGCCTGCGCGCCATCATCCGATTCTGGGTCCATGTGGTCTTTTGAGGCCTGCGCCGCCATTGTCGCAGAAGTTTGCTTTTTGCTGAAAAAATTGAGCTTGTCCGGTTTTGCCGAGCTCCTCTTGCCTTTGTGGTGAGACATCGCTATTTTGTAGCAGCAGATGCTGTGTACAACACTAGGATCGCATTAGATTAGGTGCCCAGGTGCCGGAGCGAGGTTTTATGCGACCATCTTGCTCCGTGGTTAGCCACGCCCCCCCGTCAATCAAATTTTAATTAATCAAATCACATAATTATGTTAAAAGATTACTTAAATATACATGTAGAATTTTAATATATATGCATTTATAGGTATTTAAATTCTACGTGTATACTAATGTAATCTTTTATGTAATTATATGTATTTATCTATATATATATATTTGCGGTTATTTGTATTTTATATATAGATAGCTATATATAGAATGTCATTCTAAGTGTATTTTGTTACCAATATATATATATATATATATATATATATATATATATATTAATAACAAAATACAGTTAGAATGAAATTGCATATAAATATATAATTTATATTAAATTTTGTTTCAATATTTTATTTATTTTAATATTTTATTTATTTATTATTGTAATTATACGTATATACATATATATATAATATATGTGTATATATCTATTATATATATAATATATATACATATAATATATATGTAATGTCATGCTAAGTGTATTTTAATAGTAATATATATACTAATATTAGTATTAAAATACACAACGTATGACGTTATATATATATAATATGTATTTAATTTATTTTACACATTTCAGACAGTCCCCCTGCTGGCAGATCCATAGCCAGCTACAGGGGGCCATGTGATCGCTCTTTGAGAGCGATCACATGGCCCCCGTGGGTCTCATTAGCCGGGGGAGGGCTGCCTGGGCGGTCAGGCAGCCCTCCCGAAGAGGATCGCTGCGGAGGTAAGTAAATTGGAGCTCCCCAGGGCTTAAGCCGTTACGGCATTCTATGCCGCCACAACGGCTTTAAGGCCCTTTAAAGCCGCGACGGCATAGAATGCCGTAACGGCGTTAAGGGGTTAATAAAAATATATGTGAAGTAAAGGTCACTGAACTAATGCTACACCTAAAGAATATATATTTCCATCTTTTTCTCAGTGCATTGCTGTCTATACAGCTGGGTTGCTCACTAAAGTCAGAATCATTTGGAATTCAAAGAGAATTAAAGTGAATTTCAAACTATAGGTCACAATAGTCAAATTTCTGAACTAGTCAGCTATGCTTCAAGTGTGGCTACTTTGACCTCAAATTTGAAATCCACTTTGAATTAGCAGCAATTCTAACGTTGGTACATATGTATTATTTATTTATTACTGGTATTTATAAAGCACCAACAGATTCCGCAGCACTGTACAATTAGTGGAGAACATACAATATGCACAGACAAATACAAAAGGTAGAGAGGGCCCTGCCTGTAAGCTGAGATATAGCCATGTAAGCTCTTTTATATTGATGGCTAAATAAGTAAACAGAGAGTTGCAGCTATTGGTAGAGTATATAACTCTGTGTGTGTGTGTGTGTTTTGTGTCCTTTTAATGTTTAAAAAAAGATGAAAACATTAAAACTGCTAAGAATTGTTTGTTTTTCCTCAATCCTGTGGTATATTCTATATTGTTTTTTTCTAAAATCTCCAGTCTAAATAAAATAATACATTTTAAACTATTGTAAAATAACACACACAATGTAGATACACAAGGAGCTGCCAACACTTTTATGTCATTTGATTGAAACTTTCAGCCATGCTGGGGACAAAAACAAAACATCAAATCTATTTTATGTTTGATATATGAGAAATGCAAAAAAAGATATAATAACCACGTGGATTGCAACTTTTTTGTTACATTGTTGGAGTGTTCAAAGGCAGAGCGTTATGCTTTCTTTTGAATAACGGTAATGCTTTACAAAGGTAGACAACAGGAAAGCTAAGGTCAATTTTAACCTTTTTTGGTTCATCGTTAAGTCTTTTCCATTATGACAAACTTCCTTAAGATATATTCCAGATACAGAGTGCATCAATTAAAGAGTAAACAAAAAAAAAAGTAAAAATAGAATTAATAGTATAATTATCTCACATATGTTACAGATTACTAAATAATTCAATATATAAACAGCACTACCTATATCGGTGATAAAACATCTTAAATAAATAATACAATTTAAAAAATTGTTGTTGTTGAAAATAAACATTCTTTTCAGTTTTCTGAAAAAGTAGTTTGCCTTTAGGTCATCGAGCCTCATTCACTTGAGCTTTCTTGATGTAGATAATCTTCGGGAGGTCTCTTCATTTCAGTGGATGGAATGTTGCATTTTTATTCTCTGTACTTTGGAAAAGAATGATAATACATATAGCCATTGGTTTAATAGGTGATGTGAAGGTATGTAAACTCGAAGTTGGATGCCGTGAGCTCAGATTAATCAGACAGTAATTTTATTCAATGTACTGATTGTTAAAACATAAGATGAGAAATGTAAATTTTGTAGCTCTTGGCATTTAAGTCTCAAGAACATGTACAGTTCCTTCTAGTGGTGAGGACTGTCTAATCAGGCGATAGGATCTGTCCTGGGTGTCATTCTAGCTCTACAAGGGAGAATGAAGCTCTCCACAACCCAGGATCTTTCTCCATCCTGAACTCTAAACACAGAGGAGCAGAATCCTAGTGCTGGGCAGTTTTGACTTTTAGTATTAATCCTTGTTGACAATGAAGGCACATTGTTTCATAACCCATCAAGCAGCTAGTGGACTCTTTAGTCCTACTGTCATTAGACTCTAGGCCACCGAGCATTCCTTGTTCCAGAGATCATTGGACTAGGGTGCTTGGGAATTAAGCTTTCAGGAATAAGTCCTCACAATCTCACTTTAGATCATTCTAGCAGCCTTGAAATTTTTTTTATGTCACAAATACCTTTTTGTTTTGTAGTCCTATGGAGCGTAGCACAATATGGCCCAAGGGTGTGACCAAATCCCCATTTCTTTAATCTAGACTTTTTATTAAACTTAAAGAGTGTTCATATATTTGAAACTGTTATTTTTGTTTTTGCACTGTTTCCTTTTTGGGAATTTTATCTAATGCAAGATAGTATATTTTAGTATCCGATAGATACACGCTGCAATAGCCATAGCACTGTACAAACCTTCGGTAAACCTCGTTACATAAAAACGGAATAATACGTAGCATCAAAATGATTGTAATAAATAGATTTTGACTATGTTACGTCAAGCTACTAATTCAGTCTGTGCTTTATGTGAAAGGGGATGCTAACCAATTTGTAAGGTGTAGCTACTGAAACTTAAACTTTTGTGAAGTACATTTAGCAAAGTATGAATTGTAGAGAATTGACTAGAGAATTCACATGGTTAGATTTGGAGAATTTCTCTAACTCACGCATTCTGCCTACAACATGTAATTCCACAGACAATTCTTCACTAGTGAATCGTGTGTTTATAGGGCAATAAAACTTTTCTTTCTTTTTTAAATTTAGGCAATAAGCACCTGAGTGTCATAATTTAGGCAATAAGCACCTCTCAGCTTTCTTGTAATTGTGATGAAGTTGTTTTGGTGCATGGATGCTGTCCAGGAGGTGGAAGGGTCTGGGAGGGAGGGTCTGCTGGAGATTGGCCGGGATGTGTCAGCTGACCGGAGCTCGCCGCGAACGGTTCGTGGCGAACCGTGGCGAGCCGTTCGTGGGAAGTTCGCGAACAGTTCGCGACATCACTAATATTAACTAATTACTATTTGACATTGTAAATAGGAATATAATCTTTATTTCATGCTAAAAGCTGAAATAATTGCAATACATTGACAGTTTAAAAATAGAAAAATAGAATTTCTAAGTAATTTCTACACACATTCATTCATAATTATTTCTTTTAAAAACACCATCTATATTCCGCATAAAATTCTTTATTTATATAATCATCAGTGCATGCTCTAACCGAACATCTGTTGAGTCAGTTCTGCCCTAATTTTATCTATCTAGTTGATTGCTATTATCATATATCACGATGAGTTTTATTTTCTTTTTTAAGATCAGCATCTAGCACGGGTGATCAAACAGACTGCAGATATTTCCGCATCCTGCTATCTTAGTGATGAGAATGACATCATAAACATCTGTGGAGCAGACGTTAGTGTTTCATGTCAATAATGACAGAATCAAATTTACTTATTAGAACTGATTCTGGGGTTTTGTCCTTTAACAATTTGATCAATACATGCTATATTTTAAAAGAAAAAAGGAACTGTTTAATTGCCGTATATATTGAATAATCACGAACCATTATCAGAAGGCTTTAGGCATAGCCTTTGAAGGTCCATAAATAAATATTCTTCATCTTATCACATGTTTTTTTCACAAAGGAAATGCTACAATAAAGATGTTAAGTGAAATGAATTCTTTGAAAGTTTCTAAATTTGATGCATTTTTAGATATACATGTATCTCAGTATTAATGGCTAGAGATACAGCAAAAGGTGAGGTGTTTTAGATAGCTCTCCTTTTTAAGTGTGACTTCCCCGGTGTTTAAAAAAAACACTTAAAAACACATACACAATAAGAAAATAGAAAACTGATAGAGGGCGCTCTAAAATATGTGTGAAACCAAAGAAATAACAACGTAAATACTTATTCACACTCTTTCTTCATATATTATATGTACTATACCTAGACATAAAATACAACGGTGCGTAGCATAATACTGTATGGTGTGTACATTAATAGTGATTTGAACATTTCCAACTCACAATTTGCAGAGCCACGTATAGTAGGCTCCGACTATGATAGCGTGTTCAGATATCTCTAAGGATGCACATCCACTCCTCTCCTGATGCAAATAACCCGACTGGTAACAGGAATCAGCAGGAAAATAATTTGCCGGTCTGGAGTTTTTTTAAAGTGCTTCAAATTAGTTTTTAATCAAAATATAATATAAAAAATAAAATAAAATAAAATATTTTGTATTATATTTTGATTAAAAACTAATTTGAAGCACTTTAAAAAAACTCTGGACCGGCAAATTCTTTTCCTGCTGATTCCTGTTACCAGTCGGGTTATTTGCATCAGGAGAGGAGTGGATGTGCATTCTTAGAGATATCTGAACACGCTATCATAGTTTATGCAGCCCTAGTCACACCTTCTGTGGCTGTGACTGACACAGCCTGCATGAAAACAAAATGGTTTCATTTTCAATTAGATGTAATTACTTTAAAAGTTTTTATCTCCTGCTTTGTAAATTGAAATTTAATCACTCACAGGTGGTTGCTGCAGGGTCTAGCAAGCTAATAACAGAGCAGGAGATAAGAAATTGTAAATTAAACTGAATTTGCAATAAAGGAAGAATAAACATTAGATGACATTTTACAGGAAGTGTATATGAAAGCTGTGTGAGTCACATTCAGGTAGGTGTGACTAAGGCTGCATAAACCAAGTGATTGCAGGGGCATGATCTATACACCAAAACTGCTTAATAAAGCTAAAGTTGTTTTGGTGACTATAGTATCCCTTAAATAATATAAATATTATGTATATATTTTACAGAACACTACGCGCAATTCCTTCAAATTGGTATGAGGATCAAGTGAGAAAAGTATTGAACAGAAGAAAAAATTGGAGGAGCAATGAAAACATCTATATTTATATGTGGAATATTTATTAAATATGTATTATATATATACGCATATAAATACAGATTATAATTTTTACTGCTCCTCCTGTTTTCCCCTCTATAAATAATAACAAAATCAATATTTAGTGATTGTTTTCTAGCTATCAATTGTATATTTTTCCTTAAATCATCTCTTTTTAGGATCTAGGGTTGAAACTCAGAATCATAATTCAAAATTAATATTCTTCTGGTGGCTCTGACAAGCCACGTTTTTGGAAATTAAGTTAATTTCTCACAAAAATCTATTTGTGACAATTATTTATATATTCACAAGCGTGGTAGTGAACATGTTAAAATATGTAATTTAAGGAGACACTTTGATGTTCCGTGTGTGATTCAAATTTAAAAAAAAAAATAGTATTAATTTATGTTGTTTTGTTAATTTCTTGATCTGGTTGTCATTAGAAGTAAAGTTCTC
The DNA here is from genome assembly GCA_933207985.1 of Pelobates cultripes. NCBI lineage: Eukaryota > Metazoa > Chordata > Amphibia > Anura > Pelobatidae > Pelobates > Pelobates cultripes. Next base: position 396,273,082 of record OW240912.1, on the reverse strand, counting down.
TTCCACCCTGTAAAATCTCTACAATCTCCACTTCATTCTGATTCAAAGTAACACAGTACCCAGTTTAGTATGCAGAGTACACAGTGTGGAGATGTATGGAAGGACCCCTGCTTAAATGTGTCTGCAACAAATACAAAGTGAAAGTGAAAAAATGAGCATCTAGTGAAGAAGAAAGGTTTCTTCGGGTGTGTTGTATCTCCCGACTAATCTCTTGTCTTCACTACAATCTCTTTTCTTCACTTCCACTTTGAATGAGGTTTGTAGATTTGTTTTGGTTCAAACTGCAATTCATATGAATTCGAGCTGATCATGTGATAGGTGGAATTCCCAAACTTTGAGACAACAATTGCCAGGAACCTACTGGAACATCCAATGGCCGAGCATCTCCATTTCCGTTTGTGGTTCTTAATTCCGCACAATGCACTCCAAAAAAAAGAGATCGATCAGAAAAAAAGCTAAACTAAGGGACATTCAGTTGAGTTTATTCACAGATCAATTGAGAAGTGATTACAAAGGGGAAATAAGGAGGGGTAGTAAAAAAAACCTCTATATTTATTTATTATATAGGTAATAAATATGTAATATATATATATAGGTTTTTTTTTCTTATTGTTCGCTGCTTTTTCTCACTTGATCTACAAACCCAATGTCAGGAAAATATGCCTATCAATGTACTGCAAAATAAATACAAAATATTATATTATGTTGATATTTTTTAGTACATTGATATTGCCATTGTTGTTTGTTTCTGTTTTATACTTTACTTACTGTAGAATCATTTTGTTCTGTTGTACCTGACTATATTTAATGTATGCTGATTACAGGGCCCCACTGTTCCTATTGTTACAATATTCAATGCATTTACATTTAATTCACATTAATTTAACCGTTACATTTTCTCTCTGCAACCTTTTTCTCGATGCATAGTTGTTACAGGTACTAGATTGAGGCCAGGGTTCTAGTGGAGTAAGAACTCATGCAAACATAATATCCTTACTGGACTTGTGGAGGGAACAGAGTTCCAACACTTCTTACTGTGAAACAGAAGCACTGTGAAAGCTTTCATGGTCACAGAGCTGCCAAACAAATAATTGTATTTAATTTAAAGGACTACTCAGAGCACCATAACACAATAAAGTTATTATGGTCTGATGAGGTCCCAGGTACCATCTTACCTGAAGAGGTTAAATGGTTAACAAATGGTTTAACTCCAAAGTCTTCAAGTCAGTGTCCCAGTGGACCTGCCCTTCCTCTGAATGTATGTCTTCAATCAATAATCTTCTAAACCAAGTACGGACGATGGCCTGAGAGTGCCAGTTGATTCTCTCAGTCAGTATCACTAGTCCTCCTTTGAGAAAAGTGAGAGAAAAAGATAAGATATCCACTTTTCTCAGCAGAGCGCTACATATGGTCTGCAAGACTTCTTGATCGAATTCTCAGTCATTCCGAGGGAGTGCAGGGGCAGAGCACATATTCCGGCAGGTGACTAAGCATAACCTGAACAATTTATAGAAGAACTAGGTGTTGGAAGACCTGGAGGAAACAAAAAAGATCAAACTAGGAACATTGTCCATGCAAAATTAAGGGTCCATGCCTAAACAATATCTGACAACAGACATTTTTGGTGGGTTTTTTTGTAAGAAAGAGAGAAGTGACAAATAATTATTTAACATAAAATGTATACGTGCATATAATACAATCAGGTTTCTACCTGTAGATTATATTAGAAGTTAATGGAACTTGCAAAAAAAAAGTTTTATTTGTTTTATGAAACACATTTACTAACTTTGAGAATAGAAGCCCATGAGAGTAGGAAAAAGCCCTGAGATTTATGGATTTTTATTGTAGTTATAAGGTAACATCTAGTCATAATATCTATACCACAATCTAGAACCTATTTGTGCTCTAAAACACATTTATATCATGAAAAAACAAAAAGTGCTCTGTGAATATATAGGCGCTTAAATGTAGTTACTCAAATATTGTGAGGGCACACTCTACTACACTCAGATGGATATCTCCCTATTCCACCCCAAAAGTGAAAATAAACAATAAAAGACAGGAAGGTGTACAGCACACCAACCAGAATAGTGGAGCATGTAAGGCGTACTTTAAAATACACCTACCCTTATTCTGGGCTGTAAGGATATTGCTATGAAAGGTAGAAAAAAGGGACTAATAGTGTAATATTGTATCATGCCACCATCCTTAATAAGGGATGGGTAGCTTAACTTGAAGGAAAATAGTAGGGCAGAGTGGTAAAGGCACCCTATGTGTGCCTTAGGCTTCTCTGTGAGGGAATACCGATATCGGTATCCCTCATTCAAAGGTAGTTAATTCATGATGTAAATGAGATAGGCAACATATCATAAATAAGGCAAAAGGGGATAAAAATAGATATAAAGGGAGAGGAGAGAAGAGCAATTACACAGATAATCTCAGTGTGTTCCCCCATAAACACTTATATGTAAAAATTGAGAATATATATGAGGTGATCATATAAAATAGTATAAAAACATAAACATAAACATACATTAAAATACACTTTAAATGTGTATAGATAAAAAAGGGGAGGGTGGGGGGAAGGGAAAATTTTGTAAAGGCATAGCATAAGAAAAATCATAAAAAAATTACATAACTCAAAGTCATTGTTTAAACCAAAAGGAATAAGGGTATGTAAATTAAAACTCCATTTAATCACCTGTTGGCCCATTTTTTTGACGATATCTTCTCCTCTCCAGCTGATGTCTATTTTTTGTATTCTATTGGAGTTTAGGGTCGCTGTTGTGCTTATATTTGAAGTGAGATGAGAGACTATGCTTGTCAAATACATTTATATCAGGGTTTAAACAAAAATAGACGTATAATATATTTGACTGTTGTGAATAGTGAGTTTTCAAATACTGATTAGGTCGTGTTGAAGAAAGGAATTCTTAGTGGATTTCTGTTAACTTTGAGTCAAGGTGACGATCAATACTTGAGAAAACATTTTGAGATAAATGTTATATCTCGGGACAAGCTGTTTTTGAAGCACAGTAAAGGTCATGTTCAGGCTAATAAGACAGCCACAAAAAAGCCTAGAACAAAAATAAACCTCAAAGCTGAAAATGCCAACTAGTAGAATCTATCACAATCTTTCAAACCCTTACAGGCTTTTATTCGGATATTGTTCAACAATCTTTCAATGCATTTGGTTTGTCAATGGAATGTTTAATCGTACTATATAATACTGTCTCTGTTTTGCATTCAGTATGAAGACCTTTAAAACGAATGGAGCAATGAACAGTGATTTTCAACAAAACAAGCAGAAACAGACATTTTGCTAAGTGCTTTGGTGATAAACTTAAAGCATTTATTGTGATTTTGCCTTCATATTTTTTCTTAAATACTGATCCTGATTGTCAATGGCATTTTAAGAGAATGTTCCTTTCACATACCATGCAAGAGTGCTATTGATCAGGAACTGCAGGATATTACAACAAAATCAATTGTTTTGCAATTATTATGTCTAATTCTTTATTACAGGCAAGCATTGACTCTTTTGGTGCCAAAGAGTTTAGATGTTGTTTAGATGTTCTCTGTAAAGCAATCAGAATTTACAAATGAAGTGCGGCGCTCACCTGCTGCCTTTTAGAAAAAAATAAAAGTAAGATCTGTTGAAATACCGCCGGCAACAGATACAACATAAAATGTTGCTACTATTAAACATAAAATATATGTATTGTACTGTTTTATCTTGATATTACATATGACAGATATAAAACCTCTAATATCTAATTGGTGTTTGCTCTCCTTGCTCAATGAGAGTTTCATAAAAAGCCTTACGTCAGCACAGAGTGCTTACCAATTTGGATAATGAGATCCAGAGAGACCACATAGGATATCTAAAGTAACACTTTGAAGCCATTTATCTCAAACTGTATGATAGGAAACAAAATCAATGGCACAATTTCTAATCTAAACTCAGCACGGAACCTTACAAATATATTACTCTTGTAAACAAGACAATAAAAATAGAATAATACATGACACTATAAAAAAAATCACAAAAAGCCTTTTAGTAAATAATACAATTCATAAAACGTGACAATATTATCTGTAAACCCCTCCACTTCTTTGTTCATTCTTTTCATTTAAAGACAAAATAAAATGTCATTTATTTAAAACATGATGAATGAATAGCTAACCGATACAATTAAGAGGAAACATCAATTTTGTGCATGTTGCTTCTCAAGATTACCTGAGTAAATAATTGTAATGTTATTTATTTGCTCACCCTTTGAAGAAATATTAGAGGAATAAACATTGTTACCCCTTTTGCGTACAATATTTGATTTAAAAAAAATGACCCTGCTTATGGGTATATGTAAGGAACCAACTCTAGCATAAAGTATTTGTTTAGCATAGTTAAAGGCAATTTTAATGAGATGCTTGTTCTGCATTTGCTGTAGACTTGTCTGTGGAATATCAGGACAAAAGAGAGACAAGACTGGAAGAGAATGCTGTGTGTGATCATATGGAGCAAACCTGCAATTGTGTATGTGTTTGGAGACTGCTTGTAGGGTGCTTGTTAGGTGGATGTTGCTGGTGGTGTTGTCTATGATTGTGTGGGGAGGCTGGTTGTGAGAATTGGGTCTGCAGTGTTTGGCAGGATGGGGCTATAGTATATAGGGCATATGGGCTGCAGTGTGTGGGGGAGATTCAGGCTGTAATATATGGGGGAATAGTTTATTACTTTACTTTATTATCCCCTGCCTAAAGCTTGCCCTTGGCAAGAGAAAGGGGAATCTTGAGCTATGGTGGTCCTTCCAGCCATCACAGGGAAAAGTATCAGAGTATTACTGTGGTAACCTGCAACAATGCTCTGATACAGTGAGAACCTGGTCTGTATATTGAGCACTATTGATCTTGTTCATAAAAAAAAAATATAAAATATCCACGGGAGGTGTAGGCCAAGTTCTCCCTCTTCACCATTGGCATCAGGATCTTTGATTTTCTCACTGATCGTGGAGCCCCTCTCAGGACTGTGCTTAAGCTGCATCGATCCTGCAGAGGCCATCCAGGGAGATTCCTTTATCTTCTTTGTTGGCCTTGGCCCATGGTCACCATTGTACACAGGGCATTTGCCTAATTTGCCAGATAGCAAGCCCACACCTGTGTGCTACCTTGGCATCCATTTGGAAGCTGAGAAAGTTGTGATATGGGAAAATGGATCTAGCAAGAACCTTACAGGAATAAGAAGGCACTTCTGGTGCTGACAATTTGAGAATACTATTTTGGAACCACTGAATTATCATCACAGGCATTGTCAGTCAGTTCTGAGGCACCATAAGGACCTCTTTGATTCAGCAGAACCAAGAACCTGAACATGAGCTATTTACAGGGACGGTGCAAGGATTTGGGGCTACACAGACAAAGATGCATTCCTCTGCCCGTAAAATACATCTTGTGTGTCTCTTAAACCCCCTCTTTAATTGTTTGCTTATTTTTGTGTTCCTTATCCCCTCTTTGTGTCTTATATCCGCCTTGTGTGTAAGACCCTTGTTTCTTAAATTCACCCTAGCCCATTTGTGTGTCTCTCATTTCTCCCCAGGCCCTCTGTGTGTCACTTATTTCCCCCATCCCCTATGCGTGTCGTTTACTCCTCCAAAGCCCCTCTTTGTGTCTCTTCCCCAACACCTTTGTATGTCTCTGTCTTCTACCAAAGCCCCTTTTGTATGTCTCTTCCACCACAATCCCTTTAGTATGCCTCTTTTGTGTGTTTCTTTCTGTCTTTCCCCTGTGTGTGTGTTTTCCCCTCAACCCCTCTGTGTGTTTCTTTTTTCTTACCCAGCCTATTTATCGGTTACTCCAACCACCATGAACATTTCTGCTTTTAGAAGAATAAACATATGCACTTTTTGCTGGGGCTAGTTGCACCTTTTTTATGAATGAGGAGCTACTAATTAGCTTAGAGCATCAGCTGACCACTCTAGCCAATCAGCTGTGCCCCTGTCAGATGGCACTCTTCTCTTCCGGAAAGGCAATTTCAGAAGTCAGATGCTGCTAGGGAAATTAGAGATCGAGCGCTGGTGGCAACTTTTATGGTTAAACCATTCAAAGCACCCAGCGACCTTCTGGCACCATAACAACTTCATTTTTGTGAAGCTGTTATGATTCCCAGAGTATTCCTATAATTTGTATTTATATATTTGGGGTGAACAAGATCAATAGTGCTCAATAAGGCATAATAAAAACAAAACAAGTGTTTTCAGAGAAGGGTTATAGTAATCCTTTAAAGTGGAATGACTTTAGGCATTTGAATTTCCTTTGATTTTGTCAAACCAAGTGAAAATTGTTTTTTTAAACCTAGTGAAAAGAGACTGTTTTCATATCTTTAATGCCTTTAGCTTAGTGTTTGGTACATATTTTCCCATTGCCTCTTCTCTATCCCTTCAACCTTCAAACTCTTAATTTGATTTTCTAACTCTCTTGAATCAGCACCACTTTCTTGGTCAGGAAACTAAACTTTTCTTTGGCCGCCATACAGGAGAAGTAAAATATCTATGAATATCAATTTAGCCACGCGCCGCAGCTGTCCCTCATGGTAAGAACATGAAATCATACATGATAGACAAATTATTATTATTTTAAAAGTCTTATTCGTACTAGATTAGAAACTCCTTGCAACATGATAAAAAAAAAAAAAAAAAATATATATATATATATATATATATATATATATATATATGTGGATAGTTAATACAATGCTAAACAAAAATCTGCACACCAGTCAAGCCATAAGACTTGCTTTTCCCACAGAAATCCCAAATCAGCAGTGATGTTACAACCGCAAAGGATTCTGGGTGGGCATATGCAAATTAGTTTAACAAAGAATCAAATTTTTGCCTCATTCCATTTTAAACATGGATTCCTTTTAATTTGTGTTTGCAGTATACAACTGCTTGGAACACAATTTAGGATAAGATGCATATGAATATATATATGAATATTTCTCACGCAGCAATTTTTTAAAATCCTGAAAAATTTATTAACAAACATAGGGGTGGTTTTCATACCAAAACCTGAACACTCTAGAAATCACACAGAATATTTTGGCCTCTTAAATGCTTCTTTTGGCGTATCATTATCTGGTATCATAGAATTCCAATTTAATGCCAACCTTTACTTAATATTTTCCTTCAAAATCAAAGCAGCAGATGCTTTTCTAGAAGTGTTTCAAGCACATATTGTCATAATAAATACTTATATATTCTTATCCAGGGTATCACTCAGAGCATTTAGCAATATGTGTGTCTAGGTTTAAAAAGGACTGAGTGGGTGGGTGCTTGAATAAATACTGTTCCTGTGTAAGAAACCCGTGGTATTAAGATCATTTGTAGACGTGTGTATTTGGTTTTAAACAAATTGGGATTCGTCCGAATTGTGGGCAATCGGTGTTTGAATCGGAAACTCCAAAACGTTATATGAACAAATCACAAAACAAGCAAAACAGACAGTGGACAGGCCGTTTCTTGTGTTTTGTAGATTGATGGCTAGGGAACAGCCACTGAATGTTGATATTATTCTCAGATCAATTGAGAAATAGCCAATGTGGGTGTAATAAGTGGGGGGATGTGATTAACAGCCAAACTGTATGCCAATGAAGTGTTATTGTGTTCTAATACAGGGATTCAAGCCCCCATTCTACCCTTGGGCAATAATGGAGTCCTCTGTGAAGCACATGGCCTTTCACCAGGCAAAACCAGTTGGGTTGTTGATAAACTCCTCCTCCATTCCCTTTCAATGCAATACCCCTTCCCCCAGGAGGCACTCTGGTTCTGTTACATCCTAAGGGATTGACTAAGGGGGGTGTGTCCAGCAGAAGGAGGGGCTAACCTGTTTAAAGGCCTGTGAATAGCACATTCTCTCTCTCTTTGAATTACCTCTCTTCACCTTCTCTCTCCTCTCTCCCCTCTCCCCACTATACACACCCTCTCTCTCTTACTCTCAGCTGCTGATCGATGAAGTGGTAACTGTATCACGTGTCTATGCCTGTTTTACTATGTTAATTTAGCCTACTTTCCATTCAGTCAATGTTAGTTTTAGTAGCAACATATACTAGCCTATTTCAAATGTATATGTATTGTTTATTTGTTTGATTAAGACTTTATTAATAAATATTATTGAATTGCCGAAAGCAAGGAGTGTGGACTCTGACTTTACACTCAGTTTTTAAGTTATTATTTTTAGTTATTAATGTTATTATTAATTCCAAGTTTATTCCAACTTGCGAGTTAAACGTTTATTACAGGGGGTAACAAAAGAGGATTAATAAAAAAAAATCCATATTTCTATATTTAATAGATACATTATATATATATATAGAGAGAGAGAGAGAGAGAGAGATTTTTTTTACTGATCTTCCTTTTTCCTCTTCATTGATTACATGTTCCTACTTTATCTATGAACCAAATGGACAGCAGTGTCCTTCAAGAATATATAACATTTATTTTGCAGTATACTGATTGACCAAGTTTCATTCCTTTTTGGATTGTATGAATATTTTTTTCTGATACTATCACATGGATGAAATTCAAAATCGAAATCCAAAGGCTTCACAGTGTGGTGGAATAGGAAGTAGTTTATTCAGGATCAGAACAAAATCATATACAACGTTTTGGCTTCAAGCATTAGTCATGAGTATAGAGTAATAGAGAATAGAAGAATATATATACTTGTGTTATAAAGAAATCCTGCCCAAATATCTGTGGCAATGCAGTCATTTAAAATCAATGAGAAACACCTGAAGGGAGGGCTCATGTAACCTCGATTCTAATGTAGGAGTGTGGTACCCTTTCCTGTGTGAGTTACCATATTTGAACATTATAGAACATCTGTAATAGGTAGACATTCATACAGTCCTCCTTGCAGCCCGTTAAACCTTTTTATGTCCAATACTTTACCTATGTATCAGGGTAACTAATATTAATATTAAAGTTTAATTGTCATTTTTTGTATATTACTTGTCATGCAAATCTCCCTGTCTATGTGATTGGCGAGACAACCTTTTCAGGGTAGTGCCTGGTTTTATCCAGAATCCACTCACTTACTATTGGTGGTATCGATGAATAAATAAAAATTGCATCTTTGTACTGTATACCACTTAAATGTTCAATTTTACGTTGATCATGCACATACATATGTTGGTACTTTACAAATAATAATATTAATAAGTATCTATAACATTTTCTTCATCTTACTTGTAATGAGAACACTGATATCTATGTTAATAAGAATGTTCCCAGTTTTCAATAGCCTGTCACCATTGCATGTGTTCCATTCACTATTATTACATGTTGGAAAAGGCTGCAATTTAGACAATTTCTGATAACTTCTTGCGATTTAATCACATTTTCTAATGGAAGTTCTTTAATTGCGTGTCCAGTTGTTGGTTATGCATAACAGCCAAGAGATCCAGGTTCTAGTGCAGGCCTCCGAGCGGTCGTAGAGGGCCGCGGTCAGCGATTCCATAGAATGTATCTCGCTCACCCTGTCTACCCATTGCTGGAAGGATGGCACCCCTGTCTTTTTCCAGTATGTGGGGATAAGGGAATGGGCCACCGTGAGGAGGTGTTTGGTCAGGGATTTCTTGTAAGTTTTAAGGGGCTGGTCTGTGTGGTGGAGGAGCATGGGGAGCGACTGGAAGGGTATGTCTGACTCTGTGATTTCTCTGATCTTGCTGTGTATCATTGTCCAGAAGGGGGGGATGGCCGGGCACGACCACCACACATGGAGCATGTCTCCACCCCCTGCTCCGCACCTCTAACAGTGGTCCGGCGTCCCACCATCCATATGATGTAGCACGGCTGGGGTTCTGTACCAGTGGCATAATAGCTTATAGCATGTTTCTTAGTATTTAGAGCTGATCGAGCATTTGTGTGTTAGTATGTAGATCTTATCTAGTCTTGGTCGGACAGAGTCACCCCTGTCGCGCTCTCCCACTTCACGATGGAACGTAGGGGTGGTCGTTTGTCTTCTCCAAGCAGCAGGTTATATAGCAATGAGATGCCTCTGGCAGGGTGTCGTCGGGCTACACACAGTGTCTCGAAGTGGGTGAGTTCTCAGTGCAGATAACGTTTACAGGTACATGACGTGTAATAGGTTTTGATTTGGCGGTAGCGATATAGGTCCAGGCCTGTGGGGGTGGTGTCGGTTGTCAAGGCAGCCAGAGGTTTGAGTTGCGCGCCTGCACACCATAGGCGCATATACGACCAGTCCGTTTGTTGTATGTTGTGGAGATCAGCGACGTTTAGTCCCCCACCCAGTTCTGGGTTATGGGCAATGGGGGTCAGGGGATTGGGGGACGTAGTCAGTTGGTATTTGTATCATAGGTGTCGATCATTGGGTTTCCAGTGCGGAGGGAGCTATATGTAAGTGAACTAAGCCATAGTTGCGCAGGAATGTTGTGTGCGGCTTGTTCCTTCTCCAGGTAGGTAACATGAATTTATCTTGAGTTTTTAATCTCTGTAACTTCAAAATACATTTCGGCTTTTTCTTTCTATAGTTTGCAGATTTCAACAGCACCTACTAGGAATGCCCCTAATTAAAAAAAATGGCAGTGGACACTGAGCTAAAATAACAAAATGATTGCAATATTTTCTGGTACAGTTTATTAATGGAAACCAAAGATTTACCAGGTCCATGGATGCAAAGTTGAAAGGGAGCACTTAAATTGACTGTTTGAATGAATATGTACGATACTATAATATACATATACACATGCATATGTACATAATATGTTTTCTAATTGATACCAAATACAAAATCCAGCACACTCACTCAGCAAACAACAGCTTTAAAGCTCACAAAATATTATTATTATTTTTATTTTTTTTAAACACCTGACTTAAAGGACCACTAGAGGCACCCAGACCACTTCAGCTCAATGAAGTGGTCTTGGTGCCAGGTCCATCTAGGGTTAACCCTGCCTGCTGTAAACATAGCAGTTTCAGAGAAACTACTATCTTTACATATGGGTTAATCCAGCCTCTAGTGGCTGTCTCATTGACAGCCGCTAGAGGCGAATCTGCGCTTCTCACTGTGATTTTCACAGTGAGAAGACGCCAGCTTCCATAGGAAAGCATTGAGAATGCTTTCCTATGGACTAGCTGAATGCGCGCGTGGCTCTTGCCACGCATGAGCATTCAGCCAATGACGACCGAAAGAGGAAGAGGAGAGTCCCCAGCGACGAGGGAGTCTGGTGCTGGAGAAAGGTGAGTGGTTAACCCCCTTCCTCCCCCTTCAGCCCGGTGGGTATGTTTTCCTGGCACTATAGTGGTCCTTTAAGCAAAATATAATGGAGATTAGGTTACAGTGTATGACCATGCATTGCATGTGCCTGCCACAATACTATACTATATTAAATAAAATTACCTTTATGAATCACCTGCATATCGCAAGTTGAACTTTGAGAAATTATCCTTAGACACAGAAACTCAAGTAATAATGTTTCCACAACTATCCCAGATTTCCTTGCTTAAAATGCAAATGAGCACAGACAGGCTTAATGTTTCAGACTTCATACTGCAATTCTGCAGATACCCTTAGCAAGGGACACTGCTTTAATCATTCTATGATATAACATTTAACATGCAGTGACAATACATTCATGTTAACTCCCTCTTTACCTTCCTCTTAGTTTTCTTATGTTGTTTATAGTTATGTGAGCACACATTATATAAGTATTAATACTAAATTAATTTGTATTTTAAATAAAATTCCAAAAATAATTTATAGTGACAGAGCACAATAATAGAGCACTGGGGCACATTATATGATTGAGTGCTATACATATATATTGAACAAGTAGAGACAACGATGAGATCAAGGACTCTACCTCGTTTACCATCAAAACTAAGCCTTTCATATATAATAGTCATCCGTAACCAATTATGTTTGACTTTAATTTTCCTTAATAATAAGTCGAAGTACAGCAAGCATTCAGCTGACAATTATTTTATAGTTTCTGAACGAACATTGAAGTAAATAAACCCATACAATCCAAACTGTGGGAGTTTGGGAAGTGATGCCCACATAATTTTGATTCATATAGTGGCCAAGAGAGACCTTAGTTATTTTTATCCAGCTGTTTAAAGCCTCTGGTTATTTTATTGAAGAACGAAAAATGCATGCAAACTAAGGTTAACAGATGTTTGCTGAGAAAAAGGACAATAGTCAGAATATATTTCAGAAGAAAATGGCTCTTTGCAAAATTAAGGCATGCTGACATCTGGATGTTGATAATGTATCAATTTGTTAGGGTAAAACCTAATTTAACAATTGGAAATTGCAACAATTGTGTTTACTGGGCCCTTTTGATGACTGTTTTTTTTATGAAAAAACGTTGGCAACTAATTTCTGGTTCAATACCAATTAAAACACGGAAATTCATGCCTAGACAGTTTGATTATCTATTGAATCATTTGCAAAAAAAACCTACATGTGGTTTTCAAAACAGCAAAAAATAAACATTGAACTTTTTAAATTGACATCTTTAAATGTGTATAAAATGTGGGTACTCAAACAGCATAAATGAAATCTGTATAATACATATTTGTATGTAAAAACATATTTACTAAATGCAGATCAAATGATGAATTAGACAACTACGTCTGTAAGCATTTTCAGTTTGACTCTCACCTCTTACTGTCCATGGTTACAGAGTCTCAATCTAAAGCCAATCTAAAGCTAAGTTAAAATAATATGAAATATGCAGAGTGTAAAGAGTACAAAAGGAACCAAAAAAGACCCTAATACAGCTTAGTAGCCTTACCTGTTTATAAAATGACAGTGTTTAGTCATAGCCTTGACCAGGTTCTGAGGCTGGGGTCTGGCTGTTGTGATACAATGGAGAAGTGAATAGAGTGGTGGTCTGACCAAACAACAGGATTTCCAGTTACTGATGACACTTCTAGTCCAGACTGTGCGCAATCAGAGAGGCACCATCCTTACAGACTTCTAAACAAAGCTAAAGACCTACCTCTTCAATCAGGCATTCAGTCCGCTCAGCTGACCTTCAGAAACTCCTAACTTTTTATGTCTTTATGTTTGTATATATTTAAAGTGTTTTGAGTCTCACAGGGAGAAAAGTGCTATAAAAATCACATTTATCATTATATTATTATTATTATTATTATTATTATTATTATTAAAGGGGCAGTCTAAGCATCATAATCATTATAGTGGTTATGGTGCCAGGATACTCCTGTTACTGTTCGATGGTAAGTAGTCAAACCTTTTTTGAATAGTAAGACATTTTCCTGGGGTCATTGTGTGCCTGCTGGTCATCTGGATATCTATAAAGCAGAAGTTCACATTCTGCTTTAGCAATATAATATTTTTTTTTCCCTATTGCAACATCATTCATTGGCTAACACTGTCAGACAATGAATGATGTCCAAATCGACTCAATATCAATATTGCAAAAGCAGAATGAGAACTTTGACTTATATCTAGTGATATCCAGATGACCAGAATGACAGCGGGTGCCCAAGGAACCCAGCAAAGTATTGAACCATTTAAAACTAGCCTTTAAGCAGTTACAACACGTAGAGTACCCCTTTAACTCTTAAAGACATAGGTTCCCTCAAATAGCAATAGGGAAGAATAGATAATTTCAGGACCAATTTAGGGCACTGGCTCCTATGAATTACAGAGACCACTAATATTATACAATATATTGAAAATTGCAAAGAAAAAGTAAGAAATATGAATACTCATGTCTTCAAAATATTACAATATTAAGACCATCATGTATCCATACCCCAGATTTCATTTTTACACTGATTGCTAAAAAATATGCTCTGTATTAATAATGACTAAACATGGCACTGCATATGTTTGTGAAAAAACCATCTCAAAGTGATCCACACAATCAAGCTAACTGTCTCTACAGCTGTCAACTAAAGTGCTATTTTATTTAATTGCTTTGATCTTATGTATAATGAAAGGAAAAGTAAACGTTTATTGCAATGTTTTGCTATTTTGCTAATTTCATGGAAGAGACTTTAGGTTGTTTACTTTCAAACACAAGGTAAGTTGGTTTTACCCTGCCTTGACACAATTTGAATGGGAAACAAAGATTTAAACTTGAGATGCACTCAAGCATCTTTCTTTGGTATTTGCAAATAGACACCTCTTTACCGATTTTCTCAAGACCTTGTGTGTACGGAGGTTTGGGGGTTTTACCACCAAAAAACAACTTTTTGATTGACCTTTTAAGTAAAGTAGGATAAAAAAATTGCTTGAGGTTTATTCTGGATAGGTGCTTGGAGTCAGCCCACGAAGATCTATGCACAGGGAATAAAACAATGTCATTCAACTTTTAAAAAGTCAAAGTAAACTGTTTTGAACTGACCCTTACAGTCCTCTTGGTAGTTATTAGCTGTCAAATATTGCTCCTTGACAGTCAGTTTGAAAAAGTCAACTGTCATGGGGCAACCAATCAGCGGTAAATGGAAAAAATGTTAACTGGTTAAGAATTTTCTCTTTTTTTTTTCTAAATCCGTAACTACCCAGAAATAATCTGGATTTTTTTTCCCTAGCTATATTTAAAAAAACAAAAACTAAAGTTAAGCATTTTATACAAACTAAAATGATGAGAATATTTCTAGTAAAATATCTCTACAGCGAATAATGGTGTTACAATTGAAAAGGTACAAAGAACTCTTACATTTTAAAACACAAAAGAATGTTTTAAAGAAAAAAAGCAAGATTTGTTATTTCACTAAAGGTCAGTTTCAGACACATAAAGGTTCCAAATGTTATGTGTTTGGGTTTTTCATATTTTTTCTCGTTAGAAAATTTCAGTATTAATATGCGGTTGCATCTCAAAATAGCAGCCAATTATTAAGTAGATTTTATGGGCTTTTTAATTTAAATTTTTTCATTATTTTTTAATAATCCTAATTTCCTTTTTTAAACAAAATATAAATAAAAAAGGAATGTATGTCTAAATCTAATAATTCAACCTCATAATGAATCTAATATGTCAGGGTTTTTGGACTAATAATTATATCTGTAACATGAGCCTTCACTTATGGAATTCACTTAGAATTTCAGACAATGCATACTTTAGCAACCACCCTGTAAGTGCTTTGTATCCTTTTAGGTTGGCTAGTTTTGCAACAAGTAAAACACTAATTAGACCAAATTTCACACCAATTCATGCTGTGTGCGTGTCTCGAGTGTGTGCCATGAGTCCCACAAAATTATTTCTGGTGGCAGTCCTACCCTTTGTCCCAAATCCTTAATGGAACAATTACTGGTTCTGTTAAACCTCACTGAATCATAAATCCTGGGACGACTGTAATATAAAATTTACCTAGATCCTGATATCCCCATAAAAATATGTATTAATATAAGCATGATTCCATAAATATACATGTAGTTGTAATCATAATTTTTCAACCCCTATTGAAAATCAGGTTTATTGTTAAAATTTACAGACTTTCGACTGTTTGCAATGAACAAACCAAACAAAACCAATTGAAATAGCTCAACACAACAAATGCTTCAGTTGGTTTCCCCACATTCAACTGAAAATGCAACTTATAATGACTTCTCTAGTCTCAACATTTTTCAATAGAATCCCTCACAACAGCACAAAATTTGCATAACAGGTGTCTCACGCCGACTTGATGCAACTAATCAAGGACTTCATTAGTTGTACCAGATGTGCTTGAGCTGGAACATTTGAAACACCTGAACTGGCTAGGGGTTTGTTGAGAGTCATGTTTGACTGAAAGTTAGAAATATAGCTAAGTCAAAAAGGATGGTCCACAAAGTTAAGAGAAGAGATCATCGCCATTCACAAATATGGAAAAGGATACAACAAGATAGTGAAGTCACCGAATGTTCCTACAGACACATTTGGAAGCATACTTAGCAAATTCAAAGTTGAATGAACAGCAGATACACTACCTGGGTGGGGCAGAAAAAAAGGAGCTATCAATGGCTGCAAAGAGATTTCTAAATAGCACAAGAAAAGACAGCTCCAATATGCTCAAAATCATATAAATAAGTCATAGAAGCTTTGGGAATCCTAGGAGAAAACATATGCTATCTGTGAGGACGCTGAAGCTTGGGCATCATAGGACCTTCCAACAAGACAATGATCCCAAGCATACCACAATTTCCACCATGTATACATAGAAGACTTTATATATACAAATAAGAATTTAAGTCTTCATTAAATAATTAATTCCTCTATGTCACCAAACAGGTCATTTGAGTCAAAGGTTCAGTTCAAGTTCAGAACTTCCTCAGGTCTATTAAATAATAGTCCTGAAAAAGTTTAATAATCCTGAGAAAAGTTTAGAAGTAGGAACATTGACCTGTTGACATAAATGAAGTACCGGTAAACTTCTTTACGTTGTGTAAATGGATGGGCTATTACCGAGCATCTGGTAGCGTTGAAATATTGGAAGCAGAAGTGCAGAGCATTTGGAATGTAATGTATATATTCACCTAACATTATCTCACGCTACCACACCCAAGACACCCGATATTGCATACTGTCCCCAACATACACAAGAACATAAGCAATTCTTTTTAAATTTGAATCACATTTCTACTTACAGACCTCCGGTACAGTGATGGGAGTGGCGATGTTACCCTCATTTACTAACTTATACATGTATTGGTTTGAATCGAAATACATCCTTTCAAAACATGGGCAGGTGGCCCTGGGGGTCCCGGCCGTCCTGGCCCCACGTGTGTCATGGCTTCCCGTCTTCTGTCCGCGTGGCCACACAGAGATATTGTATACTTACCTTGGTCGAGGCAAACCGCTACCCGACCTCCTTCCGTTCCGGTCCTCAGATATTACGATGTTCCTAGAGACACCGGCCGCTGCGGTTCCAGTTTTAATAGGACACTCACCTTCGTCCACATCAAAGATGGCACCAACGTGCATGCGACGTCACGTCATAGACGCGAACGCACATTTTAGGGTCAGAGGCCAGAGACAACCAATTACAGCCTCAAGATGGTTATTTAAACCCGTATTACCTTTTGGTCAGTGACCTGTCGTGGTTTCCACTTGCTGGTTATCAGAGAGTGTGTTCCTGATTGTGTTTTTTTCTTGTATTTGACTTTGGCTTTGTTTTGACTTCCCTGATTTCTGGTATTCTTGACTTCTGGCTTTCCTCATCGTTGTGTCATGTTCTGTGTCCCTGTCCTCGGCAAGTATTTTGACTATTCTCCGGTACGCTAAGTCCGGCCATTCTAAAGTCCAGTTAAATGTTATCCTTAGTCCTAGGTGTGATACTATTCTGCGTACTGGATCATTTATAATCCTGACAATGTGATGTGGCGGAACTGCCGCCGGTGCAGCTGCACCAGGTCCTGCAAAAAAAAATGCAGGTGTAAGTAGTGCTGGAATGAAGTAACGGCCGGTCACTTCCTCCCAGCTCCCTGCGTGCAGGAGGGAAGAGAGACAGACCGCGAGGAGGGACGAGGCAGCCGACTCCCATCATCCCCAGCCACTTTCCTGCAAAGAAAAGCTCAGAAATAGGAGGGTGGCTGGAAAATGTATCTGTATGTATATGTATGAATGTGTGTGTGTGTATGTGTATGTTAGTATGTGTCTGTGTGTCACTATGTATGTCTGTATGTCTGTACATGTCTGTGTATCTCTTTTAGTATGTGTTTCAGTATGTATGCCTGTATATGTGTATGTTTGTTTTAGTGTGTGTCAGTATGTGTGTAAAAAAAAGGCTATAGAACAATCCTTAGCAACCTATTTATAGTGTGCCTCATTATGTATGTAGCCATGCTCCAAAACATGAAGGTGCACTGAAACTGATGTTTTGCATAATTTGCGTGGTGACATCGGAGTTCCTGTAGCACTTCTTAAAAAGGGGCATGGCCCTGACTGCTTGAGGAACGGGAGAGGCATTAGGGAGCAGATAAACTGCCTGCAGATCACCATGAGAGGGTTCCTGAGGAGCCAGAACACAAGTTATTCTGACAGGCATATTGAATACGGACTGCTCTTTGTCACAGAAATGCTAAAATAATCCAATGATCTCATACAAAAGAGCTAAGAATCTTAAGGACTACCTTGTACAATCAGATCCAGATCATTGCTAAGGTATGGCTGTTTCAGATGCATCAACTGTGTCACCTGTAGTATTATGCTTACTGGTCCTAATTTTTCCCATCCCCATTGTGGGACAAAGATTACTCTCTGACACCACGTCCCCTGTACCACTGACTATTTGATATATTTAATTACATGTCAATGTGGACTCTCCCATGTAGGAAAAGTTATCTTACTCTAAGAGACAGAATATGATGACATAATTCAGCCATCTCTACAGCTTTCAGAAACCAGAAATTTGACAAACTAGGGGCTAGACACTTTCTGCAAGAAAACCATAGACTTCCTACACTCAAGTTTACTGCTAATGGCAATGCCCTGTAGGAGATAGATCCAAATTACTCCTAAAGAGAGAAACCTTTTGGATACATACATTGTACAGTATGGCTTCTAAGTGAACAAATTAACAAATTAACATGTTTCTATGAATATACATACGGCATTGAAAGGAATTTGCTAAAGTCATTGTTTAATTCCTTCAGTCCACCTTTGCCTACTCTGCTTGATTTACATCAGGCAGCATTATGCAATGTCAATCTGCAGTTGCTAAGGCCAGTAAGATTTTGTCATGTATAAATAGGGGCATAAATTCTCGGGATGAAAATATAATTCTGCCTCTTTATAAATCGCTGGTAAGACCACACCTTGAATATGCTGGGCAATTTTGGGCACCTGTTCTAAAGAAGGATATCATGGCACTGGAGAGGGTCCAGAGACGAGCTACAAAATTGATAAAAGGAATGGAGCATTTTAGTTATGAAGAAAGGTTAAAAAAATTAAATCTGTTTAGTTTGGAAAAACGGCGCCTGAGAGTGGATATGATAACTTTATGCAAATATATTTGGGGCCAGTACAAACCTTTATCTGGAAATCTATTCATAAACAGGGCTATACATAGGACACAAGGTCACACATTTAGGCTGGAAGAAAGGAGATTTCATCTAAGGCAAAGAAAATGTTTTTTTACAGTAAGAACAATAAGGATATGGAATTCTCTGCCTGAAGAGGTGGTTTTGTCAGAGTCCATACAGATGTTTAAACTGAAATTGGATAAATACTTACAAAAACATAACATACAGGGATATGATTTCTAATTAGTGGGGTAATAGCTGCTTGATCCAAGGAGACATCTGACTGCTATTTTGGGGTCAAGAAGGAATTTTTTCCTAGTTTGTGGCAAAATTGGAAGCGCTTCAGACCAGGTTTTTTGCCTTCTTTTGGATCAACAGCAGCAACATTTGTGAGGAAGGCTGAACTTGATGGATGCAAGTCTCTTTTCAGCTATGTAACTATGTAACTATCACTATTTATATGCTATACATTTAAGTATTGTCACAATCAACATAAGTAATGAGTGTATTGGAAAAATATCTTGTTGATTACTATGTGAGTATGTGAGTTATATTGAACTCTTTTCAAATATCATGTTTGTGTCCCGATCCACATACTTAATTAGTTGTATTGGTAATATAGGGCGTTCATGTGCTTTTGTCTACCTTGGCTTATCCCTATGTATATATTGCACTCTATTTTGCAATATATTAGTGAGCCAATGTGATTCTAGGTGGGACATCTGAGATTGCTGTCCAGAAGAGTGCAGTTCTATTAACATCTAAGATATTGCACAGAACCCTCAGATTCCCAGGTCTCTGGTAGAGAACACGAGCATGAGAAATGCACACAATTTTTTTTTTTTTTTTTTTTATGAATATATACACCACCCAGGAGTGGTGAGAAAATTAGTTTCATAAATAGTTTAAGTCCTATGCTATTAGACAGGCCTTAATGATTACTTGCTAAATTTCTACTTGCCAGGGATGAACTTTGCCTTGCCGATGCCGACATCCATCTTTTATTATTGTTATGAACACTGTCTTCCTTAACCGACACAAAAAGTAAATCTGCAAATCTAGAGAACGTCATACATAAATAATCCATCAGCAATTTACCAAAAAGTGTCTAGACTCTATGAGGCTGAGTCATAAAGGGAGAATACAGCTCACATGTCACAATGAGAGCACTAACCCAAGAGTTACATAGTTACATAGTTACATAGCTGAAAAGAGACTTGCGTCCATCAAGTTCAGCCTTCCTCACATTTGTTTTTTGCTGTTGATCCAAAAGAAGGCAAAAAACCTGGTCTGAAGTGCTTCCAGTTTTGCCACAAACTAGGAAAAAATTCCTTCTTGAACCCAGAATGGCAGTCAGATTTATCCTTGGATCAAGCTGTTATTACCCTACATTGAAAGATTATATGCTTGAATATTCTGTTTTTTGCAAGTATGCATCTAGTAGCTGTTTGAACATCTGTATGGACTCTGTATGGACTCTGATAAAACCACTTCTTTAGGCACAGAATTCCACATCCTTATTGTTCTTACAGTAAAAAAACCCTTTCCTTTGCCTTAGACGAAATCTTCTTTCTTCCAGTCTAAATGCATGACCTCGTGTCCTATTTAAAGTCCGGGTTGTGAATAGATTTCCACACAATGGTTTGTATTGGCCCTGAATATATTTGTAAAATGTTATCATATCCCCTCTCAGGCGATGTTTTCGAGTTGATGCCATTTTATTGCTTAGAGGCTGTTCTTAGCAAGATCAGGGATTTAACAAAGATAAAGCAACAGAATCTAACTATTTACTAAGAATGGCAAGGAGGGATCACATTGAAATAATGTAAGGTGGAAATTTAATGCCTACTTATATAATAGTTTACAGTTTTGCGATGACACATAGTTTAGCACAAGTGTTCTATGACCACAAATCATGGATAATCATCTTTTTTTGCAGATTATCATTGAAAATAACTACATTTGCAAGCTCCATCTGCCATTGTATTGCTGGTGACACATTCCACCCATTTTGTCTTTATTTTGTATGGTGACTCTCAAAACGTTTTTTTTTTTTGGTGCCATGGGTTAAAATGACACTTTACATTACTAGCCACAGCCACATGGTCAGAATAGATGGTTTTGATGCAGGGATGATTTGTTAGGTTGTTTTATCTACATGTTAATCACATGGTCAGAATAGATGGTTTTGATGCAGGGATGATTTGTTAGGTTGTTTTATCTACATGTTAATGTACAAGGCACTTAAATTGAATAACATTCTAAAACAAGTTATTAAAGGTTATATGTTTTTTTCACATCGGTTTCCCATTGATCCCAGTGGTATTTCAATTGTGCAAATATATGTGTGTTATTTCTATGTGATAATTCGTATGATTTGTTTTCTAGTGTTAGTGTTAGTACTTCTTTAACTGAGGGTGTGTTTTTAGATTTCCAATATCTAGGTAGGCATGTGGTTGCAGCTATCAGAATGTGGCCTACTATAATTCTATCAATTTTCCTGATGGATTCAGTGAATTTTTTTAAATAGAGCCAGTTCAGATGTGAAGCTATCTATGTTACTTATTCACCTTAATTAAGTCATGTATCATTTTCCAATATCTAGTCAGTCTTGGGCAAAACCACCATATGTGGGCCATGTTGACCAGTCCTCCGCAGTTTCTCCAACACCTATCGCTGTACTTATTATTCATATTATGCAATTTAGATGGGGCCAGATACCATCGATACAGAATTTTAAAGTGGTTTTCGTGATGGTTCGAGCAGAAAAATAGGCCCTTCAGAGCTGAAAAAAAAACTGAGCCAATCCTCCATAACATATGCTTCAGTTTAATTGATGGTTTATCGTTATGTAACATATAACAGATAGATATAATGCCCTTCCTATTCGGGTCATGCTAAAATAGCTTTTCTAGTTGTGATATTTCTAGTGCTTTATAATTTCTGTCTGTTTCCGGTATGTTGTATATTTCTTTTAATTTCTCAATCACTAACTCACATTCATCCTTACATTCGGTCGCCAGTCTATGCTTAAATTGTAATCTTTCATACGACAGAATAGAGTTTCCATGGAAAAAGTCGTCTATATGATACAGTCGGTGTTCTTTAAGTAATGATGAGTTTAAGGTCGGGATGTAGTATTTTAAAGATTCAATTGGCATGGCTCTATATAGTTTTGTCAAGTGACAGTTGTTTTTAAATACTATATCCCAGGCTTTAAGTGTGGTCTTAGTGGTCATAAACATTTTAGTTACTCCAGGTCTCCTTACATGGCTTAGCCAGGGTAATTCCCCGAGTTGAAAGAGGAGAATGCTAAATTCCTCCGTTTCCATCCATCTCGGCCTATTTTTTTGACTATTAAAGCTTACAACCACTGCAGCGTTAGTTGCAAAGTAGTACTTTCTGAAATTAGGGACACCAATGCCCCCATGAAGTTTTTGGTGCTGCAGGGATGTAAGCTTAATTCTGCTGGGTTTGTTGTTCCAAATAAATTTTAGCATTATTGAATGTACTTTGTTAAAGAAGGACATTGGAACAGATAAGGGGATAGTTCTAAAATAGTACAAGATTTTTGGGAGGATTGACATTTTTATGGAGGCAATTCTTCCTAACCACGATAACTCCATACTACCCCATCTCCATGTGTAGGTCCGGCCATGCTCTCTTCAAGTTATGAATATGCATATTGGGTAAATGTTTGCATAAATTAATTCCTAAATATTCCAGGTAATCCCTCCTCCAGTCGAATGGATATGATAGTCTTAATTCATCCATATCAGATTTATGCAAGTGGAAAAGTAGGGCCTGGGTCTTGGATACATTTAATTTCTAATAAGACACTTCTCCAAACTGGAGTAGAATAGTATTGAGAGATTTCAGAGAATCTTTTGGGTTTTTGAGTGCTAGAATGACGTCATCTGCAAATAACCCTATTTTATGAGTGGATCCCTTGATATTAATACCTGCGATTTCTGGGGTCATCCTAATCAGTTTGGCCAGGGGTTCCATCGCCAGGACAAAGAGAATTGGAGATAAGGGGCAGCCTTGACGCATCTCATTAGTTAGTGAAAATGTTCTGGATTGGAAACCCGAGGCCGATACATGAGCTGTGGGTGCACTGTATAGTGCCTTTATCACAGTAATAAAAGATTGTGGAATATCAAATCTGCTCAATGTCTTCCATAGATATCCACAATGTACCATGTCGAACGCCTTCTCTGCATCCAATGAAAGGAGCAGAGAAGGAGTTCTTGTTGAATTGATATGCTTGTCTACCTTTCACGAATCATACCTGGTCATTATTGATCAACAAAGGTATTAGATTAGTTCATCGGTTCGCTAGTATCTTATAATATCTTATTTTTGTGTCGTTATTAATAAGGGATATGGGCCTAAAATTAGAGCATCTGTCGGGAGTTTTACCCTGTTTTGGCAAGGTGACAATCTGTGCGGACAAAGACTCTCCTGGCATCTTCCCCCCGGACTTATAGGAGTTGAATAATTTGGACATATGAGGAATTAAAGTTTCTGCAAAGGTCTTATAGTATAAATTGGTGAATCTATCAGGACCAGGGTCCTCTCATGATGGCATGAGCTTAATCGCCTCGGCTATCTCTGCTTCAGATATATCACGCTCTAATTTTTCCAAATTAGCAGAAGACAGCTGAAGCAACGAAACCCTGTCTAAAAAATTATTAATAGTCGCCTCAGACGGCTGGGTGAGATTTCTATCAGATTCCAAATTATAAAGTATACTATAATATTTGGCGAATTGGTCACTAATCTTATCCGGGTGAAATATTTTTTGTCTCTGGTCATCTATTAAGTACGCAATTTTAGAATGGGCATTCACCTGCCGGAGATTGGAGGCCAGGAGAGTTGAGGTCTTGTTACCCTTTAACCCCTTAAGGACCAAACTTCTGGAATAAAAGGGAATCATGACATGTCACACATGTCATGTGTCCTTAAGGGGTTAAATAAAACACTTTCTTTAGGCGTCTCAACATGAGAGTAGTTCGATCCAAATTTATTTTGTGAATTTTTTATTTAATCTCTCCTATCATTGCTGACAGGGAGGAAGATGGGCCAAATTTATTTGCCTGATTTAGGTTGTACAGTTCTTTTTCCAAGTTTCTTAAGTTGCTGTTATTTTTCCTCTTCAAGTGAGACGCCCTAGAAATGAAATCACCTCTCAACACAGCCTTGTGCGCATGCCACCTCACCAGGAACCTCATGCGAAACATTTTCCAATAAATAGTCATTCAGTATCCCTTCAGCTAGCGATCTATTTTCAGGATCATCTAATAAGTAATCACTCAGTTTCCAGTGCCTATTGGGGGAGAAAGAAACCATTTTGTCTATATGCAAAGTTATGGGAGCATGATCAGACCAATTGATATCTAAAATATCAGATCTTGAGATGTGTGGTATGAGAGCGCCCTGTATCAGAAACCTGTCCAGCCTGGAATACATGTTCTTGGATACTGAGTAAAAAGTAAAGTCTCTTTCATTCTCATGTATTAATCTACATGGATCATACAGTCCATATTCAACCATATATTTTGAGCATGTCACAGCTAACCTATCACTATCTCTCCTATGGAGTTTATCCAAATTATCCTTTGCACTATCTAAGTCGCCATCCATAACAAAGTTCATATCTCCACACATCACCAAAGTCCCTTTCATGTTCTCATTCACCAAATCCATAATTTTCCTAAAGAAAGTAAGCTGACCCGTGTTAGGAAAGTACACATTGACAATTATATACCTAACATTGTTAACCTTACCAATACATACTATGTACCTCCCGTCATCATCCGTCATTATCGTTTCTGTAGAATTGGCCACATTCCTGCTAAAAAATTATGGAAGTACCTCTAGACTTAGTTTTGTAAGTGCAATGAAATTGGGAAGGGAATAACCGTGTCATAAATTTGTACTCTTTTCCTTCCTTAAGATGAGTCTCTTGAATACAGACAATATCTGATTTGTTGGATTTGACTTCTTTGAACAATAGTCGCCTCTTGTGAGCGGTGTGCAGGCCCCTCACATTAAATGACATGAGTTTAATGACCATGACTCAAATCAGAGTACACAGCCATTAAAAAGAGATTGTATAGAAATGTGGGAGCCCGAAGTTATGAAATCCAAGAATTGTAATAACAAATACATTTGTTTAGACAAGCGTGAGCGTGCTAAAACATTTGAAGCATAACCTGTTAGCTTCTTGAATTGCTTACAGTGCATTGGTAAATGGATGAGATAAAAAGGAAAAATATAAAATGGGGAATGATAAACTTGGATAAATTCCCCTATATGGGGAAAGAAAAAAACTATGTTTTGAAAAAGGGCCATGAGGGAGAATAAAAAATAATTCTCCATCTCAGGGTATTAGTTGGGAGGAGAGAAAACTGCCTGCGGCAAGGGGAAAACAATCAAAGCTTTAAAGAAAAAGAAAAAATTAACAGTGTTATGCAGAGAAGATCAATAAAGAATGGAGTCCTTCTAGTTCCGTGAACACATCTCTAATGAAGTCCAATATATGCTCAGTATGTCCCAGGCCTATATCAGAAATCAGTAATATACAATCAAAAATGTCACTATCCAATAGACATTTAACCAAGTGTTGATGCACAATAAAGAGCATAAAGAATGTGGAACCAAAAAATGAGAGAGTGGAAAAAAAAAAAGGAAAGACAAAAAACAATTTGTAAGTAATAAAATGGATGTGATAAAACAACGTGGAGAAAGTAATAAATCCAAGCCGGCAATATGTATGTTGGAGCTTTTGTGCCTTCAAAAAATTAAAAGAAAGCTTCAAGTGTCATCCTGCCCTACTTTTCTTGTGGGTGTGCCTTGGAGTAGACGGTGAGGTTACGTGAGGTTGGTTTTGATGTCTGTTTATGGCATTAAGAAGATCCATCCCTTCCTCAGGAGAAGTGATTGTGAAATTTCTGCCATCCATATGAAAGAGTAATTTTACAGGGAATCCCCATCTGTAACGAATCTCTCTTTGTCTCAGCTCTGTCGTGAAGGATTGAAATTCCCTGCGGCGTCACATAGTGTAAGCTGAGAAATCTTGGAAAACTTTAAAATATTTATAATCCGCAGGGAGACCTGATTTGCGAATAGTGCTCAGGAGTTCCTGTTTTATATGAAAAAAGTGTAATCTCACTATGGTGTCTTTTAGAGTTGTTGCAGGTGCATTGCCAGATTTAGGGAGTCTGTGGATATGATCCACTATTAGATCTAAATCAGTAGCTTTGGGTAAAATCATTTCAACCATTTTTTGGAAATAAAGTATCAAGTCCGAGGTGTCCACTTTATCAGGTATCCCTCTGATCCTCAAATTGTTATGCCTGCTCCTGTCTTCAGAATCTGACATTTTTTCCGCTTGCAAGTTGACCTGTTTCTGAAGTTCCTTCACAGTGTTAACGAGATCTAAATGTGATTGTTCTTGCACCTGCATTCTGTATTCAACATCTTCTGTACGTTGACCAATGTTTTCTAAAACTCAGTACATAGTGTCAAAATCTTTTCTAAAGTCATTCTTTAAATCCACTCTCAAATTTTGTATAAGTTGAATAATCATACCAGCAGAAGGTGGTAAATCCTCTGCCATTTCAAGCGGCATATTAGGATTGTAGGTCATGGTTTTGAATCCTGAAGAAGCCATCTTGGATGTGGCAATTTCCATGTTAGAAGTGGCCATCTGGTGGTGGCAGTGGTTACATGTACAGTGGTAGACATCTTGGGTGTGGTAAAATCATTAATAGAAGTCTCATTAGTAGCCATCTTGGTAGAGGCTTCATGCCTAATGTTTTGTTGCATAGAAGAATAATAAATGGAGCCTATTTCTTCCTCCAGTACATCACAATGTATTAAATTGTCACCATCATCTACCAATTCTTTGTCTTTTAGGGAGATGGAGGGAAAGACCCCCCTGCCGGTGTTCCCAGCCGTGAGGCTGAGGACCTCGATGGGGAGCGAGACCTCATTCCCCCTGTACCCTCCTCTGTATCCTGGCCGCTTTTGTATACCAGCGACCGGGCCGCTTCTGCTAAGCCGTTCGCGGGAGATTGTCCGCGGCCCTCCGAGCTTGCCGAGCGCCCAGAGTGCACTGAGCCGTCCTCAGATGTCGCGGCACTTGCAGCCGCGATCCCGCGGCTCTGAGAGTAATGCGAGCAGGTCGCGGCTGCGCTCGCATAAGAGCGGGTCTGAGTAACTGGGCAGGCGGGTGGGATAGTTTTCACCACTCCCACCAACGTGGATTTCTGTGTCAAAATAAGCCGCGGGCCAGCCTCTCGCTTTTGCATTAAAGGCACGTTTTTTTTCCATTTTTTTTTTCTGCATTGTTGCCAGTTGTTCAGGTGTCTCTTTCTGTGTAAAATTCTCTGTCATCCAGGCTTAATAATTTATTTATGAAACATTTATGTCCCTTTGCCTCAGGAGCTCCTCTAGAATGTGACCAGACTCCGCCCCACCGCATAATAAGTTATTCTAATTACCAACATTACATTTTGCAAGTCGGTTTAAGATCATTCTGGAATGGGGTGTTCCCCTATAGAGGAGGATGGTGGGGTATATCACTGAATCATGTGGTCCAAGATCGAGGATCTTAATCCAGCTTTCCCAAATTGTATATCTAGAGGGACTGATACAGACTGTTGAGGCAATACCTCTTTCTATTTTACATTGAGATTTGCTGTTCTCTTTAATTTGTGGCCATGTATTTATTGTTTGCTTTTTCCCATTTCTGGCAATTAACATTTTAAATGCCATCAGAGCATAAATCAGTAGCCACCTTTTCTCCTTTGGAAATTGGGGTAAATTCAAATGCAGCAACATTGTTTTAGGAGACCATGCCCTAGTAATGCCTAATACCTTATTAATCTCTAGTAAAAAGGAGTTCCAAGCTTCCTTAATCAAGGTACAATTCCACCACAGGTGCATATCATTCGCACCATCTAAGTCACATCTCCAACATTTCTGCGTGTCACACTGAGAGAACTTGGCAATTTAGCGGGGGTCAGATACTGTTCATCAGTTTGAAATGCACCTCCATTATAGTCAAGCAGTAGGCCAAATAATATACAAACTGTAAGTCTGCATACCATTCATCTATATCAATCGTAGTGTGTAGGTCTTTTTCCCATCGACCCTTAGCAGAGGGTAGAGCCGGTCCTTTACTTAATCTTATAATACCTGCATATTTTGATAGTAATTTTGTACATTGATCCTTTTTAATGATCTCATTTAATTTAGTGACCAAGACAGGACAGTTTGGACAACATATAGAGTTAATTAAAAATGTTCTGATAAAAATGTTCTGATAAAGGTAAAATTCTGTGTTGGAGAAAGCCCAAGTAAATTTTGGATTTCAGACAAGGACATTATTTTTGAGTTCTTAAATAAATCCAAAAATGATTTAATGCCGTGATGTGACCATCCAAATTATCACATCACCTGGGTAAATACGTTAGTGAAAGTGCGGGGAGGATTTTGCCTTGTAAATGTACTTGTTTTTTAAAATAATTCCAAAATGTAATTAGAGGTTTTAAAATAACATTGTCAGTCTGTCCTGTCTTGGTTCTAATGTATGTGTTTGTTCTTATTGACCAAAGCAGATTGATGACATTAGATGGTTCTCCAATGTGGGTGGATTTTATTTCGTACCAACATTGAGTGACATTGTCCTAATTGATCGTAGTGATCGTATGCATTAGAAGAGCCGCTTGGTGAAATAAGAAAATGTTTTGGAAGCCAATTCACCCTTGTTTATGTTTTAGGTATAATATCTATGCCAATTCTAGGTTTCTTATTAAACCATATATAATTACTAAATATTTTATTAATATGATTCAGCCAGGAAAATGGGATTGGGAACATCCTGAGTAGATAGACTATCTTTGGAAAGATATAAGCTTTTATAGTGTTAACTCTGCCCAACCATTACAATTCCAAAGAGCTCAAGTTTTTTAATAGATGTAAAATCTCCTGTACTAATGGGACTAAATTGGTCATCATTAAATCAGAGGGGTCATAAACAATGTTTATTTGCAGATATTTAAACTCCTTCGTTTCCTATTTAAAAGCATATTGTTTGTTTAAAGGAAGATAATATTTTTCTTGTAAATACATAGGTAAAACAACCGTTTTTTTGTGCATTAAGTTTGTGATTTGAGAGGAGACTATATTGATTTATTATATTCATTAGTTCTGGTAGTAAGAGATTGGATCAGCAAGAGTTAGTAGAGTGTCGTCTGCACACTGGTTCATCTTAAATTCTTTATTGTTTATCTGAAAGCCCTTTATTTTTTAATTTGAACAGATTTCATAAGCTAATGGTTCAGCAACTAAAATATAAAGGAGTGGAGAAAAAGGACAGCCTTGGCGGGTATTGTTTGAGATGTCAAACCAATAACACCTGAGTCCACCCCCCACTATTCTACTCGACGGGGAGGAGTATAGTGCCATCACTGCCGAGAGAATCTGTCCTGTAGAACCAAAGCTCTCTAAGGTTGCTTTCATGAAAACCCAGCTAACTCTGTCAAAAGCGTTCTTCTCATCCTGAGCCATAGTGAGAAATGGAATCCTAGCAAGATGGATTTTCGCCTATTAATTTATTATTTTCATAATGTGATTGGAGGAAGTTCTCCCCGGAAAAAAAGTCCACTTGATCCTCTGATATTAATGTGGGATAAAATGTTTCATTCTTTTAGATAAAACCAAAACCCAGCATAGGTTTTATAATCGTTATTCGAGAGAGCTATTGGTCTATAACTAGGTATTTCTTCTGCATTTTTATTTTAAGTATGGGGATGATATTAGCTTTAAGAATCTATTTTGGTATATCCCCTGAAACCATAAATAAAATAAAGCAATCAGCCAATCTTTGAAGCAGCAGATCTTTATAAATTTTTTAAAAAGAGTCGACAAAGCCATCCAGCTCTTGATCTTGTCTTAATTTATTTATTAATGTATTACTTTGGAGTTCTTTGACTTTGTTAGTAAGTAGTTTGCTAGCTTTGTTCACCCTATAATAGAAATTAGTTTTCATGAGCTCCATATTTTTATTTGCTTTAAATATTATGACATCATTGATTTTATTTTCGAGAGATTTTATTTGATTGGATATAACTCTGAAGGGCTATATTCCATTTGTTACAATCATCCAGTTCAATATATAAATGTGATAAAGATTTTGATTTATTCTGCTTAACATGACCAACAAGGCTATTTATATAACATCTGATGACACTTTTAAAAGCGCACCACTTCATGATGACTTCATTATCACAATTATCCAACCAATAGAGTTCAATTGTCTTAGCAATATGATCTCTATTTTCTTTAGACAAAAGTAGTTTGTCATTTAGTTTCCACTCTGGCCAATGTCTAGGGAATAGTGTATTCAATTGAAGTTAAACCATATTGTTGACTGACCAAGGAATCGGAATGATGTTGGTTGTTTTTACTCTCTTCAGCAAATTACGATCAATCAGAATTAAGTCGATTCTGAAAAATGAACAATGGGTTTTACTGAAACAAGTGAAATCTATGTCAGATAGTTGAAAATTTCTCCATCAAATAATGGCAAGGAAGGATTACAGTGGAAAAATGTAAGATGGAGGTTTAATGCTTACTCATATAATAGTTTACAGTTTTGCGATGACACGTAGTTTGGCATGAGTTAAAATGACACTTTACATTGCTAACCACAGCCACATGGTTGGTTATGGTGCAGGGAGGATTTGTTAGGTTGTTTCGTCTACACTACAAGCTGTTATATTGTAGATTAATTATTGTGTTCTTAAATATACACTTTTTCTAAAAAAACATACATCCAGATATTTAAAATTATGTGCAAAATATGACAAAACAACTAGCTTAAGCAGATAATCATACGTCTTTACTGGTCTTACAGTACAAGATCTCTTTCCTTTACCATAGGAGAAAGCTCCTTTCTTCAAGCCTACATGGATGACGTCTTATCCTTTGTACAGTTCTGTAAATAATGATTACCAGAGAGCTATCATGTCACATATATAGTTGTAGAATTTTATCATATCCATTGTTTGAAAAGTAAAAATGTTCAGTTTTTTTTTACCTTTATTACCGTTTTATTAATTGTGTAACCAACAAATATGTAAGAGTGTAGTTGTAGAAATGTTTGTATTTTTTGAAAAAGCTTTGGATTTTTTATTGCCCTAAAACTCACATATAAATAAATATATCTGAAAAATGGTTTTACTGATTTCTGAAAATTATTAAACATGCTATTTTGGATATTTAATCAGTGTGCCCATTGCCAGCCTTTCATGATATCTTCAGAATATTGTTCTGTAGACACAGTGGTGCACTAAACACTATGTGGAATTGTATTCTTGAAAAAACAATTATCATTCTAAGGATCATAAACATGTATAGATCAATATTTTTGTTTCTGGCATTACTCGATGTAGAGTATATTTTAGTTCATGACAGAGAAATATTCTTTGCTCTTCAATCCTAGTAATTTGCCATCCATTTCATATCTCTGACTGCATGATCGATAAGGCTATCTTTCTGAAAACTAGCAGAGTAATGTGTTGTATTTGGACTAATAATTCTGAGTAAGTTTTGAGAAGGCACTGGAATCTGATGCCAAATAAAACATACTGAAAACTTTCAAGATTGTCAGTGTGAGGAACAACACAATACATTTCTATGTTTTATAGATACATAGTGTGTTACCACATCAAATAAGCAAACTCTAACTGCCAAAACCCCGGCAGAACAATTTCTTTAAAAAAAAAAAACAGTTTTCATGACTTGATTTGTTGCAAAATTGTTAAAGGAAGGAGAAATGCAAACTTAATTTAAGATTCTAAATCTAGCCAAACCATGAACTCAAAAAAATACATTTTGAAACGTGTTCAGGATAAATAAGCCCATAAGTTATAGCCCAGCCGTAAGGCATACGAGTTAGGCTTATTTTAATTACGTTAACTACTGATGACTGAAATAATTAATCTTTTGGCCACCTCAGATTTTTGAATGTACTTGTATTTTTTGACTTACATTTTTTTTTTATTGAAAACATTTCAAAATGAAATTATAAATTATGCTGTTTTGAGCTTGTGGTTCACCTGTTTCACATATTTTGAGTACTTGGCATAAGTTGTCTTTTAGGTCAAAATAGCAACAAAATTTGCCAAATGGAAAAAAAATGGGGAACAGATGCTGTCCTTTTTAGTAAAAGTATAGAACTAAATTTCCTCAGTCAGCACTATATACAGCACTGTGCGATCTACACCATCTGTAAGGGTACATGTCAACAAACCTAATAAAGGGACCTGTAGCGGACCTCGGGTAACCCAACCGGTTACCTCCACTAATTCCTTCCCTCAGCTCCTCTGGAACTGCTTACAGTGTAAAGACACCCATTACCCCCAGTAACTGGACGACACACAGCTCTGGGAGTACAACACGATTTTATTATGCCACACACAGCTTTTATTATTTCATTACTTTGCTAACACTGGACCATATCTTTGGTGAATAGGAGGTCAAGAAGGTGATAGACCCCCAGCATTAATCAGGGGAGGCACCCCAAGGCAAATAATTTTAAATGTTTCTGTGTGTGTATGTCTATAAGTACAGGATTTTTAAATACCTTGATATACTTCGCTATGTGCTGTTTATTTATCCTTGTTTTAGATATATAGTTGAATCCCATTATTATATGTATATTTTTACTGATAAGAAGGTGGTATATTGGGAGGACAACCTAAGAAGTTACATAGTTCATATAAGAGTTAAGTACCACTGTGTGGGGGTGTGTTCACACAATTGGATTAAGTGACACAGGGGTGTGATACATACCAAAACATAGAAACATAGACTGTGACGGCAGACAAGAACCATTCGGTCCATCTAGTCTGCCCAATTTTCTAAATACTTTCATTAGTCCCTGGCCTTATCTTATAGTTAGGATAGCCTTATGCCTATCCCACTCATGCTTAAACTCCTTTACTGTGTTAACCTCCACCACTTCAGCTGGAAGGCTATTCCTTGCGTCCACTACCCCCTCAGTAACGTAATACTTCCTGATATTATTTTTAAACCTTTGCCCCTCTAATTTAAGACTATGTTCTCTTGTTGTGGTAATTTTCCTTTACTGTGTTGATACCCTTTATGTATTTAAATGTTTCTATCATATCCCCCTGTCTCGTCTTTCCTCCAAGCTATTCATGTTAAAATCCTTTAACCTTTCCTGGTAAGTTTTATCCTGAAATCCATGAACCAGTTTAGTAGCCCTTCTCTGAACTCTCTCTAAAATATCAATATCCTTCTGGAGATACGGTCTCCAGTACTGCGTACAATACTCCAAGTGAGGTCTCACCAGTGTTCTGTACAATGGCATGAGCACTTCCCTCTTTCTACTAATAATACCTCTCCCTATACAATCAAGCATTCTGCTAGAATTTCCTGTAACTCTCTTACATTGTCTGACAGAAAAAGTGGAGAAGAGAGTCAGCGCTAATGAATCATAAGAGGAAGAGGCAGCAATCCCAAACAAGGACTTACTCATGTGTCCTTGAAATTAAAGGAGAGATAGCAAACAAACAAAAGGATGGGACAGTGCCACAGTATACAAAGTGAATAAATATAAGTCCTAGCTAGGATAAATTACTGTATGTACAGAGTCCAGAAAAGTGGAACTGTGATCCTATGCTGGTCTCTAGAGCTGTGAGGTTCCGCTTCTTGCAGTGTTCAGATATATAGGAGAAGGCGATAAGAGATGAAAGGGAATAATGGTGCAGTACGTTCCAAGAAGTGTCAAATATAAAGGAAGTGGTAGAATTCTTACTCACATTCAGTAGAGCTTAATCATGCTCTGGTGTGTATGGCTTACAGTGGTATAATCCCCGCTTACAGGATATGCAGTGAGTGTCCTCTTGGGTGCATTTACAGAGATCCAAGGGGGAGATAAAAATGGAAACAATAATGGTGCAATATGTTCCACAGTGGATAAAAGATGATACAATATAGTAAATACACTCACATTTGGTAGAGCTTATACTAGCTCTAGTGTGGTAGGCATACAGCAGTACAATCCCCGCCTCTGGGATATATGATGAGTGTTCTTGAACATAGTATCAGGAGCCCGGAGGGAAAATAACAAAAACAGTGATAGTGCTTTCAATAAAATATTAATAATATATAAAATATAATAAATTATACTCACAATATATAGAGCAGGCTGACTGCTCTATGACAACAGCATAGGTGGTATGATCCCTACCTAGGATTCTTTGAAGTAATGAAGACTAGTAAAATGCCACGTTGTAGTAAAAAATTATAAAAATGCAAATAAAAGATGAGAGTAAAAGGACCAAAATCTGTTTATTACCAATGTAAAATAGCAGTATGATATATCTTAACGTGTTTCACCATATAGGCTTTATCAATGGAATAAAAACTTTCAACCTGGCTTGTTGAGGTAGATATAGGCATGGGAAAAATTAAAATTGGCGCCAAAACTGCTCTATCCAATCATAGAGCAGAATGTGATTGCACATAAATAACAGCTTGTTCTTTTAAAATATAAATAGATCTAACTGTTGTGGAGTACCAGAGTAGTTTCTTAATTGTTCTGCTCTTCTTGACAAGTCTAATGGAATTTGCTGTTGCTTTTAGCAGTGCAACTTTTAAATAATCCCATTTCTCCTGGACTTCATTTAAACTGCTCCAGTCTGATAAGGACTCCTTCACGCATATTCTAATTTTAAAAGAGTCTGTTTTTCTAAAATCTAAAACATTTGTTTTTGACGTATTGTGACTCAGTCACTGTTCTTATATTAAACCACACTGACTGGTGATCACTAGATCCTAAACTTTCACCTATCTGATACCAAATCTCCATTTGTTAACACTAAATCTAGTATGGCTACTTTACGAGTTGGTTCCTCAATGAGTTGTTTTAGACACAATCCCAGTAGGCAGTTAAGAATATGTGTGCTCCTGGCACAAGCAGCTATTTTGGTTTTCCAGTTCACATCCTTAAGATTAAAGTCACCCATGATAATAACTTTTCTCTTCATTGTCATTTTAGCTATTTCCTCAACTAGTAGATTATCTAACTGGTCTATATGTCTAGGGGGCCTGTAAATCACACCTATGTGAGTTACTGTGTGATTTCCAAATTCTAACACAACCCAAACGGACTCTATATTCTCCTCACTAAATTTTATTAGGTTAGATTTTATGCTATCCTTCACATATAGGGCCACACCTCCCCTTTTCTTGCCTTCTCTGTATTTACTCTCTGTGTTTTCTATATAAAGAGTATCCTGGTATTGCTATATCCCAGTCATTTTTTTTCATTGTAACTGCCACTAAATCTACATTCTTAGTTGCAATTATTGCCACAAGTTCATGGATCTTCTTCTCTAAACTGCGAGCATTTGTAGACATGACTCTAAACTTATCATTTTTTAACACACTTGCTACAGTAATTTTCTGTCCTTGTTTTGGGGGGCAATTGGATTGATGTTTTATCACCCTTTTGTCCCACCCTCGTAGTTTAAATACTCCCTAGCAAAACCTCTGAACTGCTAGCTGAGAACATTTGTTCCCTTTTGAGAAAGATGCAAACCATCTTTTTTGTACAGTTCATTTCTATTTCAAATAGAGCTATCATGAGAAACAAAGTCAAATCCTTGCTTCCCGACACCATTCACCAAGCCATAAGTTAAAGTCCCTAATACGCATCCGCTTGTCATTCTGAAGGTTATGCACAGACAGAACTTCAGAGAATGACAGTGTGGACACAACCTGCTGTATACCATTTGCAAGAACACAAAACAATTCCTTTACCAATTCCTCCCCTTTCTGCTTTGCTTGCTTCACGATATTACAAATACGTCTCCTTTCTCTGTGAGCATTAGCTCCAGGAAGACATCTCACAAAGCCACTATTGTCCAACTCCACACCTCTTAAGATAGAATCACCTTGTCTTGTCTCGAGTCATCCAATCGCAAGTTATCTGCAAGTTTTTTGCAGCAATCATTTGCATTTTTCTTGCCATGGGATCCTCATTAATATATTAATTATATATATTGTGTCAAAAGAGATCCTTGCATTCTTGCTAAAAGTTTATAACTTGCTTGCCAGAAAATGGCCTCCAATAAACAATGATAAAATATTTGCACTAGTGGTCTTCTGAAAAAAAAAACACTTTTTATTTCTTCAGATTTGAAGCATCCACAATACTGTGTAAAAGTCGACGTTTCAGACTCTGATTGGGACTTTTCTCAGGACAGTAAATATAAAATATCGGATTTGCATATGTATTAAACAACTGGATAAATTCTGAACAAACCTGGTAGAAGTATATTTTCACCAGTTTTTATAGGTGATTCTACAGAAACTTGTAATATGTGCCCACTTGCAGCAAAAGTAGTGGTTTGGATATCACATCGAGAAGAGGGCTATGCTGCCTGCCTATGAGACATCACTGTCTATTTCCTAAAGTCAGGTGAAAATGGCTCTAATTATTGTGTGTTCATTTTTGGAAAAAGATTTCTCATGTGTTATATAACCTTTAGCATATAATTACCATTGCAAAAGTTGAGAATTGAAATGACTAACACCAAAATAATAAGTGCTAATAAGATCACAGTATATACAGTATAAACCTGTGGGGAAAATTCTGGAATCGGTATGTTACAAAGTGAGCTACTAGAGATTATGATCTTTAGTCTTCAATAGTCTTCATGCTATCATCTGTCGTTGACTAGAACAAGAAATTATTATTTATTATTTTATGATTATATGCTCATACTCTATTATATATGATGGTTTTCTTTTATAGGCATGATTTCTCATTTGTATCCAAATGCATTTTGAGCAAGAAATCCATATTTATCAAGGTTTTATAACAAATACGTCCCATCCAACTTTAGAGGCGCCACCTACACAGAGTACTCTGGAGGCTCACTGAACATGTAAGTCTTGTAACTCAAGAATAATGCATTCTCGACTTCAGGAGGTCTGATGAATCAAGAGCTTCCCTTCTAATTTTTAGCCAGGTGTTACAAAACTACATATTATAATTAACTATCGGATAGTGGTAGAAAGAAATACCATTAATTCTTGGGGGTTGGTAGGGGTGGGGTGAAAAGACCAAAGGAAGTAGAATTCTAGAGCAATACATGAAAAAAGAGCAATTATCATGGATACCAATAAAATATTTCACTGTATTTAACAGTCTATGCAGTTAGGCACTTTGATAAATATGGCTCTGTGTGACATCGACTCACATCATCACTACTGATTCTCATTCCTATTGTATAATTATTTTTTTATTTTCTGTGTCCTAGTTTTTTGCTGTTCAGTTTGGTAGCAGAAGAGAATCAAGGAATGGAGGCATAACAGTTTTGTTCAACACACAAAGCATTTTGCGTTGTACTGTAGAGTCTGTGTTGTGTTTAGTCCATTCATAACTATTAATTCACATGACAAACCCATGGAGTTATTGATTTTTCAATGACTTTCTGTTGTGGTGGCTGGAAACTTTTGTCATCTCAAACTGTAAAATGACAATGTGTGACATGTGGAGCTGGAATGGAAATTGATATCATGCAGTAATCTTGGAACTGTACAAGAAGCACAAAGTTTATTGACTAAACTAAAACTAACGAGATTGTCAGGGCTATTATAATCCTCTGTGAGTACTGCTGTGTGTTGTCCTATTTATTCTGTGATTGAATGTATTTTATTGCAGCTCAATAAACATTTAGAAACAAAGCCAAATCAAAGCACATCATATTTGACGGAATATTTATACATAACAGGCAATCTTATAAAATGATCTCTTCAGCTAAACATTAGTTTATTCTGCTCTGGAATCTGGAACAATGAACCAATGGTTCATTGTCGATGAAAATGGAAGAAAATTGTGAAAAATTAGAAAAATCTTATTGGTTAGTGTCATGATTGCAACTGAATTTTTTTTTTTTAATCCTCAAATTACATTTACAGAAATGTTAATTGAGGATTAACAACTCCAAGTTCACAATAATGTGGAGTTGCTATATGAAAGAGACCAAAACGGGGGTTCATATACAGTAACAACACTCCAGTTAGGTGATTCCCATCCTGATAGTCTTCACTTTCAAGGTTCATCATTTTTTATCATCGTGAACTTAATTTGTGAGTATATATGAACACACCACTGATATTTACCTATCAGCTTTTTATCATGTTTTCATGAGTCCAGTGTTTTGAAAGTTATTCCTATCTAAGAGGACACAGTATCTACATATGGAATTACTCTATGTCAATAATTTATGGTGGTGCAGATGTACGATCTGCATTAGTGGTTTCGTGATATAGGAGAGAATATTCATATGTATTATCCTCTGATTAAAGTTCACAGGTATTGTTTCGATTAAAATGCCATTTTGACACAATTTACCAATATGCATTTTATTGATTAAGCTAGGAATGTGTGTAGAATTACAAGTAAATTGTAAATTTTAGATCAAAATGCAAAAATAAAAATAATTTGTCAACATGGCTATTTTGGCTTATGTGCAAATTCTCCAAAATTCACTAAATATTGAATATTAAGTAGACCTTACAAAGGATAAAACATGCTCCTCTGACGTACTGTATCTGGAATACTGTATTAACTGAGCTATCTGTGAAAGACGCTGGTAATTTGACGTATTGACAGCTCACTAGTAAGAATTAAGTACAGTAAGATCCAGTAAGTTAGGTAGGGATCAGCTTATCAAAGTAGACACATCTTCTGATCAATTCTCAATCAGTTACTGGTGAATTCTCTCATTTATTTTTGGTCATGGTTTATTGAGAATAGTGGAAAGTGTGATGAATTGTAGCATGACCTAGGTAATGGGCGAACCAAATGCAATCATAGTGGTACTGGTCTGATTGATGAGAAGATAACTGTAAAAAGTGAGGGAGGAAGTTAAGAAATGATGACAGCAATATCAAACTGATTGGAAGGTTTAAATAAAGCTGTAAGCTTTTCTGACTGGCAGACATCTACAAATAATGATGAATACTTGTGACCTGGATGAGTGAGATGGACTTACAAGGCTTTCTATACATTATGGCTCTGTCA
The DNA here is from genome assembly GCA_933207985.1 of Pelobates cultripes. NCBI lineage: Eukaryota > Metazoa > Chordata > Amphibia > Anura > Pelobatidae > Pelobates > Pelobates cultripes. The sequence goes on along the minus strand of OW240912.1, from coordinate 396,233,946 downwards.
CGGCCCCTGGCTCGCCACCATGTGCGTCCGTGCTCAACCGGCACGACTGCACCAACTCACTGTGCTTACCTGCTCAGCGGCGAGCTGGGAACCATTCCTCCATGCCGCTCGGGGAAATCCAAGATGGCGACGACCATGAGGTTGTGTCCATCCATGGCTCCACCCCCCAAAATTATACGAACATGCGCATGACGTCACAACGTCAATGCACGCGCACGTTCTGGGGTCAGAGGTCACCCTCTGACCAATCAGAGCCTAGAGAGGGATATTTAAATCCCTAATTCACCCCAGTACCTTGCCCTGTCATGGTTTCCTGTTCCAGGTTCCCTAGAGTGAGTTTATCTTTGTGAATATTACTTCCTGGTATCCTGATCTTGGCTTTTCCCTGGTTATTCTGAATTCTGGTTCCCCTGACTTGGCTTGTTTAAACGGTATCTGAGTATTTCTGGCTTCCTTGACCTCGGCTTTCCCTTTGACCATTCTCTATCTCTAGCGTATTAGTCCGGCCATTCTAAGGTCCGGTTTACGCTCTGTCCTTTTATTTTATTTCCTTTTGTATGTATTTGTTTTCATAGTTTCTGCATGTTGGACCACACTAGCAGCCGTGACAGGCTCTTAGTATGAATTTAGGGTAGCCAAGAATGTGAGTTTAAATTGGACATGCAGTCCCTCTATCATTACCTCCAGGAATCAGCTAAGCTAGACCTTGGGATTAAGAATGTGTGAGTCTTAATATGGTATAACTCATCTCTCCCAAAAACTATAAATTCATGGGTTTATTTTAATATTTGTGAAGAATGTGATGACAACCTTTTCTTGTAATCACTTCCTTGACAAGGACATAACCTGCCACTGACCTTTAACTTTTGAATGATATTCACTGCAGAGTATCTGATTGATCTACGTACGATTCTGTAAAATTGTAGAAAAAATCTAGCTATTAAATATTCGTGTAGAATGGTCTTGCTACGTTGTAGAATCTTACTGTAGCACACCAAACATAAGTGTGTTGTACTGCATGATTTTCTTGACTATTCAAATAGAATACTATAATGAATGGGATTCTGTACAAGATGTCTTATGTTCTATAAATTGAATACTGTTATTTTGAATGACTAAAACTCACAAGCATTCCATAGTTAAGGGAATAAAGTGATATCACTAAACAAATCAATTGTTTCCTTTTATTTCAAATTAATATATATATATAAAAAAAAAATCTTTATTTTTTTTTTATTACTTAATAGTAAATTTGGTGAATTAACCCCTTAAGGACACAGCTTCAGAAGCTTGACTTACGCTTAATGACACAAGCAATTTTTGCATTTTCTTGCTGTTTGTGTTCAACTGCAATTTGCATCTATCTCATTTATTGCACCGACACATATTATATACTGTTTTTTAAAGGACAGAAAGGGCTTTAATTTGATATAACATATATATATATATATATAAATGCTTACTTATTATAAAAAAAATACAGAAAAATGCAAAACAAATGAAAAATATTGTTTTTTTTTTACAGTTTTTGCAATAATAATGTGTGCATAATAAGTGCAGGTTAAGGAAAGTAATTAAAAATAAATTTATTTATTTGTTCTGATTTACAGAATTTATAATGTGTCTGGGATTTTAAGTTTTTTTTGGTAGTTACAGGTCACAAAGCACAAAGAGTAAAATAAACTTTTAATGTGGAGCGATTTTAGAATTTGGTATGTTTGTCTTGTAAGCTTAATAGCCATAAAAGAAAACAAAATTTCCACACAAAAGTATATATTTATATAAAGTAGACATCACGGGCTATTTACATAAGGTTGTTTTGACACTTTCTACGTAGCCATTTCACTGCCAACCTCTGCTAAATATTGTGTTCTTTTTGGTTTTTGGCACACAAACTTATAACAGAGAAATTCTCGTGTATATTTTGTAAAATTGGTGTGTGCTATTCCTGTACAAAGTTTTATTTTGTGTTCAGTTACATCTGCTGAGTAAAATGACACCCCCATTGTATGTCTTTTGCACTATTTCGTGAAGTTACAGTGCCATACAGGATACCTGTCCTTTTCAGTATTCACAGTAGAATTTTGAGAGATGAATTTAATGAGCCTTAGCTTCCATTTGGGGTATTATAACAGTTTGACTGTTCAAAAAACCCCCACAAAGGCCTACCATTTGTAAAAGTAGACACTCCAGGGTATCTTATAAGGTGCATATTGTGCCTTAACATACCCCCATTTTTTCACCAATATATGCCAAAGTATGTGGTAAAAATAATTTTGTGCATTTTTTACATACGGATTGCATTTTTGCTGGGCGTTTTGTATATTTCATATGTGCCACTAAGTTCAAACCCCCCAAATTATGCTCAGCTAAGTCTTCTGAGTAAAATGACACCCCATATGAATGTCTTTGGCACTATTTCGTGAAGCTACAGTGCCATATAGGAGACCAAGCCATATCCGTTTTTACCAAACTTTGAATTTTGACGCTGGGCCTATGTGCAATTTCCAAGCATCTTCGCAGGTTTTAAATTCAAACTACCCCACAAAGGCCTACCATTTCTTAAAGTAGACACCCCAGGGTGTTTCAAAAGGTATAGTTTGAACCTTAGCGTGGGATCATTTTTCCGCTAGCTTGTACCAGATGTAGTGGTAATAAGCGTTTTTTCTGCCTTTTTGACATACAAAGTGAGTTTGCACAGTATATTTTGCAAACCTTATGTGTGCTACGACTGTATAATACTTCATATGTTGCTTTTATTTGGACTAGGTAAAGTGTGTTTTTTTACTTAAATGTTATAAAAACATTTTTTTAAGCTTAATTTTTAACTTTTTTAAGTTTCTTTTAAAACTTTTTTTAACGTTAACCCTTAGTTAGCCTAACGCCAAATCCCCCAATTCCCCACTAACTTCCACCCACCCCAGCTATCTAAATATATAATTTAAAAATAATTTAATTAATTAATTTAATTAATTTAACCCCTGAGGGTTAAAAAAAAAAGAATTAACCCTCAGGGGTTAAAAAAAAATAATCAGATCATAGTAAAATGTAATCCCTGCCAATTGATCACTGTAGTCAGTGATCAATTGGCAGGGAAGGGGTTAATTTTTTATTAAAATGGGTAAGGGGGGGGGACACTTTAAATTAACTTTATTTTATTTTTTTCCAGCAGGGGGCAGGATCATCACTGATCCGGCTCCCTGCACTTCACACAGAACCCGGAAGTGCAGGGAGCCGGTAGGTGAGTATACAGAGCACATGTGCTCGCTCTGACTTGCGGTCAGAGCGAGCACATGTGCTGGGCAGCCTGACCAGGTGCTCCCGGTATGCCTCTAATGCAGAGGCATACCGGGAGCACCATTAACCCCGCGATCGCCGCGATAGCGGCAATCCGGGTTAATTTTACCGCGTGTCGGACGAGGTCCGTCACCCGTCGTTAAGGGTCTCCCCTCTGTGACGGACCTCGTCCGTCACCCATCCTGAAGGGGTTAAATAAAAAAAATTTACCAAAATTGGAATTATTTTTTAATATAGCCAAGTTGAAAAAATATTGAATCTGCAATGATTTTACCTACACTTTACAATTCTTTTTTTTTTGAGAAACTGTCTTACTAAAAGGCAAGGTCCTCAAAGAGTTAAGATAGCCATCACCTGTCTTATTAAATATTTACTGTAGGGCAGCCGCTATACATATGTAAGTGAAAACTAAGGACTGCTATACAGCAAGGCTTTATTTAATATTAAATAACTCACTTTTATATTAACTATTATTATTTGACCTCTGCTTTACAGGAATCAAGTAGTTCTTGAACAATAAGGATTTTCTACAAAAGTTGCCAATAACTTGTAAGATTTCTGTCACTACTGTAGTAGGTCAGTTTCTCTCCTGATCACATGAATAGTTCTACAAGGGATTGATTTAAATGAACACGATAGCATTAGGAACACAAACATGCAGCAGAGAGCAGAATGTGGGGACAATCATACTATTTATTCATCCATCCTCTTCTGCTTTCATTTTCTGCTTCCTGTCATGTGACATCTCCAGTTTCCTGTTTTTTAACCTTCATTGGTCATTTTCCTAAGATGACACCTATAAAGTCAGTCCTGTCTGTTTCTGTGTCATTGCAGGCTCTTCTTTGCTGCAGTTATATAAAAATAATGACTAGAAATATTATAAGGTTACACTTGTTTCAACGTTAATAATAAAATAATAAAAGTAAAATGTAGTCTTTTGTGTTTGTGCTCTTTATGACACATTTTACTAAAATGTTCTCTCTGTTCATCACCCACCCACTCTCTCTCTATGTCTTCTTTACCTCTTTACATCCCTAGAACTCAGTGTTATATTTATATGAATAAGTAAGGACACAACTGAACATGAATGTATCAAAACAGTATGACTGAGACAACTGATCTAGTAGAAATGACATGGTATAATACTAATATCAGAAGGCGTGGGTGATTGGCAGACCCACTTTATGTCAAAACAATTTCTAAACAGGTGGTAAAAACTGAAAATGGCACTCCACCCCAGTCAAATTTTTAACTGTTAGCATTACTGTGCCATAACAACACTATTGTACAGATAAAACGAGGACATGAACAAAACAGTGGGAGCATTCACTTTGAAAAGGAAAGTATCTAAAGATTGATTTAATTAAAAAATGTAAAATTTTATTTAGTCTACAAAACTCATTGTTTAAATCATAAAAGTATATAAATGTAATATTATTCAGATTTGCAGATCTATACAACATATAAGTAACTACCACACTCTCTATTTTCTCACTCCTAATTTAATATATATAAATAACATGCATTACAAATGAATTGAGAGCAGCGGTGGTGGACATGCCTGTGGTTTAAGGAAGTGAATTATAGTTCTTACCACAAAGAAATAATTTCTAGTTGCAAAAATATTTTCCTAGGATGTTTTCCAAGGCGTGTTTCTAGGGTAGTATACTATTTTACTTGTTCGCATTGTCTATTACTAAAACCTATGCAAGAGTCCAATAGAGTTCTCAGAACTTATTAATGGATATTAACAGACTAAAGCATGGGTCGTCCGAAAGAGGAGACCTTCGTTTGTTCCTTACGAAAATCGAACCAGATATCAAATATTTAGTCTCGCAGCATCAGCCTCAATGATCTCATTAATCACTAGTAAAGGTAATTTCAATTTACTTTATTGTTTTCTCATTAAACTTTATAAATAGTGATGTCCCGAATGGTTCGCCGAACTGTTCGCCACGGACTCATCATTGAGTAAACTTTGACCCTGTACCTCACAGTCAGCAGACATATTCTGCACTTGCGCGAAAACTGGTGGGCGGTAAGGAAATTTTTCCATCAAGAAAGATGCATTAGTGGGCGGTAGGTAGAAAAAGGTTGACTACCACTGGATTAAAGCCACTCTCACAAAATTAAAATATGTTAAAAAGTTGAACATTAACCTAAATCCAATCTTCACAACATGTATTTTATTGGTGGAATTAAACTTGAAAACAAATATACAATTCTTTACATGCACATCTTCCATTAAATGTATGAGTTCAAATAATGAACAAATTTTTAAAAAAAATCTATTTGTTCTGTCTCTGTTTCCCCAATTGTAGTTACCTACAATTTTCCATTATTGTGGTGCAATGTATATTTAGAACTATTCAGATTACTGTTTTAATTATTATCATTGTTTTTATAAACATCATGGCAGTAAAAAGTGTGATGAGCAAGAGAAACCAAATCTTAAACATAACAAAACAAAAATATTTAAGTGTGTGTGTGTTGTTGTTTTTTTCCCATGTAAACCATTGTGGGAGAGTATAGGTATAGATATAATTGCCCCCCAATTCAAAGATGAAGAGGCAAACAAGAGGTAGTTATAATGTGTGCCCGATACATTTGCTGACACAGTTAAAATATATTATGTTTTATAACTTTCTTAAAGGGAATCTTGTCATTCACCCAATTTTAAAACATTTGTCCACCTTGCAGGGTTGTTCACTAAAGTGAGAATTCCAAGTGAATTCAAACAAAATCTCACATTTAAAGCAAATCTGTTGTGAAAAAAAAAGTTACCTGAAATCACTCCCATATACATTGATAGCACCATATATCATAAAGATACACAATGCAACTCAATGCAAAATACCAAGAATTACGTACTTTTCCTCTGTTCCAGCGCTGCTTTGTGGTTGTTACTCTCTGTGTATCACCCACTCCTGGCCGTCTGCTCCACTGCGGCTCATCCCGAAATCTTCTTTAATTTTCCCTGCTTGGGACGCATCCTCAAGCAGAGCAAATTTTGTCAGTGGCTTCAGCACACTGCCATAGTCGGAACATAATGACGTCACACCATTCCATTCCTATACTCCATAGTCAGCGCTTGCTAGTCAGTTTCCATAGCAACCACAGCGTATGCACTGTGGTTGCTATGGAAGGAAAGCAAAGGGAGGACCTCTTGTGGGAGGTCTTTTCTGCTCTCTCTTGTCAAGCAATGACTGACAGCTGGGACAAAAATTATTTTTAAACAGGTTTTTATTTTCATAATCCATACATTTGCTGGCAAAACTTATAGCACAATGTATAGATAAAATCTTATGCTCAATCAAATGAGCATAAGTTGTTTGGGGCATAACAGATGCCTATTAATTCCAGAGTAGCCAAACTGAAAGCATAACTAAATAAATCATTTTTCTAGTTTGACCTTAAATTTTAAATTTACATTAAATTAATTTTGAATTCTCACTTTAGTGAATACTTTTCTAAAACACCATCATGCATGTCCTAGGATTTTATTCCGAAAGGAATAATGTTTAATTAGATGTTTAGCGGCATAGGCTGGCAAAAGAGAAAAATATAATATTGGTTTTTCGATTAGAAATTGCCATTTCATGCATTTAGACCCAAATAGAGGTTTGAGGCATTGAGTAGCAATTTATCCTGTCATATCATGACTCAAACTATGCAGTCATCAAATGTTTTATATTTCAGTTTTCCTTATTTGACGTTAGTGTGGTTTAATTTGTTTTCAAGGAAATTATGTAATGTTTAGAAACATCCAGCTATTTAAGAAACAAAACATAAAATTTGAAGAGTAAGAAGATTTTCAAAAGTTTGTGGGTAGCAAATGATATGTTGAAAAAGCATAATAAGCTCATTTTATTTTGTATTGCTTAGAGATTTGCAAGGGCAAAGTATATTTTTATTTTACTTTTTCTTTTCAAAATTTGGATGCTCATTATTATCTACGGTGAATGAATGAAGGCGGCAGTCACACAGCTACAAAGTACCAACTCAGGACTTTATCTGCTGACAGATCAAAATTAAGATAAGCCCTGTTCTTAATTTTCATCTTTCAGTTGTTTGGTAGATAACTCTCTAATTTTCTATCCTTACATGGGATTGCCATAAGGATACAAACTACCAAGTAAGGGAGCTATCTGCTTACCAGCACCATAATTTGGTATCCTTTAATATAGCAATAACATATATGGGTACCAATGGAGTTATTTAAAAGAAAGTGCAGAAAGAGTGTTCATTGTAAGCACAGGTGAGACAAAAGGGTGTTTGTGAACTATATGCTTGTTAGCAGAAAGCTATAGACAGACTTTAAATGCTTGCATCTAAAAATTGGTTGTATTTTTAAGAGCATTGCAGGTTTAATGATAACCTTTCTGACAAGTAAGATCTAAGGTCTGTGACTAGCCACACTCAGAGATGGATCCCAGCTCCACCTCCCTCTAAACTCCCAGCTTGATCTCCCCACACCCTTCCACCTCCCTTTTAACCTTCAAGATCTATCTCCCCACACCCATCCAGATCCATCACTCTCTTAATCTCTGAGCTCCATCTCACTGTCCCATCTCCATCACCTACTTAACTTTTAAGCTCCATCTCACTTTCTTCCTGGTCTCTCCATTGCCCTCTTAACCTCCCAGCTCCATCTCATTGTTACCTTCATAGCTCCATCTCCCTCTCACCTTCCCAACTCCCTCTCCTTCTCTCCCTCACAGCTCAATATCACATCTCCTCTTCCTTTGCTCTGTGCCCTGTACTGGCAGGCATCAGGAACCCATTGACAATATTAATATATTAATATTTTCCTCCCCTCACTCTCTTTAGTAGTGCAGCCGAGCAGCATTGAAATACGTTGTGTCAAAGCCCTTCACCGGGACAACTGCTGTTGTGAAAGGGTGAGATAAGATGTCATATTCTCTCTTTATAGAGCGCTCACAGCATCCGGTGCCTATCTATCCAGTGCTAGTGCAAAGATTTTGCTACAGAAATGGGAGACTCTTACCCTAAAGCAACAGGATTCAACATGTTGTAAAAACAAATTACCTCTTTAAATTCACCCCTTTTCGACATTTCAAATGTTAGAAAATAGCTGTATATCCATAACGATGAACACGTCCAAGATATACTAGCATCCTCATGTCTTTGTGGTCTACGCGTTTTGAAAATGTAGTACTTTTTCAATAACGATGCATGCTAAATCCACATTTTTACTCATGTCATATGACATTTCCTTAATTCTAGCCATTAATTTAAGTTTGGCATATAAACATACCCTGCCACAGCATAATATACTATAAATATAATCACTAAACCATTGCCAAATGAATGGGCATTTTATTATCAGAATATTTGCAAAGGTCGAGCAACTATTATATATAAATATGGATACATATTCACCCGTCACCTTTGATTCATGAGTCACCCTTTTTTGCTACCATACAGCAGTCTGTCCAACAATTTCTCTATCCCAGTTGCTCTATTGCCCAATGTGTTAGCAATGCATACTGTTTCTTATAAATTATATATATTATATTCTAAGTTCATGAAACCCAGGTGTCTGATAATTCGAGAGTTAATGTACAGTTTGGCTTACAAATATACCATAAATACTAGACATCTGTACAAGAAGATGTCGTTGATAGTTGGATATTGAAACTATTTTTAAAGGCAAGATAAATAAGTATAGCACAGCTATATTGCAATATTATCTGAAGTGCTTATGAACCCCACCAGGTCTGGATCACACAATTAGACCTCATCAATTCGGCAGCAAAAAGAACACTTTTTCTGAGATGTAATAACACAACTCAAAGTAATGTACTTGTACTGCAGGCATATAGAGACAAATGAAATAAAATGCCACCAGAATGCATTTGGTACAGAGACTGTAATTTAGTTTCCCTGTAAACAGTGTTACAAATTTATGGCTAAGTACAAAATTGAAGAGAGAAATTTGACCACATAAAGAAAGTGATTCTGAAAATCAAATTTTTTTAAATTGATCAAGCACGATAAAAGTATTCCTCAATAAAGCAGTGATGAAACCCGTACAGATTTATATAGATTCTGCTTCTTAAGGATAAACAGTGTTTTAAGAGCTAGATCTTACATTTGTAGCAGTGTTTGTCCTTAGTAAACCGCATTTGGTCCATTTGTGTGTGTTCTATGATGATCCATGCCATTTATGTACAGAAAAAGCAGCGGATATTTGGTGGAGATTGTATGTTATTGAGCAGGGATTATGTCCTTCTGTCTTTAAAAATGGAGGACAAGATGAAGTCAGGTTTCTTATTTTTCCGATATATGTCTCAGTTTCCAGAACTATGATACAAAATCATGCAAAGAACTCGAGAGAAATAATTAGATTCCGCATGACCCTTGGAATGTTAGCGGTTTGGGCCCCACTCATTCTTCACATAGAGATTATGAAGAATGGGAACAAGCAGGTTTATGGTTTCTTGCCTCTGTCTAGCTCATTGGCATTAGGATGTTGCCTAAGGTCACCTTGTAGTCAATCCTGCTCTTGCCCCTTCCTTTAGAACATGGACCCAGAAAGATCGGACCAAGACCAGTTGATGGTAAGGGGGTTTGCAACCTTTAAGTAGGTATGAACCTAGATTGTAGTTGATATCCAACTAGACCCTCAGACCCAAAGCTCAGATTTCAATTCTATTAACCCCTTAAGGACCAAACTTCTGGAATAAAAGGGAATCGTGACATGTCACACACGTCATGTGTCCTTCAGGGGTTAAAGAACTCTAGTACTGACAACATAGAGGTTCTATAATTTTGCTGTGTAAAACTGAGGCCAATCATTCCTCTATTCCTATTCACTGTTTGTTATCATTTAATTAAATATATTTAGTATATATTTAATCCTTGATTTTTTTAAAATATTAATGTAAGAAGAATTCATTAAAACCCGATAATCATGTTTTATTCTCTAACATATATTGCATTTATTTCTTATTTAAAATGAACTGATTGGAGTATAGCATTTTTCAATAAAGTGATCATTTAAAGGGAATTCAAGGTGAAGTCAGAGTACCTAAACAAAAATCATAATTGACTTAGAGAATTTTTTTCCAGATTGGCTTTTTTGACCTTATAATTGAACTTCAACTTGAATTCACTTTTAATTGTCACTTTAGTAAATAACCTTGCCAGATAATATATTTTTTATTATTATTTTAAATGTTAGGGGCATTCTAAATGAGCCAATTATTCGATGCTGGATGAGATTTCAGATATATATCAGCTTCCTTTGCTTCCATGCACATCTTCAGCCATAACCAACCCTTGATTACAAACTTAACTCCTGCTCAGTGTCACATTGATAGCCCTAGTTAAGGAATAAACAAGCTTAGAATGTTTCATGCAGTATAACATATTGTTGCTAAAACATCTTTATGGTGTCCTCTTTGTGTCTCCTCGACTAGAACATGTGCTATGAAATGTAGTTATTTCATTTGCTAAAATAATACAAAAGGGATATGTGATATAAACAGCACCAGTTGAGGAGTATTTGTTTTTATTGCCAAAACACAGATCATCCCAAGCACTTCGCATCTGAAGTTTATGGCATCTGGCAAACAAGCCCTGATAAATTGTAATGTTTTTTAACTCCATATGGGATATAGATCTTCAATGTCACCTGCAGGTTACAAAAATGTTCTTTGAAAAACTAGCTACCAGGAGAACGCAGCCTAAAGTTTTATAGAAGGCGCACTCTGAATATAAAATGTATAACAAATAAGGTATTAATTAATTGTGGTTACAGAAACAAATTATCATCCAGCTTTAATTGCAAATTATGTTATTCCTTTAATTAATTACCATAAGCCTGACAGTATGAAGATGCATTAATTTCACAACATGTACTAAAACTCCAACATCATAAAAAAACCAATCAAGTATTATCCAGGGAAACTTTAATTTTGAAGAAGGGACAATAGTCCAAGGACAACTACATATTGTGAATGATTATAAGTGAGACGGCATGAATGTGAATTCTTATTGTGTTTCTGAGCATAAATTGTCCCATTCCAACAGAATGTAAAACACCTTGCATTGTCACCTGGGATTCCGCACATGTGTCTTTTGCCAAAAGGACACTTTAAAGTCATCCTATTGTTTGCCGAATAAAGCTCACAGATAAACTGGTCTAATATGGTCCTTCTGTCTATGATATGATATTAATTACGCTCATTCATTTACAGACTAATTACTTTTCTTTTGTTATCTGGATTAGATATGCAAACAACAAACAGAGTAATGATGTAAAATATTGTTTTTGTCAAATTACTGATAGTTTCGCCAAATACATATTTAGATTCAAGGTGGTGTTGGACCTAAAAGACTAGCATTGACATAAAAAAAAAAAATACAGTTACATATTTTATAATATTATGTTATAAATTCAGGCAATAATGAAAAAAAAATGAAGAAAATCTCCACATAAGCCAACTATGTTTTTTGAACTCTAATATTTTGAGCCCATCCTTTGTTTCACCACAATTCTACATTAAGTTAAAGGAACACTATACAGTTACGAACACATTTATGAATTCCTAATGCTATAGTGCTGACCAAGCCAGCGGTACCAGATCACCTTTTTTCCATAGCTGCGCTGGTCTTCCTGAAGAGGCTCCACCTGTTTGGCTGAGATCATCAAGACTGATGATCTCAGCCAAACTATTGCTTCGGGAGGTATTGGGATGCTAGTGAATATGCATGGCAAAATCCAGTGCTGAGCCAATCAGATGGTCTCCTGACCGTCTGACTAAAAAAGCTAAGTTATACTCTGCTATTTTACGGATGCACCACTGGTGGATGTCATATTCTAGGTCAGGATAGCCCTGCTAGGGGCAGGATAACCCTGCAGTGTACACATTACCTTTCTGCAGAATGCTAATGTTTTCAACTACAGGGTTAAAAGAGGGAGCATATGGCATTCAGACCACTTCAAAGAGATGCAGTGGTCCAGGTGCCTATAGTATTCCTTTAATAAAAATCTTATTAGCTTCTCAATTGTGAGTCTTTTGTGAGAGTACACACCGGCAATTAGTCTTTCACTCCATTTAAAGTAAGACGTGCAGAGTATTGCTACACAACATTTCTCTTAATAAGGAACAGGACTTTACTCCAATGAGCCTGCATCATTTTTTATTTTTAAAATATATATATTTTTTTCATCAGGCACTTACTTGCTTGCCACTTGCTCTTTTCTGACAGGTTCCAATCTACCTAGTACTTGTACTCCTTGGGATGGGCACTGGCAAGGGATTGCACTGACTGATAAAAGATAGCCAGACCACTCTGTGAAAACATATTGCAGTTGAATACATTGCCCTGGGCAATGCAATGCTGTTGGATACTTAGAAATCATTCCTTCTTATCATGCTAAGTCAAACGGAACACTGCTACATTCCACATTGGATGCACAATTCAACACAAAAGTAAATCCATTTACAGAAAAAAAATAAGTCTAATGAAATATTTAATGGAAAATGAAATGTTGAAAATAGTAAACTCGCTACTTACATAGCAGAGGGAGGACTGTGCTTTTTTTTCAATGTATTGTATTTTTTTCTATACATAGAAATCATTTTTATTTTCTTATGTATCATGTATGAAGTGCATGGGCCAAGCATTAAAGTCCTTTTCCCTACTTCCTTCTCATGCATAAAGGTGAAGAGCAGAGAAAAGAGAAGGATGTATATTGAAAGGAGCACTCTAGTCACCATAACCACTCCAGTACACTTAGTCTGCATTAGTGGCATCAATTCCACTCGTCTTTGAACTGAATGTATTTGCTAAGAACATCAGCTGAAACTTTCTGTCTTGGTCTGTCTTAGTCAGTCAGTTTCCTTCCCCCAAACCTCTATTATATTTTTGTGACAGGAGTTAGTTTAGGGATTGCTCTTTAGTCTGTTTTAGTAAAAAGAAAAATTTGTGTTTGTAATTTGTTTTAGTCGTGTGTAAAACATGCAGCGTATGTATAACTTGCAGGAGGCATATGCCTTCTTGGCGCCAGACTCTGATGCCACTGACACTGCATCAGATTTTGACCCAGGTCAGTTTTCTGACACGTCTAGTCAAGACGACATGTCATCTGTGTGTGAGCCGGCTGAAGAAAGAAGCTGTGCTTCCTCTGCTACGCTGAATGTGGAGGAGGACTGGGTACCTCCACAGTTAGCCGAGACCAACTTCCCCCCTTTTAGTGCCAACGCAGGCATTAATGTTAATGTGATTGGCTTCTCCCCAATGCAGTATGTAGAACTATTTTTAGGGGATACCATCTGGGAGGAGATTGCTTCCCAAACTAACTTGTATGCTACCCAATTTATTGATAACAATCCAGGTAGCTATACAGTCCGGGAGCATGACTGGCATCCCACAGATGTCCCAGAGCTTAAAAAATTCTGGGCTCTTACAATGCTCATGGGGATTATAAAGAAGCCATCGATTCACTCATACTGGAGCACCAACCCAATAATGTCTAGTCCAGTGACAATACCCTCTGTCACCCTAGAGATCACCCCCAATACGATAGGCTTCATAAAATACGCCCACTGCTAGACCATTTTCAGGACAAATTTTCGGATGTTTATACCCCCCAACAAAATGTATCCATAGATGAATCTCTAATGAAATACAAAGGGAGATTAGGGTTCCGACAATACATCCCCTCAAAGCGCTCTAGGTATGGCATAAAACTGTACAAACTGTGCAAGAGCGAAAGTGGATACACGTTTGCCTTTCGTGTATATGAGGGGAAAGATGGTCAACTGGACCCTCCTGGCTGTCCTGACTCCCTGGGGACAAGTGGGAAACTTGGATGGGACCTACTAAACCCCTTGTTTAATAAAGGTTACCACCTTTATGTGGATAATTTTTATAGTAGTGTCCGTCTGTTTAAAACACTTTATGGTTTACAGACACTGGCCTGTGGCACTGCCAGAAAAAATTCCAAAGACTTTCCACGATCTCTCATAGAGGCAAAATTAAAAAAAGGCGAATGTAAAGCACTTCGCAAAGCTGACGTGCTTGCACTAAAATTTAGTGCTTTAATATACTCTAATATATATAAAATACACAATTAAAAGTCCATAAAGTCATTTCGCCTACAATGGCGTTATCAATATGGGGTAATATCATATTGATAACGCCATTGTTGGGGTAATATCATATTGATAACGCCATTGTTGGCAAAACGCGTTTATGGACTTTTAATTGTGTATTTTATATATATTAAAGTATATTTGGTTACTTTTTATCTGTGCCACTTATCCTTTTATACACTCTAATTTATTTACTACCTGGCATCCTTTCAACATCCTGGACTCCAAGAAATCCTAGGTGGGGATTATACCACCAGCGCTACGTCAAGTAGCAGTTGTTCTGCTCCCGTCTTGTGAGTACCCATTCTATTTTATTTAATTTTACTACCAATATTTTACTCAGTGTACACTATTGGCTGTTTCTTTCTACCCGAGTGTTGGATACACCACTGACGGAGGAGGTCCACCCTATATCCCATAAGCGGGGATCAAACCGCTGTACGCCTTCTATACTAGAGCGAGTTTAGCTCTTTCAAATGTGAGTTTTATTTTTTCCTTTTTACTCATTTTTATTGTTTTAAGCATTTTACACTATTGGCTCTCCACTCTTTTATCTTCTATATACGAGCGGACCCTCACGGATGAACATAAAAAGGACAATTGTTCCGGATCAAGCACGGATAGATTCCATTACCTCTAAGAGCATATTCTAGATAAGACTTTCTTGTTTTATTACACTCATTTATTTGGACTATTTGCTATTTTATTTTGTATTTTGTTCTCATTGGCGCAGCCCTTATCTTTTATTCTTTCTCTCTCGGGGCAGAGTAGAGTCCAAACCGGTTTGCATCAGGGCATATAATAAGTACATGGGGGGGTGTTGATTTGGCTGATCAGCTGATGCAGCTATATCTTATTTTACGAAAAACCAAAGCATGGTATAAAAAGGTGGCTATCAATCTGATGCAAATAGCAACCCACAACAGATTTTTGCTTTTTTTTTAAAATAATCCAGGGAAAACCACCTTTCTCCAATTTCAGTTGAAAATCATTTCTTTTACAATTTATGGAGATGGACAAGTTCCAACAACGGTGCAAGCTGAGTCCAGCAACCCTATACATGGGGGGTATGTTGCTGAACATATTGGGCAGTGTTTGGCAGTGACACATAACAGGATCTGTTAATTCATGCCTAAAGTACAATGTGTGTGACAAAGAAACAAAAAAAGATTACTACCCAAAAGTTTGACAAAGGCTGGTGGTAGAATTCAGTGCATGAAAAGTGTTAAAATACCACCATTTAAAATGCCCTGGGTTGTGTACTTTCAACAATATATGGTTTGATGGGAGTAAAATACATTGGCTCAAATGGGACATGGGCACAGGTTGATTACATGTCAAAATTCCAAGTTGGGAAACTAATAAGTGCACCTGCCAAACGTGGCCTTTTAGCCCCCAAAGAACCCAACACACCTATACATGGGGGGGTATCCCTGTACTCGGGAGATGTTTCTGAACACATATTGGGGTGTTGTTTGGTAGTGACACCTAACAGAATCTGTTAATTCATGCCTAAAGTACAATGTGTGTGAAAAAAACAGAAAAAAAAATTACTAACTCAATGTTTGACAAAGCTTGGTGGTAGAATTAGTGCATGGAAAGTGTTAAAATACCACCATGTGAAATACCCTAGGGTGTCTACTTTTCAAAAATATATTGTTTCATGGGGGTAAAATACATTGGCCGGCTTTGAAAATGTCCCAAATAGGACATGCATGCAGGTTGACTACATGTCAAAATTCCAAGCTGGGAAACTGATATGCGCACCTGCCAAATGTGGCCTTTTAGCCCCCCAACAACCCAACACACCTATACATGGGGGGTATCTCTGTACTCGGGAGATGTTTCTGAACACATATTGGGGTGTTGTTTGGTAGTGACACCTAACAGAATCTGTGAAATTATACCTGAATTGCAATGTATGTGAAAAAAATAAAAATAATAAGCTACCTATGCAAAGTTTGGCAAAGGTTTGTGGTAAAATGGCTGCATAGAAAGTATCAAAATATTCTTAGATGAATACCGTGGGTTATCTAGTTTAAGAAAAATATATACATGTGGGGTGTTTTTTGGAGATTTATGACAATGTTACAATGTTAGTATTGATACATTTAAAAAATGTACATTTTGAAACAGCAATGTCCTACTTGTACTTATAGCCCTATAACTTGCAAATAAAAGCAAAAGAACACATAAACATTGGGTGTTTTTAAACTCAGGACAACATTTTGAATCTATTTAGCAGTTTGCTTCATTCGATTTTGTAGATCAGTAAAAGATTTTTTAAGTAAAAGTAAAACAATGTGTTTTTTTTAATTTATCACCATATTTTATTATTATTTTTAATTAAATTATATGACATGATAAAAATAATAGTATGTAAAGAAAGCCCTTTTTGTCCTGAAAAAAACAATATATAATTTGTATCGGAACAGTAAATGAGAGATTGGAAAATTACAGCTAAACACAAACACCACAAAAGTGTTAAAATAGCTCTGATCCTTAACGTACAAACATTGCAAAAACAGTCCGGTCCTGAAGGGGTTAAAGAAAAACTATACTGTTATTTATGTAACATTTATTTTGGTTTTTACCTTTACAGTAAGTCCTTAATAATTAATCCCTTATTTTAAAGGGTTACTCCAACCAAAAGTAGTGTTTTAATAAAACATGGGTAACCCCCAAAGGAAAAAATAAGAAAGAATTAAAGGTAAAGTTTATCTTAGATCTCGCGTCTAGACCTTGTCCCTCCTGCGGCACAATCCTTCCCCAGTGATGTCACTCCACCTCACTGCAGAGGGAGGGAAGTCAGGGAGGATGGGCTAAGGCACACGTATGCGTGCTGACAACAGGTGACCAATGTGCACAGAGTTAACATGCAACAGTTAGGAACTCTCGTTCTGGGATGGCTAATGACTCTGTCGGAGGTGGAGTTCCAGCAGCACTGAGCTACTTCCCTGTATGGGCATCTTTTGAAACTGAAAACCTGTACATTCCGGTTCCAAGCACCATGATCACTTCAAGGCACTGAAGTGGCTATGGTGCTTGAAGTAACCCTTTAAGTGAATTCTTCACATTATGCAAAAACCTGCTGATTTTCTAAATAAAGTGGAAGAAATATAAAATATAACTTTTAAGTAATATAAAAAAAAAAACAATTGTAAACGTAAAATATTCAGATTACAGTATAATTAGTGTGTTGAATTCAGTCTGTCTAGCCTATTATTCACCCCTCCCCCTCAAAAAAAGTACATTTGTTAATAGTGGTGAATTCTTACTTTAAAACTAAACAACTAATTTCTGTTAATACACAATAACACATCTGTTGCTGAATAAGTGTGGTATAGGCTACAAATTAGGTAGGAAAAAATATAAAAGTTATATATAAACAAAAATAAGAACAACAATAAGTAAATCTATCAGCTAAACAGATGATTGTATTACCTCCCAATGCAAAGGACTGAATGCTAATAAAGCTTCTCCATAAAGCCTCGTAGGACTGAGTAGCTGAACTATCCCTCCCAATAGTGATTGGTTGTAGACTGCCCCCTGAAAATTTAAAGTTGGATAGTGGTCTAAACCCGATAGTGGAGATGATTTGTGTTGCTAATGTTAGAGCAAGTCGATCTGTGAAGAGTACATAGGATACCCAACACATAATGGAAAATAAATGTTGAAAACTCAACAGAACTCAATAGCGAAGGTAGTGTGTGTTAGCCATCTAAATCTTGAATTTTCTTCTAGGGCTCTCATTGGTTACAGCATAAGAGGATGGAATACGATCTTCTTAAAGTGGTTGTTGTTTCCCATGTACATATCAAGGTACATGAGGTTAAGTCAACAGAGAGCAATAATTTACAAAACATCACCCCACCATCTTAAAACTGTACACACCACCACTGCAAGAAGAAATATTTGAAAACTAGAGAAATCTAAATGTGGCCTGGTAAAAAAAAAAAAATATTAATATAATGAATAATTTTACCTCAAGTCACAGCTATTCAGCACAACAACACAACCTAGGAGTCAAATAGATTTTCTTTTCAAATAGTATTTATTGAAATTTTTTGCAAAGTTAACAGCAAATTATAACAGTATAACGAGGGTAGGGGAAGGAAGGGAAAAACTTGGAAGTGGGAAAGGGGGATATCAATCCATTATAGCAATAAGTACATTAATATACAAGGCATATAAATTGTATAACACTCCGTAGCAAGTCATTACAAATTATACGGTTTTTTTTAACATCGGTTCCCCATTGATCCCTGTGATATTGTAATTTTGCAAATATGTGTGAGTTGCTTCTGTGAGATAATTCATATGATTTATTTTCTAATGTCAGCTGTAGTACTTCTTTAATTGAGGGTGTGTGTTTAGTTTTCCAGTATCTAGGCAAGCATGTAGTAGCAGCTATCGGAATGTGGCTTAATATTATTCTATTAATTCTGTTGACGGATTCAGGGAACTTTTTTGAATAAAGCTAATTCGGATGTGAAGCTATCTATGTTGCTGTCCAACTTAATGATGAAGTCGTGTATCATTTTCCAATATTTAGTACGTCTTGGGCAATACCACCATATGTGGGCCATATTGCCCAAACCTCTGCAGTCTCTCCAACATCGATCACTGTACGTATTGTTCATGTTGTGCAACCTGGACAGAGCTAGATACCATCGATACAGTATTTTAAAATGGTTTTCATGATGGTCAGAACAACATACAGGTGATGTCCCTTTAGTAAGTCTAAGTCCAGAGATGGCAGGTAATATCTTCAAGATTCAATCGGCATGGCTCTATACAATTTTACTGATTGGCAGTTGTTCTTAAATACTTTATCCCAGGCTTTAAGTGTGGTTTTAGTTGTCAGGAACAATTTAGCGACTCTAGGCCTTCTTACAGGGCTCAACCAGGGTAGTTCCCTGAGTTGGGATGGGAGAATGCTAGATTCCTCTATCTCCATTCATCTTGACCTATTTATTTGGCTGTTAAATCTTATAGCCACTGCGGCGTTAGTGGCAAAATAATACTTTTGGAAATTTGGGACTCCAATACTCCCATGAAGTTTATGGTGCTGCAGAGATGTAAGCTTAATTCTACTAGGTTTGTTATTCCAAATAAATTTTAGCATTATAGAGTATACTTTATTGAAGAAGGACAGTGGGATGGATAAAGGGATAGTTCTGAAATAGTATAAGATTTTTGGAAGGATTTACATTTTTATGGAGGCGATTCTCCCTAGCCACGACAGCTCCATCCCACCCCATCTCTCCATTTTTTTTTTTTTTTTGTAGGTCCGGCCATGCTCTCTTTAAATTGTAGATATGCATGTTAGGTAAATTTTTGCATAAATTAATTCCTTAATACTCTAAGTATTCCCTCCTCCAGTCAAATGGATATGATGATATTAATTCATCCATTTCAAGTTTGTTCAAGTGGAAGGGGAGGGCCTGGGTCTTAGATACATTCAGCTTATAATATATTTCTCTGAACTTAAGCAGGATAGTATTAAGAAATTTCAGGGAGTCTTTTGGATTTTTGAGTGTTAGAATGATGTCGTGTGCAAATAATCCTATTTTGTGGGTGGATCCCTTGATGTTGATACCTAGTATTTCAGGGGTCGACCTAATTAGTTCGGCCAGAAGTTCCATCGCCAAAACAAAGAGAATCGGACAGAGGGCAACCTCACGCATCCCATTAGATAAAGAAAAGGTCCTTGAATGGAAACCCGATGCCGATACATGGGCTGTGGGTTCACTATAAAGCGCCTTAGTCGCAGTAATAAAAGATGGTGGTGTTAAGACACCTCCCGTGTCTTTAAGCCAAACCGCCGTTTAGTAAACCTTCCCCGGCTGCAGTACAGTCTCTGTTCGCTTACTCTGTAACCCACGAACCAAATGCAGGGGAAGCGGCAATCTCCCGATCGAAATCCACGAACGGCTCCAAACTCCCGAACGGCAATATACGAACTGCTAGGAACCGTCGAACAATAATATCCCCAAAGCGGCTTTCGTTCCATCCAGCAGTCTCTAACGTGAAGAAGAAATCCCCCCAATAACGAGACAGAAGCTCCGCATTGAGGGTCAAATAAGATCTGGGTTTACTGTGGGCTACCTGCCCGTATTTATGCAGGTCTCCCACCTGGTGGACACTCCCCTAGGGGACCAAATGGAAGACTTAAAGTACAGACAGATAGCAGGACATTTCTGACACACAGTCACATATTTTACCCACAGTACATTCTGATTCCCTCCCCTCTGTCCTGGAGTTAATTACCAAGTAACTCAATTAACTCCAGGACAAGGACAGTCGCCATCTTAAGCATGAAATAATAAAAGACACAAAAATGCATAACTACATGAAAACTGAACATTTCCCATTCGTATTACATGTCCCCAGATAGCCTGGATCTGAGTGCATATTATTGGCGAATAGCGCTCAGATCCCACACACATAGTTCAATCGCCATGGAGTCAAAGTTCTTACAGTCCTTCGGTACACGAATGACTCCATGGGTGGGCTATCTGGGTTAAGTCTTTTGTGTGTTCTCAATCTCCCGAACGGCCGATGTTCGCATGCTTTCGTGGAGGCAGCCAGGCGTTCCCTTGTTTCAGCGGTGTTCGACAGAAAAAGTGTCCGTTTTCCGTTCCATAGAAATAGAGCCAAACACCGCTGAGCGTTCGCATGATTTAAAATGGCCGCTGCCTCGTGGTCGACATACGAACGACGACCACCCTGAGTTCGGTTTAATTGAGAAGTGTCTGCGGTTAACCACAACGTTATAATGGTGATCACTTCGTTAACCTGCAGCACACTCCTCACTTGGGTGGCCGTTCGTTCGGCGGTTTTGTTCGGGAAAAAGAGTCATTCGAATGGCTGGGCTATAGAAACCAGCCATTCATACGAACGGGGACAAACAGACGAACGGGCAAAAATCCAGCAGACAGATGGTTCTGTCACACGGCTCCCTCCTTGTGGGACACTCCGGCAGACCCGGCTTGACCCTGTGGCGGGTCAACTTGGGGATGACCGGACTACGAGGTGATGGAAACGTCTGTTTGTCGTGACAACCCATCTGCGTTTCCGTTTAGCTTACCGGGTCTGTAGCTGATGGTAAAATTGTAGGGCTGTAGTGCCAAGCTCCATCTCAGCAGTCTCCCATTGTCTCCTGAGACCCGGTTAAGCCAAACGAGTGGGTTGTGATCAGTCACAAGGGAAAACTCTTGCCCATACAAATAGGGGCTTAACTTTTTCAATGCCCAGACCAAGGCCAAACATTCCTTCTCCACTGCCGCATAACTCACTTCTCTGGGTAACAACTTTCTGCTGAGATATGCGACAGGGTGCTCTCCTCCATCTTCCCCGACTTGGCTCAGCACAGCCCCCAGTCCATACATGGAAGCATCTGTATGGACGAGAAAGCGTTTGTTAGGGACTGGGGCAGCCAAGACAGGGGCATTCACAAGAGCCTGCTTCAGTGCCTGGAACGCAGCTTCACAAGCCGGAGACCACAGGACCTGCTTAGGCAAGTTCTTCTTCGTCAGGTCTGTCAGGGGCTTAGCGATAGCGCTGTAGTCAGGGACAAAACGTCTGTAGTACCCTGCCGTCCCCAAGAAGGCCAATACCTGGGTCTTAGTAGTAGGTGTGGGCCAGTTAGCCACTGCCTCTACCTTGGCTGGCTCTGGTCTCTGGCTCCCACACCCCACTCTGTGACCCAGGTACTGCACTTCAGCCATACCTAGATGACACTTTTCTGGCTTCAACGTCAGGCCAGCGGCCCTAATCTTATCCAGCACTACCCCTACATGTACCAGGTGTTCCTCCCAGGACCCACTGTAGATCGCAATGTCGCCCAAGTATGCACAGGCAAATTCTTGGAAGCCATCCAGGAGTCTATCCACCATCCGTTGGAAAGTAGCCGGTGCATTTTTCATCCCAAAAGGCATGACCTTAAATTGGTACAGGCCAAATGGGGTGACAAATGCCGACTTGGGGATAGCATCCTCGGCCAGGGGGATCTGCCAGTAGCCCTTACACAGGTCTATGGTGGTCAGATATCGCCCCCTGGCAATACGATCTAGTAATTCGTCTACCCGGGGCATTGGGTAGGCGTCAGTGGTGGTCCGCTCGTTGAGTCGCCTGTAGTCCACACAGAACCGGGTGGTCCCATCTTTCTTGGGCACCAGGACTACAGGCGAGGCCCAAGGGCTGTCGGAGTGCTCGATAACCCCAAGTTGGGTCATCTCCTGTATCTCCTTCCGCATTCCTTCACGGACTGCTTCAGGGATACGGTAGGGGGGCTGTCGTAACGGGGTCTGTCCAGGGGTCTCTACCTTATGCACAGCTAGGGTGGTATAACCTGGTTCCTGGGAGAACGTCGCCTGCTTCTCCCATAACAACTGCTGCGCCTGTACCCTTTCTGTGGGGTTCAACCGGTCCCCTAGCTGTACCAAGGTAGTAAGGTCAGTCTGGGAATCCCTTTCTAATAGATCTGGAAGGGGTAAATTCTCAGAATCATCTGCAGCTGGGGCACACACTGCTGCAATATTCTCAGGTCTCTCCTGGTACTCTTTCAGCATGTTCACATGAAAGGACCGCTGGATCCTCTCATCTGCACAGCTGGCTATCAAGTAAGTAGTGTCGCAGATCTGCGCCACTACCTTGTACGGGCCCTGCCAAGATGCTTGCATCTTGTTGGCCTTCACAGGTTTGAGCACCAATACCTTTTGCCCAACCTGGAAGACCCGCTGTCGGGCACCCTGATCGTACCATCTCTTCTGTCTCCCCTGGGCCGCCTGGAGATTCTCCCTTACCATCAGGGACAGTTTCTCCATGCGGTCCCGGAGTTCCAGAACATATGGCACTATGGGGGTCCCCTCCTGCTCCGTCTCCCCCTCCCAGTGGCCTCTAATGAGATCTAGGGGTCCGCGGACCCTTCTCCCATACAGCAGCTCAAAGGGGGAGAACCCAGTAGATTCCTGGGGCACCTCTCTATAAGAAAATAATAGATGAGGCAGGAATCTCTCCCAGTCTCTGCAAGTGTCTGTAAAGGTCCTCAGCATCTGTTTGAGGGTACCGTTAAAGCGCTCGCAGAGACCGTTAGTCTGTGGGTGGTAGGGTGAGCTAAGTAACGGCTTAATGCCGCACACCTTCCACAGTTGCTGGGTGAGCACAGCGGTGAATTGGGTTCCCTGGTCGGAGAGGATCTCCTTAGGGAACCCGACCCTAGTAAAAATTCTAACCAGGGCATCAGCAACCGCCTCTGCCTCTATGTTAGACAGCGCTACTGCCTCTGGATAGCGGGTGGCATAGTCCACCACGGTAAGAACATACTTCTTACCGGATGGACTAGCCCTGGCCAGTGGACCCACAATGTCAACGGCTATGCGGGCAAAGGGCTCCCCTATAATAGGCATCGATAATAGCCTAGCCTTAGGGTGGTCCCCCCGCTTTCCTACCCGTTGACATGTGTCACACGTGCTGCAGTACATCCGCACAGCCTGGTTAAAGTTTGGCCAAAAGAAGTTCTGTGAAATCCTATAGGCTGTGCGGCGGGACCCTAGATGTCCAGCTAAAGGAACATCATGCCCTATCCGCAGAATCTCCTGCCGGTACTTTGCAGGTACCACTAACTGGCGATTCGGCGGAGAGGCAACACTCTTCTGGGAAGGTTTAGGGATCCTATATAACCTGTCCCCCACCCACTCATACCGTTCCCCATCTATTCCTTCCTCCCCAGCCTCTGCCCTGTCCTTGTATCTTTGGAGGGTCGGATCCGCCCGGGTTTCCCTCCCAAACTCCTCTGGGGAATCCCAGCTTAAGGGGACCTGATCTGGGGTATCAGTCGGGGAAGGAGATCTTACCTGGGTCTCGTCAGCAAGTGGGCTGGTTCCGGCAGCACGGGTCTGGGCACGGGTGGTCACTGGGTTCACGTCTGCAGGGCCCATCGGAGCATAGGCTGAAACCAAAGGGGCCAAATCGTTTCCCAAAAGAACATCTGCGGGCAAGTCCTTCATCACCCCCACATCCACATGCCTAGCGCCCACTCCCCAATCCAAATGTACTCGGGCAACAGGTAAGCGAAACACGGCACCCCCTGCTACCCTTACTGCCACAGTGTCTCCAGTGTGTTGATGCTCTGAGACCAAGTTCTTTTGGAGCAGTGTCATCGTGGCTCCTGTGTCTCTCAGCCCATTCACCACTCTGCCATTTAGCTTCACAGTTTGCCGATGTTGCTGGCGATTATCCTGGTGAGCCGCTTGCACTGGGTCTGCCTCGTGCAGAATGCCCCAAAATTCCTCCTGCTCTAGGCAGTGAGCAGCAGGCTGAGGTGGGCGCTGGTTTCCGTTAACTGGTCTCCTCCAGGACTGAGCCTGGTTGGCACTGTTCAGGGGGCACTCAGGACGCTTGTGCCCCAACTGCTTGCACCCATAGCACCGGATGGGTTGGGAGTACTCCCGGGCATTAAATCGGGCTGGTTGCATATAATTGTTAGCTGGTGGTGCAGCTGGGGTACGGTGTACTGGGGGTTGGTAGACTGCAGGAGCGGGTGTTACTGCTGGTCGATATTCCAGTCTGGCAGGGGCTTTAGCAGCTGTACCATCCAACTTGCGGGCATCCGTGTATTCGTCTGCCAGACGGGCAGCCTCGGGTAGGGTAGAGGGTTTTCTGTCTCTGACCCATTCCCGGACCCCAGCAGGTAGTCTATCAAAGCAGTGCTCCAGCAGGAACACTTGTAACACCTCCTCCCCAGTTACCGCTTGGCATCCAGCCATCCAGTGGGCTGCGGTACGATGGACTCTGCAGGCCCATTCCACATAAGAGTCCCCAACCAGCTTGTTGGTTTCTCTAAACCTCCGCCTGTACGCCTCTGGGGTTACTGCATACCTGGCTAGGAGCGCCTCTTTCACAGCCCGATAGCTGGTGATCTCCTCCTCTGGGATGGCCCGAAAAGCTTCACTAGCCCGGCCAGATAGTTTCCCAGAGAGGATGGTGACCCATTCATCTGCAGGTACCTGATGTAGCGCACACTGCCTCTCAAAGTCTGCCAAAAATCCATCAATCTCTCCCTCTGTTTCCACAAAATTTTTAAACGCAGCAAAAGGTACCTTTTTTCTAGCAACCACATTATTGTCATACGGTACCTCTGCTGCTGCAGCTCCTCTTTCCCGGGCTGCCTGTTGTGTTGCAACTGCTGCCTGCACACGAACCACGATGTCAGCTGAGGGGTTGGGGCCAAAATGTGCCAGCCTTATTTGTACTGCCCGGTTGAATTGTATTTCCTCGGGTGTTAAATCCAAGGTACTGGGCACGTTGACTCTTTCCATTCCCGTTGCTGCATCCATCTCCATTAGCAAAGCAATAATCTCCCGTTTCTTTAAATTGCTTGCTGACCTTCCTCGGCGTTCCAATATGTCCTTAAGTGTAGCACGCCTTAATTCCTCGTACTGCATGTCTTGTAGCTGACCTCCAGTGCTGTAGGATTCATCCCACCGCTGCCACCAATTGTTAAGACACCTCCCGTGTCTTTAAGCCAAACCGCCGTTTAGTAAACCTTCCCCGGCTGCAGTACAGTCTCTGTTCGCTTACTCTGTAACCCACGAACCAAATGCAGGGGAAGCGGCAATCTCCCGATCGAAATCCACGAACGGCTCCAAACTCCCGAACGGCAATATACGAACTGCTAGGAACCGTCGAACAATAATATCCCCAAAGCGGCTTTCGTTCCATCCAGCAGTCTCTAAACGTGAAGAAGAAATCCCCCCAATAACGAGACAGAAGCTCCGCATTGAGGGTCAAATAAGATCTGGGTTTACTGTGGGCTACCTGCCCGTATTTATGCAGGTCTCCCACCTGGTGGACACTCCCCTAGGGGACCAAATGGAAGACTTAAAGTACAGACAGATAGCAGGACATTTCTGACACACAGTCACATATTTTACCCACAGTACATTCTGATTCCCTCCCCTCTGTCCTGGAGTTAATTACCAAGTAACTCAATTAACTCCAGGACAAGGACAGTCGCCATCTTAAACATGAAATAATAAAAGACACAAAAATGCATAACTACATGAAAACTGAACATTTCCCATTCGTATTACATGTCCCCAGATAGCCTGGATCTGAGTGCATATTATTGGCGAATAGCGCTCAGATCCCACACACATAGTTCAATCGCCATGGAGTCAAAGTTCTTACAGTCCTTCGGTACACGAATGACTCCATGGGTGGGCTATCTGGGTTAAGTCTTTTGTGTGTTCTCAATCTCCCGAACGGCCGATGTTCGCATGCTTTCGTGGAGGCAGCCAGGCGTTCCCTTGTTTCAGCGGTGTTCGACAGAAAAAGTGTCCGTTTTCCGTTCCATAGAAATAGAGCCAAACACCGCTGAGCGCTCGCATGATTTAAAATGGCCGCTGCCTCGTGGTCGACATACGAACGACGACCACCCTGAGTTCGGTTTAATTGAGAAGTGTCTGCGGTTAACCACAACGTTATAATGGTGATCACTTCGTTAACCTGCAGCACACTCCTCACTTGGGTGGCCGTTCGTTCGGCGGTTTTGTTCGGGAAAAAGAGTCATTCGAATGGCTGGGCTATAGAAACCAGCCATTCATACGAACGGGGACAAACAGACGAACGGGCAAAAATCCAGCAGACAGATGGTTCTGTCACAGGGGATATATAGAATCTGCTATTGTGTTACAAAGGTACCCCCAATGTATCCTGTCAAACGCCTTCTCTGCGTCCAAGGAGCAGAGAAGAAGTTTTTTTCGAGTTGATATGTTGAATTAAATTAATGAACCTCCAGCATCACACAGATGCCATTCCGGTATAGCCCAAGACAGGCCAAGCCGAAAAACAAAGTTCGGGCCTACTAGGTGCCAAGCCGCGGCCTGAAGTACCTGCTGGGAGGAGAGGACGCCTGGAACACTGGGGACGAGCTGCAACAGGACTCCGAGGATGAAAGATCGGAGATGGGACGCAGATCACAAAAAAAATAGCAAAATATAAAATCATAATGTTTGAAATATTAAGTCATTTTAAAGTTTATCGAAAAATTTTAAATCATTTGATAAGTGTATTAAAAAATATTCAATTGAGGCCTAAGTCCATCGAGTGAAATCCAATAAATGGAGTACCATGCAAATTAAAAGAGGATAGGACAGTGACCAGATGGCTAAAAATGTTCTAAATCCAGGAAAGGAGAAATTATGGCGCCAAATCTATTTAATATACAGAAAAAGAGAAAGGTTTAGTTTAAATCAGGGGTCCTCAAACTTTTTAAACAGGGGGCCAGTTCACAGTCCCTCAGACACTGATGTGGGCCGCACTATAATTTTACATTCTTTTTCAACAATATATATAGTGAAACAGACACATAGACCTATACAGACACACATACACATACTAACATACTTACAGACACAAACACGCATAAGGACATACATACATATACACACACATACTGACAGACAGACACACACACACACACACATACTGACAGACATACATACACACATACTGACAGACATACATACATACTGACAGACATACACACATACTGACAGACATACACACACACACTGACAGACATACACACACACATACTGTCAGACATACACACACACATACTGACAAACATACACACACACATACTGACAGACATACACACACACATACTGACAGACATACATACACACA
>OW240912.1:396188668-396199822 GCA_933207985.1 Pelobates cultripes | reverse complement strand
TAGTGCAAGCACATCAGCTTTGCGAAGTGCTTTACATTCACCTTTTTTTAATTTTGCCTCTATGAGAGATCGTGGAAAGTCTTTGGAATTTTTTCTGGCAGTGCCACAGGCCAGTGTCTGTAAACCATAAAGTGTTTTAAACAGATGGACACTACTATAAAAATTATCCACATAAAGGTGGTAACCTTTATTAAACAAGGGGTTTAGTAGGTCCCATCCAAGTTTCCCACTTGTCCCCAGGGAGTCAGGACAGCCAGGAGGGTCCAGTTGACCATCTTTCCCCTCATATACACGAAAGGCAAACGTGTATCCACTTTCGCTCTCGCACAGTTTGTACAGTTTTATGCCATACCTAGAGCGCTTTGAGGGGATGTATTGTCTGAACCCTAATCGCCCTTTGTATTTCATTAGAGATTCATCTATGGATAAATTTTGTTGGGGTGTATAAACATCCGAAAATTTGTCCTGAAAATGGTCTAGCAGTGGGCGTATTTTATGAAGCCTATCGTATTGGGGGTGATCTCTAGGGTGACAGAGGGTATTGTCACTGGACTAGACATTATTGGGTTGGTGCTCCAGTATGAGTGAATCGATGGCTTCTTTATAATCCCCATGAGCATTGTAAGAGCCCAGAATTTTTTAAGCTCTGGGACATCTGTGGGATGCCAGTCATGCTCCCTGACTGTATAGCTACCTGGATTGTTATCAATAAATTGGGTAGCATACAAGTTAGTCTGGGAAGCAATTTCCTCCCAGATGGTATCCCCTAAAATAGTTCTACATACTGCATTGGGGAGAAGCCAATCACATTAACATTAATGCCTGCATTGGCACTAAAAGGGGGGAAGTTGAGCTCGGCTAACTGTGGAGGTACCCAGTCCTCCTCCACATTCGGCGTAGCAGAGGAAGCACAGCTTCTTTCTTCAGCTGGCTCACACACAGATGACATGTCGTCTTGACTAGACGTGTCAGAAAACTGACCTGGGTCAAAATCTGACGCAGTGTCAGTGGCGTCAGAGTCTGGCGCCAAGAAGGCATATGCCTCCTGCAAGTTATACATACGCTGCATGTTTTACACACGACTAAAACAAATTACAAACACAATTTTTTTTTTATATATTTTTTTTTTTTTACTAAAACAGACTAAACAGCAATCCCTAAACTAACTCCTGTCACAAAAATATAATAGAAATTTGGGGGAAGGAAACTGACTGACTAAGACAGACCAAGACAGACTAGGACAGACCAAAACAGATCAAAACAGACCAAGACACAGATTTTTAAAACAAATTTAACCCTTTAAGGGCAAAAATAAATACATAATGCAGACAGTACAAATGCACTGCTGAAACAGATCTGGCAGGAAAGGAGTTAAACATTTTTTATTCACTTTAGATACTGTATAAAGCTCTGGAACACTTCTGCTGCATCACGATCTTTGTCTCTCTCGCCTCACAAAACGCTACAGAGGAGAGAGGGGCAGAGATCACTGTCAAAGTGAGTGTTTGTAACACCCACTTTGACAGCAGCCAATTGTGAGCGATCGCGGATCCCTCACACGCCGCAATTGGCTGTTACTATCTGCCTAGGATGTCTGGCAGATAGTTACAGCGTTATACTGGCGGGAGCGATCTTTGATCGCTTCCCGCAGCCCGTTTTTCGCTATGACGGTTCAGGACCATCAGCGGTCCAAACGCATGTTTTACCGCTGACGGTCCTGAACCGTCAACGGTCCTGAAGGGATTAAGTCACGGCAGTATCAAAATAGTACATATGATCTTTTCAGATTTATCAAGAACAACATTAAAAATCTTAATCCACACAATTTGTGTTTATTAAAATACATCTCCAGGCACCCACGATTCAGCCTCCTCATATTTACCTAAAGCACCCATTGTCCTTCTACAGTAGACATATAAATTCTGTACCTATTTGGATGAATTTTCTTGGTTGAAAGTTTCAGCTGATGTTCTTAGCAAATACATTCAGTTCAAAGACGAGTGGAATTGATGCCACTAATGCAGACTAAGTGTACTGGAGTGGTTATGGTGACTAGAGTGCTCCTTTCAATATACATCCTTCTCTTTTCTCTGCTCTTCACCTTTATGCATGAGAAGGAAGTAGGGAGAAGGACTTTAATGCTTGGCCCATGCACTTCATACATGATACATAAGAAAATAAAAATGATTTCTATGTACAGAAAAAAATACAATACATTGAAAAAAAGCACAATCCTCCCTCTGCTATGTAGGTAGTGAGTTTACTATTTTCAACATTTCATTTTCCATTAAATATTTCATTAGACTTATTTTTTTTTTCTGTAAATGGATTTACTTTTGTGTTGAATTGTGCATCCAATGTGGAATGTAGCAGTGTTCCGTTTGACTTAGCATGATAAGAAGGAATGATCTCAAAGTATCCAACAGCATTGCATTGCCCAGGGCAATGTATTCAACTGTAATATGTTTTCACAGAGTGGTCTGGCTATCTTTTATCAGTCAGTGCAATCCCTTGCCACTGCCCATCCCAAGGAGTACAAGTACTAAGTAGATTAGAACCTGTCAGAAAAGAGCAAGTGGCAAGCAAGTAAATGCCTGATGAAAAAAAATATATATATTTTAAAAATAAAAAATGATACAGGCTCATTGGAGTAAAGTCCTGTTCCTTATTAAGAGAAATGTTGTGTAGCAATACTCTGCACATCTTACTTTAAATGGAGTGAAAGACTAATTGCCGGTGTGTACTCTCACAAAAGACTTACAATTGAGAAGCTAATAAGATTTTTATTAAAGGAATACTATAGGCACCTGGACCACTGCATCTCTTTGAAGTGGTCTGAATGCCATATGCTCCCTCTTTTAACCCTGTAGTTGAAAACATTAGCATTCTGCAGAAAGGTAATGTGTACACTGCAGGGTTATCCTGCCCCTAGCAGGGCTATCCTGCCCCTAGAATATGACATCCACCAGTGGTGCATCCGTAAAATAGCAGAGTAAAACTTAGCTTTTTTAGTCAGATGGTCAGGAGACCATCTGATTGGCTCAGCACGGGATTTTGCCATGCATGTGCACTAGCATCCCAATACCTCCCGAAGCAATAGTTTGGCTGAGATCATCAGTCTTGATGATCTCAGCCAAACAGGTGGAGCCTCTTCAGGAAGACCAGCGCAGCTGTGGAAAAAAGGTGATCTGGTACCGCTGGCTTGGTCAGCACTATAGCATTAGGAATTCATAAATGTGTTCGTAACTGTATAGTGTTCCTTTAACTTAATGTAGAATTGTGGTGAAACAAAGGATGGGCTCAAAATATTAGAGTCAAAAAACATAGTTGGCTTATGTGGAGATTTTCTTCATTTTTTTGTCATTATTGCCTGAATTTATAACATAATATTATAAAATATGTAACTGTATTTTTTTTTATGTCAATGCTAGTCTTTTAGGTCCAACACCACCTTGAATCTAAATATGTATTTGGAGAAACTATCAGTAATTTGACAAAAACAATATTTTACATCATTACTCTGTTTGTTGTTTGCATCTCTAATCCAGATAACAAAAGAAAAGTAATTAGTCTGTAAATGAATGAGCGTAATTAATATCATATCATAGACAGAAGGACCATATTAGACCAGTTTATCTGTGAGCTTTATTCGGCAAACAATAGGATGACTTTAAAGTGTCCTTTTGGCAAAAGACACATGTGCGGAATCCCAGGTGACAATGCAAGGTGTTTTACATTCTGTTGGAATGGGACAATTTATGCTCAGAAACACAATAAGAATTCACATTCATGCCGTCTCACTTATAATCATTCACAATATGTAGTTGTCCTTGGACTATTGTCCCTTCTTCAAAATTAAAGTTTCCCTGGATAATACTTGATTGGTTTTTTTATGATGTTGGAGTTTTAGTACATGTTGTGAAATTAATGCATCTTCATACTGTCAGGCTTATGGTAATTAATTAAAGGAATAACATAATTTGCAATTAAAGCTGGATGATAATTTGTTTCTGTAACCACAATTAATTAATACCTTATTTGTTATACATTTTATATTCAGAGTGCGCCTTCTATAAAACTTTAGGCTGCGTTCTCCTGGTAGCTAGTTTTTCAAAGAACATTTTTGTAACCTGCAGGTGACATTGAAGATCTATATCCCATATGGAGTTAAAAAACATTACAATTTATCAGGGCTTGTTTGCCAGATGCCATAAACTTCAGATGCGAAGTGCTTGGGATGATCTGTGTTTTGGCAATAAAAACAAATACTCCTCAACTGGTGCTGTTTATATCACATATCCCTTTTGTATTATTTTAGCAAATGAAATAACTACATTTCATAGCACATGTTCTAGTCGAGGAGACACAAAGAGGACACCATAAAGATGTTTTAGCAACAATATGTTATACTGCATGAAACATTCTAAGCTTGTTTATTCCTTAACTAGGGCTATCAATGTGACACTGAGCAGGAGTTAAGTTTGTAATCAAGGGTTGGTTATGGCTGAAGATGTGCATGGAAGCAAAGGAAGCTGATATATATCTGAAATCTCATCCAGCATCGAATAATTGGCTCATTTAGAATGCCCCTAACATTTAAAATAATAATAAAAAATATATTATCTGGCAAGGTTATTTACTAAAGTGACAATTAAAAGTGAATTCAAGTTGAAGTTCAATTATAAGGTCAAAAAAGCCAATCTGGAAAAAAATTCTCTAAGTCAATTATGATTTTTGTTTAGGTACTCTGACTTCACCTTGAATTCCCTTTAAATGATCACTTTATTGAAAAATGCTATACTCCAATCAGTTCATTTTAAATAAGAAATAAATGCAATATATGTTAGAGAATAAAACATGATTATCGGGTTTTAATGAATTCTTCTTACATTAATATTTTAAAAAAATCAAGGATTAAATATATACTAAATATATTTAATTAAATGATAACAAACAGTGAATAGGAATAGAGGAATGATTGGCCTCAGTTTTACACAGCAAAATTATAGAACCTCTATGTTGTCAGTACTAGAGTTCTTTAACCCCTGAAGGACACATGACGTGTGTGACATGTCACGATTCCCTTTTATTCCAGAAGTTTGGTCCTTAAGGGGTTAATAGAATTGAAATCTGAGCTTTGGGTCTGAGGGTCTAGTTGGATATCAACTACAATCTAGGTTCATACCTACTTAAAGGTTGCAAACCCCCTTACCATCAACTGGTCTTGGTCCGATCTTTCTGGGTCCATGTTCTAAAGGAAGGGGCAAGAGCAGGATTGACTACAAGGTGACCTTAGGCAACATCCTAATGCCAATGAGCTAGACAGAGGCAAGAAACCATAAACCTGCTTGTTCCCATTCTTCATAATCTCTATGTGAAGAATGAGTGGGGCCCAAACCGCTAACATTCCAAGGGTCATGCGGAATCTAATTATTTCTCTCGAGTTCTTTGCATGATTTTGTATCATAGTTCTGGAAACTGAGACATATATCGGAAAAATAAGAAACCTGACTTCATCTTGTCCTCCATTTTTAAAGACAGAAGGACATAATCCCTGCTCAATAACATACAATCTCCACCAAATATCCGCTGCTTTTTCTGTACATAAATGGCATGGATCATCATAGAACACACACAAATGGACCAAATGCGGTTTACTAAGGACAAACACTGCTACAAATGTAAGATCTAGCTCTTAAAACACTGTTTATCCTTAAGAAGCAGAATCTATATAAATCTGTACGGGTTTCATCACTGCTTTATTGAGGAATACTTTTATCGTGCTTGATCAATTTAAAAAAATTTGATTTTCAGAATCACTTTCTTTATGTGGTCAAATTTCTCTCTTCAATTTTGTACTTAGCCATAAATTTGTAACACTGTTTACAGGGAAACTAAATTACAGTCTCTGTACCAAATGCATTCTGGTGGCATTTTATTTCATTTGTCTCTATATGCCTGCAGTACAAGTACATTACTTTGAGTTGTGTTATTACATCTCAGAAAAAGTGTTCTTTTTGCTGCCGAATTGATGAGGTCTAATTGTGTGATCCAGACCTGGTGGGGTTCATAAGCACTTCAGATAATATTGCAATATAGCTGTGCTATACTTATTTATCTTGCCTTTAAAAATAGTTTCAATATCCAACTATCAACGACATCTTCTTGTACAGATGTCTAGTATTTATGGTATATTTGTAAGCCAAACTGTACATTAACTCTCGAATTATCAGACACCTGGGTTTCATGAACTTAGAATATAATATATATAATTTATAAGAAACAGTATGCATTGCTAACACATTGGGCAATAGAGCAACTGGGATAGAGAAATTGTTGGACAGACTGCTGTATGGTAGCAAAAAAGGGTGACTCATGAATCAAAGGTGACGGGTGAATATGTATCCATATTTATATATAATAGTTGCTCGACCTTTGCAAATATTCTGATAATAAAATGCCCATTCATTTGGCAATGGTTTAGTGATTATATTTATAGTATATTATGCTGTGGCAGGGTATGTTTATATGCCAAACTTAAATTAATGGCTAGAATTAAGGAAATGTCATATGACATGAGTAAAAATGTGGATTTAGCATGCATCGTTATTGAAAAAGTACTACATTTTCAAAACGCGTAGACCACAAAGACATGAGGATGCTAGTATATCTTGGACGTGTTCATCGTTATGGATATACAGCTATTT
Organism: Pelobates cultripes; assembly: GCA_933207985.1. NCBI lineage: Eukaryota > Metazoa > Chordata > Amphibia > Anura > Pelobatidae > Pelobates > Pelobates cultripes. The sequence goes on along the minus strand of OW240912.1, from coordinate 396,193,115 downwards.
TCTAACATTTGAAATGTCGAAAAGGGGTGAATTTAAAGAGGTAATTTGTTTTTACAACATGTTGAATCCTGTTGCTTTAGGGTAAGAGTCTCCCATTTCTGTAGCAAAATCCTTGCACTAGCACTGGATAGATAGGCACCGGATGCTGTGAGCGCTCTATAAAGAGAGAATATGACATCTTATCTCACCCTTTCACAACAGCAGTTGTCCCGGTGAAGGGCTTTGACACAACGTATTTCAATGCTGCTCGGCTGCACTACTAAAGAGAGTGAGGGGAGGAAAATATTAATATATTAATATTGTCAATGGGTTCCTGATGCCTGCCAGTACAGGGCACAGAGCAAAGGAAGAGGAGATGTGATATTGAGCTGTGAGGGAGAGAAGGAGAGGGAGTTGGGAAGGTGAGAGGGAGATGGAGCTATGAAGGTAACAATGAGATGGAGCTGGGAGGTTAAGAGGGCAATGGAGAGACCAGGAAGAAAGTGAGATGGAGCTTAAAAGTTAAGTAGGTGATGGAGATGGGACAGTGAGATGGAGCTCAGAGATTAAGAGAGTGATGGATCTGGATGGGTGTGGGGAGATAGATCTTGAAGGTTAAAAGGGAGGTGGAAGGGTGTGGGGAGATCAAGCTGGGAGTTTAGAGGGAGGTGGAGCTGGGATCCATCTCTGAGTGTGGCTAGTCACAGACCTTAGATCTTACTTGTCAGAAAGGTTATCATTAAACCTGCAATGCTCTTAAAAATACAACCAATTTTTAGATGCAAGCATTTAAAGTCTGTCTATAGCTTTCTGCTAACAAGCATATAGTTCACAAACACCCTTTTGTCTCACCTGTGCTTACAATGAACACTCTTTCTGCACTTTCTTTTAAATAACTCCATTGGTACCCATATATGTTATTGCTATATTAAAGGATACCAAATTATGGTGCTGGTAAGCAGATAGCTCCCTTACTTGGTAGTTTGTATCCTTATGGCAATCCCATGTAAGGATAGAAAATTAGAGAGTTATCTACCAAACAACTGAAAGATGAAAATTAAGAACAGGGCTTATCTTAATTTTGATCTGTCAGCAGATAAAGTCCTGAGTTGGTACTTTGTAGCTGTGTGACTGCCGCCTTCATTCATTCACCGTAGATAATAATGAGCATCCAAATTTTGAAAAGAAAAAGTAAAATAAAAATATACTTTGCCCTTGCAAATCTCTAAGCAATACAAAATAAAATGAGCTTATTATGCTTTTTCAACATATCATTTGCTACCCACAAACTTTTGAAAATCTTCTTACTCTTCAAATTTTATGTTTTGTTTCTTAAATAGCTGGATGTTTCTAAACATTACATAATTTCCTTGAAAACAAATTAAACCACACTAACGTCAAATAAGGAAAACTGAAATATAAAACATTTGATGACTGCATAGTTTGAGTCATGATATGACAGGATAAATTGCTACTCAATGCCTCAAACCTCTATTTGGGTCTAAATGCATGAAATGGCAATTTCTAATCGAAAAACCAATATTATATTTTTCTCTTTTGCCAGCCTATGCCGCTAAACATCTAATTAAACATTATTCCTTTCGGAATAAAATCCTAGGACATGCATGATGGTGTTTTAGAAAAGTATTCACTAAAGTGAGAATTCAAAATTAATTTAATGTAAATTTAAAATTTAAGGTCAAACTAGAAAAATGATTTATTTAGTTATGCTTTCAGTTTGGCTACTCTGGACTTAATAGGCATCTGTTATGCCCCAAACAACTTATGCTCATTTGATTGAGCATAAGATTTTATCTATACATTGTGCTATAAGTTTTGCCAGCAAATGTATGGATTATGAAAAAAAAAACCTGTTTAAAAATAGTTTTTTGTCCCAGCTGTCAGTCATTGCTTGACAAGAGAGAGCAGAAAAGACCTCCCACAAGAGGTCCTCCCTTTGTTTCCTTCCATAGCAACCACAGTGCATACGCTGTGGTTGCTATGAAAACTGACTAGTAAGCGCTGAAGCCACTGACAAAATTTGCTCTGCTTGAGGATTCGTCCCAAGCAGGGAAAATTAAAGAAGATTTCGGGATGAGCCGCAGTGGAGCAGAGGACGGCCAGGAGGTGGGTGTTACACAGAGAGGAACAACCACAAAGCAGCGCTGGAACAGAGGAAAAGTACGTAATTCTTTATATTTTGCATTGAGTACATTGAGTTGCATTGTGTATCTTTATGATATATGGTGCTATCAATGTATATGGGAGTGATTTCAGGTAAGTTGGGTTTTTTTCACAACAGATTTGCTTTAAATGTGAGATTTAGTTTGAATTCACTTGGAATTCTCACTTTAGTGAACAACCCTGCAAGGTGGACAAATGTTTTAAAATTGGGTGAATGACAAGATTCCCTTTAAGAAAGTTATAAAACATAATATATTTTAACTGTGTCAGCAAATGTATCGGGCACACATTATACCTACCTCTTGTTTGCCTCTTCATCTTTGAATTGGGGGGCAATTATATCTATACCTATACTCTCCCACAATGGTTTACATGGGAAAAAAACAACAACACACACACACTTAAATATTTTTGTTTTGTTATGTTTAAGATTTGGTTTCTCTTGCTCATCACACTTTTTACTGCCATGATGTTTATAAAAACAATGATAATAATTAAAACAGTTATCTGAATAGTTCTAAATATACATTGCACCACAATAATGGAAAATTGTAGGTAACTACAATTGGGGAAACAGAGACAGAACAAATAGATTTTTTTTTTAAATTTGTTCATTATTTGAACTCATACATTTAATGGAAGATGTGCATGTAAAGAATTGTATATTTGTTTTCAAGTTTAATTCCACCAATAAAATACATGTTGTGAAGATTGGATTTAGGTTAATGTTCAACTTTTTAACATATTTTAATTTTGTGAGAGTGGCTTTAATCCAGTGGTAGTCAACCTTTTTCTACCTACCGCCCACTAATGCATCTTTCTTGATGGAAAAATTTCCTTACCGCCCACCAGTTTTCACGCAAGTGCAGAATATTTTTTTAGAAAGGAGGGCGTTTGAAAAAAAAATAAATGTACGTACATTTATCTTTTTATTTCTACTTAATGCATGTTTATAATGTTTTTAACTTTATAAATAGTGATGTCCCAAATGGTTCGCCGAACGGTTCGCCGTGAACAGTTCGCCACGGACTCATCATTGAGTAAACTTTGACCCTGTACCTCACAGTCAGCAGACACATTCCAGCCAATCAGCAGCAGACCCTCCCTCCCAGCCCTCCCACCTCCTGGACAGCATCCATTTTACATTCATTGTGAAGCTGCATTCTTGGTGAACTGTCCAGGAGGTGGGAGGGTCTGGGAGGGAGGGTCTGCTGCTCATTGGCTGGAATATGTCTGCTGACTGTGAGGTACAGGGTCAAAGTTTACTCAATGATGAGTCCGTGGCGAACAGTTCGGCGAACCATTCGGGACATCACTATTTATAAAGTTTAATGAGAAAACAATAAAGTAAATTGAAATTACCTTTACTAGTGATTAATGAGATCATTGAGGCTGATGCTGCGAGACTAAATATTTGATATCTGGTTCGATTTTCGTAAGGAACAAACGAAGGTCTCCTCTTTCGGACGACCCATGCTTTAGTCTGTTAATATCCATTAATAAGTTCTGAGAACTCTATTGGACTCTTGCATAGGTTTTAGTAATAGACAATGCGAACAAGTAAAATAGTATACTAACCTAGAAACATGCCTTGGAAAACATCCTAGGAAAATATTTTTGCAACTAGAAATTATTTCTTTGTGGTAAGAACTATAATTCACTTCCTTAAACCACAGGCATGTCCACCACCGCTGCTCTCAATTCAATTGTAAAGCATGTTTTATATATATATACATATATATATATATATTAAATTAGGAGTGAGAAAATAGAGAGTGTGGTAGTTACTTATATGTTGTATATATCTGCAAATCTGATTAATATTACATTTATATACTTTTATGATTTAAACAATGAGTTTTGTAGACTAAATAAAATATTACATTTTTTAATTAAATTGTTCTTTAGATACTTTCCTTTTCAAAATGAATGCTCCCACTGTTTTGTTCATGTCCTCGTTTTATCTGTACAATAGTGTTGTTATGGCACAGTAATGCTAACAGTTAAAAATTTGACTGGGGTGGAGTGCCATTTTCAGTTTTTACCACCTGTTTAGAAATTGTTTTGACATAAAGTGGGTCTGCCAATCACCCACGCCTTCTGATATTAGTATTATACCATGTCATTTCTACTGGATCAGTTGTCTCAGTCATACTGTTTTGATACATTCATGTTCAGTTGTGTCCTTCCTTTACTTATTCATATAAATATAACACCAGGTTCTAGGGATGTAAAGAGGTAAAGAAGGCATAGAGAGAGAGTGGGTGGGTGATGAACAGAGAGA
>OW240912.1:396174224-396188568 GCA_933207985.1 Pelobates cultripes | reverse complement strand
ACATTGGAGTAAAATGTGTCATAAAGAGTCACAAACACAAAAGACTTAATTTTACTTAATTTGTTTTCTAATTATTATTTTATTATTAACGTTTGAAACTAGTGTAACCTTATAATATTTCTAGTCATTATTTTTATATAACTGCAGCAAAGAAGAGCCTGCAATGACACAGAAACAGGCAGGATTGACTTTATAGGTGTCATCTTAGGAAAATGACCAATGAAGGTTAAAAAACAGGAAACTGGAGATGTCACATGAGAGGAAGCAGAAAATGAAAGCAGAAGAGGATGGGTGAATAAATAGTATGTTTCCCCACATTCTGCTCTCCATTCTGCTGCATGTTTGTGTTCCTAATTCTATCGTGTTCATTTAAATCAATCTCTTGTAGAACTATTCATGTGATCAGGAGAGAAACTGACCTACTACAGTAGTGACAGAAATCTGACAAGTTATTGGCAACTTTTGTAGAAAATCCTTATTGTTCAAGAACTACTTGATTCCTGTAAAGCAGAGGTCAAATAATAATAGTTAATATAAAAGTGAGCTATTTAATATTAAATAAAGCCTTGCTGTATAGCAGTCCTTAGTTTTCACTTACATATGTATAGCGGCTGCCGTACAGTAAATATTTAATAAGACAGGTGATGGCTATCTTAACTCTTTGAGGACCTTGCCTTTGAGTAAGACAGTTTCTCATTATAAAAAAAAAAAAAAAAAAAGAATTGTAAAGTGTAGGTAAAAACATTACAGAGTCAATATTTTTTCAACTTGGCTATATTAAAAAAAATATTCCAATTTTGGTCAATTTTTTTATTTAATTCACCAAATTTACTATTAAGTAATAAAAAAAAAATAAAGAATTTTTTTTATATATATATATTAATTTGAAATAAAAGGAAACAATTGATTTGTTTAGTGATATCACTTTATTCCCTTAACTATGGAATGCTTGTGAGTTTTAGTCAATCAAAATAACAGTATTCAATTTATAGAACATAAGACATCTTGTACAGATTCCCATTCATTATAGTATTCTATTTATAGTATTCTATTTGAATAGTTAAGAAAATCATGCAGTACAACACACTTATGTTTGGTGTGCTACAGTAAGATTCTACAACGTAGCAAAACCATTCTACACTAATATTTAATAGCTAGATTTTTTCTACAATTTTACAGAAATTGTCCTTGTTAAGAAAATGTTGTCATCACATTCTTCACAAATATTAAAATAAACCCATAAATTCATAGTTTTTGGGAGAGATGAGTTATACCATATTAAGACTCACACATTCTTAATCCCAAGGACTAGCTTAGCTGATTCCTGGAGGTAATGATAGAGGGACTGCATGACCAATTTAAACTCACATTCCTGGCTACCCTAAATTCATACTAAGAGCCTGTGACGGCTGCTAGTGTGGTCCAACATGCAGAAACTATGTAAACATATACATACAAAAGGAAATAAAATAAAAGGACAGATCGTAAACTGGACCTTAGAATGGCCGGACTAATACGCTAGAGATAGAGAATGGTCAAAGGTAAAGCCGAGGTCAAGGAAGCCAGAAATACTCAGATACCGTTTAAACAAGCCAAGTCAGGGGAACCAGAATTCAGAATAAACAGGGAAAAGCCAAGATCAGGATACCAGGAAGTAATATTCACAAAGATAAACGCACTCTAGGGAACCTGGAACAGGAAACCACGACAGGGCAAGGTACTGGGGTGAATTAGGGATTTAAATATCCCTCTCTAGGTTCTGATTGGTCAGAGGGGGACCTCTGACCCCAGAACGTGCACGTGCATTGATGTCGTGACGTCATGCGCATGTTCGTATAATTTTGGGGGGTGGAGCCATGGATGGACACGACCTCATGGTCGGCGCCATCTTGGATTTCCCCGAGCGGCATGGAGGAACAGGTTCCCAGCTCGCCGCTGAGCAGGTAAGCTCAGTGAGTTGGTGCAGTTGTGCCGGTCGAGCCACATGGTCGGCGAGCCAGGGGCCGTTACAGAGCCATAATGTATAGAAAGCCTTGTAAGTCCATTTCACTCATCCAGGTCACAAGTATTCATCATTATTTGTAGATGTCTGAGAGTCAGAAAAGCTTACAGCTCTATTTAAATCTTCAAATCAGTTTGATATTGCTGTCATCATTTCTTAACTTCCTCCCTCACTTTTTACAGTTATCTTCTCATCAATCAGACCAGTACCACTATGATTGCATTTAGTTCGCCCATTACCTAGGTCATCCTACAATTCATCACACTTTCCACTATACTCAATAAACCATGACCAAAAATAAATGAGAGAATTCACCAGTAACTGATTGAGAATTGATCAGAAGATGTGTCTACTTTGATAAGCTGATCCCTACCTAACCTACTGGATCTTACTGTACTTAATTCTTACTAGTGAGCTGTGAATACGTCAAAATACCAGCGTCTTTCACAGAGATAGCTCAGTTAATACAGTATTCCAGATACAGTACATCAGAGGGGCATGTTTTATCCTTTGTAAGGTCTACTTAATATTCAATATTTAGTGAATTTTGGAGAATTTGCCCATAAGCCAAAATAGCCATGTTGACAAATTATTTTTATTTTTGCATTTTGATCTAAAATTTACTTGTAATTCTACACACATTCCTAGCTTAATCAATAAAATGCATATTGGTAAATTGTGTCAAAATGGCATTTTAATAGAAACAATACCTGTGAACTTTAATCAGAGGATAATACATATGAATATTCTCTCCACTAATGCAGATCGTACATCTGCACCACCATAAATTATTGACATAGAGTAATTCCATATGTAGATACTGTTTCCTCTTAGATAGGAATAACTTTCAAAACACTGGACTCATGAAAACATGATAAAAAGCTGATAGGTAAATATCAGTGGTGTGTTCATATATACTCACAAATTAAGTTCACGATGATAAAAAATGATGAACCTTGAAAGTAAAGACTATCAGGATGGGAATCACCTAACTGGAGTGTTGTTACTGTACATGAACCCCCGTTTTGGTCTCTTTCATATAGCAACTCCACATTATTGTGAACTTGGAGTTGTTAATCCTCAATTAACATTTGTGTAAATGTAATTTGAGGATTAAAAAAAACAAAATTCAGTTGCAATCATGACACTAACCAATAAGATTTTTCTAATTTTTCACAATTTTCTTCCATTTTCATCGACAATGAACCATTGGTTCATTGTTCCAGATTCCAGAGCAGAATAAACTAATGTTTAGCTGAAGAGATCATTTTATAAGATTGCCTGTTATGTATAAATATTCCGTCAAATATGATGTGCTTTGATTTGGCTTTGTTTCTAAATGTTTATTGAGCTGCAATAAAATACATTCAATCACAGAATAAATAGGACAACACACAGCAGTACTCACAGAGGATTATAATAGCCCTGACAATCTCGTTAGTTTTAGTTTAGTCAATAAACTTTGTGCTTCTTGTACAGTTCCAAGATTACTGCATGATATCAATTTCCATTCCAGCTCCACATGTCACACATTGTCATTTTACAGTTTGAGATGACAAAAGTTTCCAGCCACCACAACAGAAAGTCATTGAAAAATCAATAACTCCATGGGTTTGTCATGTGAATTAATAGTTATGAATGGACTAAACACAACACAGACTCTACAGTACAACGCGAAATGCTTTGTGTGTTGAACAAAACTGTTATGCCTCCATTCCTTGATTCTCTTCTGCTACCAAACTGAACAGCAAAAAACTAGGACACAGAAAATAAAAAAATAATTATACAATAGGAATGAGAATCAGTAGTGATGATGTGAGTCGATGTCACACAGAGCCATATTTATCAAAGTGCCTAACTGCATAGACTGTTAAATACAGACAAATATTTTATTGGTATCCATGATAATTGCTCTTTTTTCATGTATTGCTCTAGAATTCTACTTCCTTTGGTCTTTTCACCCCACCCCTACCAACCCCCAAGAATTAATGGTATTTCTTTCTACCACTATCCGATAGTTAATTATAATATGTAGTTTGTAACACCTGGCTAAAAATTAGAAGGGAACCTCTTGATTCATCAGACCTCCTGAAGTCGAGAATGCATTATTCTTGAGTTACAAGACTTACATGTTCAGTGAGCCTCCAGAGTACTCTGTGTAGGTGGCGCCTCTAAAGTTGGATGGGACGTATTTGTTATAAAACCTTGATAAATATGGATTTCTTGCTCAAAATGCATTTGGATACAAATGAGAAATCATGCCTATAAAAGAAAACCATCATATATAATAGAGTATGAGCATATAATCATAAAATGATAAATAATAATTTCTTGTTCTAGTCAATAACAGATGTTAGCATGAAGACTATTGAAGACTAAAGATCATAATCTCTAGTAGCTCACTTTGCAACATACCGATTCCAGGATTTTCCCCACAGGTTTATACTGTATATACTGTGATCTTATTAGCACTTATTATTTTGGTGTTAGTCATTTCAATTCTCAACTTTTGCAATGGTAATTATATGCTAAAGGTTATATAACACATGGGAAATCTTTTTCCAAAAATGAACACACAATAATTAGAGCCATTTTCACCTGACTTTAGGAAATAGACAGTGATGTCTCATAGGCAGGCAGCATAGCCCTCTTCTCGATGTGATATCCAAACCACTACTTTTGCTGCAAGTGGGCACATATTACAAGTTTCTGTAGAATCACCTATAAAAACTGGTGAAAATATACTTCTACCAGGTTTGTTCAGAATTTATCCAGTTGTTTAATACATATGCAAATCCGATATTTTATATTTACTGTCCTGAGGAAAGTCCCAATCAGAGTCTGAAACGTCGACTTTTACACAGTATTGTGGATGCTTCAAATCTGAAGAAATAAAAAGTGTTTTTTTTTTCAGAAGACCACTAGTGCAAATATTTTATCATTGTTTATTGGAGGCCATTTTCTGGCAAGCAAGCTATAAACTTTTAGCAAGAATGCAAGGATCTCTTTTGACACAATATATATAATTAATATATTAATGAGGATCCCATGGCAAGAAAAATGCAAATGATTGCTGCAAAAAACTTGCAGATAACTTGCAATTGGATGACTCGAGACAAGACAAGGTGATTCTATCTTAAGAGGTGTGGAGTTGGACAATAGTGGCTTTGTGAGATGTCTTCCTGGAGCTAATGCTCACAGAGAAAGGAGACGTATTTGTAATATCGTGAAGCAAGCAAAGCAGAAAGGGGAGGAATTGGTAAAGGAATTGTTTTGTGTTCTTGCAAATGGTATACAGCAGGTTGTGTCCACACTGTCATTCTCTGAAGTTCTGTCTGTGTATAACCTTCAGAATGACAAGCGGATGCGTATTAGGGACTTTAACTTATGGCTTGGTGAATGGTGTCGGGAAGCAAGGATTTGACTTTGTTTCTCATGATAGCTCTATTTGAAATAGAAATGAACTGTACAAAAAAGATGGTTTGCATCTTTCTCAAAAGGGAACAAATGTTCTCAGCTAGCAGTTCAGAGGTTTTGCTAGGAAGTATTTAAACTACGAGGGTGGGACAAAAGGGTGATAAAACATCAATCCAATTGCCCCCCAAAACAAGGACAGAAAATAACTGTAGCAAGTGTGTTAAAAAATGATAAGTTTAGAGTCATGTCTACAAATGCTCGCAGTTTAGAGAAGAAGATCCATGAACTTGTGGCAATAATTGCAACTAAGAATGTAGATTTAGTGGCAGTTACAATGAAAAAAAATGACTGGGATATAGCAATACCAGGATACTCTTTATATAGAAAACACAGAGAGTAAATACAGAGAAGGCAAGAAAAGGGGAGGTGTGGCCCTGTATGTGAAGGATAGCATAAAATCTAACCTAATAAAATTTAGTGAGGAGAATATAGAGTCCGTTTGGGTTGTGTTAGAATTTGGAAATCACACAGTAACTCATGTAGGTGTGATTTACAGGCCCCCTAGACATATAGACCAGTTAGATAATCTACTAGTTGAGGAAATAGCTAAAATGACAATGAAGAGAAAAGTTATTATCATGGGTGACTTTAATCTTAAGGATGTGAACTGGAAAACCAAAATAGCTGCTTGTGCCAGGAGCACACATATTCTTAACTGCCTACTGGGATTGTGTCTAAAACAACTCATTGAGGAACCAACTCGTAAAGTAGCCATACTAGATTTAGTGTTAACAAATGGAGATTTGGTATCAGATATTACTGTAGGTGAAAGTTTAGGATCTAGTGATCACCAGTCAGTGTGGTTTAATATAAGAACAGTGACTGAGTCACAATACGTCAAAAACAAATGTTTTAGATTTTAGAAAAACAGACTCTTTTAAAATTAGAATATGCGTGAAGGAGTCCTTATAAGACTGGAGCAGTTTAAATGAAGTCCAGGAGAAATGGGATTATTTAAAAGTTGCACTGCTAAAAGCAACAGCAAATTCCATTAGACTTGTCAAGAAGAGCAGAACAATTAAGAAACTACTGTGGTACTCCACAATAGTTAGATCTATTTATATTTTAAAAGAACAAGCTGTTATTTATGTGCAATCACATTCTGCTCTATGATTGGATAGAGCAGTTTTGGCGCCAATTTTAATTTTTCCCATGCCTATATCTACCTCAACAAGCCAGGTTGAAAGTTTTTATTCCATTGATAAAGCCTATATGGTGAAACATGTTAAGATATATCATACTGCTATTTTACATTGGTAATAAACAGATTTTGGTCCTTTTACTCTCTTGTACCATCATCTTTTATTTGCATTTTTATAATTTTTTACTACAACGTGGCATTTTACTAGTCTTCATTACTTCAAAGAATCCTAGGTAGGGATCATACCACCTATGCTGTTGTCATAGAGCAGTCAGCCTGCTCTATATATTGTGAGTATAATTTATTATATTTTATATATTATTAATATTTTATTGAAAGCACTATCGCTGTTTTTGTTATTTTCCCTCCGGGCTCCTGATACTATGTTCAAGAACACTCATCATATATCCCAGAGGCGGGGATTGTACTGCTGTATGTCTACCACACTAGAGCTAGTATAAGCTCTACCAAATGTGAGTGTATTTACTATATTGTATCATCTTTTATCCACTGTGGAACATATTGCACCATTATTGTTTCCATTTTTATCTCCCCCTTGGATCTCTGTAAATGCACCCAAGAGGACACTCACTGCATATCCTGTAAGCGGGGATTATACCACTGTAAGCCATACACACCAGAGCATGATTAAGCTCTACTGAATGTGAGTAAGAATTCTACCACTTCCTTTATATTTGACACTTCTTGGAACGTACTGCACCATTATTCCCTTTCATCTCTTATCGCCTTCTCCTATATATCTGAACACTGCAAGAAGCGGAACCTCACAGCTCTAGAGACCAGCATAGGATCACAGTTCCACTTTTCTGGACTCTGTACATACAGTAATTTATCCTAGCTAGGACTTATATTTATTCACTTTGTATACTGTGGCACTGTCCCATCCTTTTGTTTGTTTGCTATCTCTCCTTTAATTTCAAGGACACATGAGTAAGTCCTTGTTTGGGATTGCTGCCTCTTCCTCTTATGATTCATTAGCGCTGACTCTCTTCTCCACTTTTTCTGTCAGACAATGTAAGAGAGTTACAGGAAATGCTAGCAGAATGCTTGGTTGTATAGGGAGAGGTATTATTAGTAGAAAGAGGGAAGTGCTCATGCCATTGTACTGAACACTGGTGAGACCTCACTTGGAGTATTGTACGCAGTACTGGAGACCGTATCTCCAGAAGGATATTGATATTTTAGAGAGAGTTCAGAGAAGGGCTACTAAACTGGTTCATGGATTTCAGGATAAAACTTACAAGGAAAGGTTAAAGGATTTTAACATGTATAGCTTGGAGGAAAGACGAGACAGGGGGATATGATAGAAACATTTAAATACATAAAGGGTATCAACACAGTAAAGGAAAATTACCACAACAAGAGAACATAGTCTTAAATTAGAGGGGCAAAGGTTTAAAAATAATATCAGGAAGTATTACGTTACTGAGGGGGTAGTGGACGCAAGGAATAGCCTTCCAGCTGAAGTGGTGGAGGTTAACACAGTAAAGGAGTTTAAGCATGAGTGGGATAGGCATAAGGCTATCCTAACTATAAGATAAGGCCAGGGACTAATGAAAGTATTTAGAAAATTGGGCAGGCTAGATGGGCCGAATGGTTCTTATCTGCCGTTACATTCTATGTTTCTATGTTTTGGTATGTATCACACCCCTGTGTCACTTAATCCAATTGTGTGAACACACCCCCACACAGTGGTACTTAACTCTTATATGAACTATGTAACTTCTTAGGTTGTCCTCCCAATATACCACCTTCTTATCAGTAAAAATATACATATAATAATGGGATTCAACTATATATCTAAAACAAGGATAAATAAACAGCACATAGCGAAGTATATCAAGGTATTTAAAAATCCTGTACTTATAGACATACACACACAGAAACATTTAAAATTATTTGCCTTGGGGTGCCTCCCCTGATTAATGCTGGGGGTCTATCACCTTCTTGACCTCCTATTCACCAAAGATATGGTCCAGTGTTAGCAAAGTAATGAAATAATAAAAGCTGTGTGTGGCATAATAAAATCGTGTTGTACTCCCAGAGCTGTGTGTCGTCCAGTTACTGGGGGTAATGGGTGTCTTTACACTGTAAGCAGTTCCAGAGGAGCTGAGGGAAGGAATTAGTGGAGGTAACCGGTTGGGTTACCCGAGGTCCGCTACAGGTCCCTTTATTAGGTTTGTTGACATGTACCCTTACAGATGGTGTAGATCGCACAGTGCTGTATATAGTGCTGACTGAGGAAATTTAGTTCTATACTTTTACTAAAAAGGACAGCATCTGTTCCCCATTTTTTTTCCATTTGGCAAATTTTGTTGCTATTTTGACCTAAAAGACAACTTATGCCAAGTACTCAAAATATGTGAAACAGGTGAACCACAAGCTCAAAACAGCATAATTTATAATTTCATTTTGAAATGTTTTCAATAAAAAAAAATGTAAGTCAAAAAATACAAGTACATTCAAAAATCTGAGGTGGCCAAAAGATTAATTATTTCAGTCATCAGTAGTTAACGTAATTAAAATAAGCCTAACTCGTATGCCTTACGGCTGGGCTATAACTTATGGGCTTATTTATCCTGAACACGTTTCAAAATGTATTTTTTTGAGTTCATGGTTTGGCTAGATTTAGAATCTTAAATTAAGTTTGCATTTCTCCTTCCTTTAACAATTTTGCAACAAATCAAGTCATGAAAACTGTTTTTTTTTTTTTAAAGAAATTGTTCTGCCGGGGTTTTGGCAGTTAGAGTTTGCTTATTTGATGTGGTAACACACTATGTAGCTATAAAACATAGAAATGTATTGTGTTGTTCCTCACACTGACAATCTTGAAAGTTTTCAGTATGTTTTATTTGGCATCAGATTCCAGTGCCTTCTCAAAACTTACTCAGAATTATTAGTCCAAATACAACACATTACTCTGCTAGTTTTCAGAAAGATAGCCTTATCGATCATGCAGTCAGAGATATGAAATGTATGGCAAATTACTAGGATTGAAGAGCAAAGAATATTTCTCTGTCATGAACTAAAATATACTCTACATCGAGTAATGCCAGAAACAAAAATATTGATCTATACATGTTTATGATCCTTAGAATGATAATTGTTTTTTCAAGAATACAATTCCACATAGTGTTTAGTGCACCACTGTGTCTACAGAACAATATTCTGAAGATATCATGAAAGGCTGGCAATGGGCACACTGATTAAATATCCAAAATAGCATGTTTAATAATTTTCAGAAATCAGTAAAACCATTTTTCAGATATATTTATTTATGAGTTTTAGGGCAATAAAAAATCCAAAGCTTTTTCAAAAAATACAAACATTTCTACAACTACACTCTTACATATTTGTTGGTTACACAATTAATAAAACGGTAATAAAGGTAAAAAAAACTGAACATTTTTACTTTTCAAACAATGGATATGATAAAATTCTACAACTATATATGTGACCTGATAGCTCTCTGGTAATCATTATTTACAGAACTGTACAAAGGATAAGACGTCATCCATGTAGGCTTGAAGAAAGGAGCTTTCTCCTATGGTAAAGGAAAGAGATCTTGTACTGTAAGACCAGTAAAGACGTATGATTATCTGCTTAAGCTAGTTGTTTTGTCATATTTTGCACATAATTTTAAATATCTGGATGTATGTTTTTTTAGAAAAAGTGTATATTTAAGAACACAATAATTAATCTACAATATAACAGCTTGTAGTGTAGACGAAACAACCTAACAAATCCTCCCTGCACCATAACCAACCATGTGGCTGTGGTTAGCAATGTAAAGTGTCATTTTAACTCATGCCAAACTACGTGTCATCGCAAAACTGTAAACTATTATATGAGTAAGCATTAAACCTCCATCTTACATTTTTCCACTGTAATCCTTCCTTGCCATTATTTGATGGAGGAATTTTCAACTATCTGACATAGATTTCACTTGTTTCAGTAAAACCCATTGTTCATTTTCCAGAATCGACTTAATTCTGATTGATCGTAATTTGCTGAAGAGAGTAAAAACAACCAACATCATTCCGATTCCTTGGTCAGTCAACAATATGGTTTAACTTCAATTGAATACACTATTCCCTAGACACTGGCCAGAGTGGAAACTAAATGACAAACTACTTTTGTCTAAAGAAAATAGAGATCATATTGCTAAGACAATTGAACTCTATTGGTTGGATAATTGTGATAATGAAGTCATCATGAAGTGGTGCGCTTTTAAAAGTGTCATCAGATGTTATATAAACAGCCTTGTTGGTCATGTTAAGCAAAATAAATCAAAATCTTTATCACATTTATATATTGAACTGGATGATTGTAACAAATGGAATATAGCCCTTCAGAGTTATATCCAATCAAATAAAATCTCTCGAAAATAAAATCAATGATGTCATAATATTTAAAGCAAATAAAAATATGGAGCTCATGAAAACTAATTTCTATTATAGGGTGAACAAAGCTAGCAAACTACTTACTAACAAAGGCAAAGAACTCCAAAGTAATACATTAATAAATAAATTAAGACAAGATCAAGAGCTGGATGGCTTTGTCGACTCTTTTTAAAAAATTTATAAAGATCTGCTGCTTCAAAGATTGGCTGATTGCTTTATTTTATTTATGGTTTCAGGGGATATACCAAAATAGATTCTTAAAGCTAATATCATCCCCATACTTAAAATAAAAATGCAGAAGAAATACCTAGTTATAGACCAATAGCTCTCTCGAATAACGATTATAAAACCTATGCTGGGTTTTGGTTTTATCTAAAAGAATGAAACATTTTATCCCACATTAATATCAGAGGATCAAGTGGACATTTTTTCCGGGGAGAACTTCCTCCAATCACATTATGAAAATAATAAATTAATAGGTGAAAATCCATCTTGCTAGGATTCCATTTCTCACTATGGCTCAGGATGAGAAGAACGCTTTTGACAGAGTTAGCTGGGTTTTCATGAAAGCAACTTTAGAGAGCTTTGGTTCTACAGGACAGATTCTCTCGGCAGTGATGGCTCTATACTCCTCCCCGTCGAGTAGAATAGTGGGGGGTGGACTCAGGTGTTATTGGTTTGACATCTCAAACAGTACCCGCCAAGGCTGTCCTTTTTCTCCACTCCTTTATATTTTAGTTGCTGAACCATTAGCTCATGAAATCTGTTCAAATTAAAAAATAAAGGGCTTTCAGATAAACAATAAAGAATTTAAGATGAACCAGTGTGCAGACGACACTCTACTAACTCTTGCTGATCCCATCTCTTACTACCAGAACTAATGAATATAATAAATCAATATAGTCTCCTCTCAAATCACAAACTTAATGTACAAAAAAATGGTTGTTTTATCTATGTATTTACAAGAAAAATATTATCTTTCTTTAACCCCTTAAGGACGGAGCCAAATGTACACGTTGTGAACAAAACAAAATGTAAACAAAACCTGGCATTTGCGCTACATGTCTGTCCAACCGTAATACACCTCTTTCATAGTAAATGCACCCACCCTTATTATATATCATTTTATTCAGGGGAAACAGGGCTTTCATTTAATATCAAATATTTAGCTATGAAACATAATTTAATATGAAAAAATGGGAGAAAATAAGATTTTTATTGGATTTTTTTAGTTCTACATGACAATTAAACGGTCAGTGTCATAATACTGTTTGCTTTTACTGCAATAAAATACACATATTTGTATTCAGTAAAGTCTCACGTGTAAGACAGTACCCCCTATGTACAGGTTTTATGGCGTTTTGGGAAGTTACAGGGTCAAATATAGCACGTTACATTTGAAATTGAAATTCGCCAGATTGGTTGCCTTTGACTGTATAGTTCGAATGAAATTACACTAATGATATTTGTAGTTAGTAGATTAACCTGGGTAGAGTTAGAATGGTAAGTTCAGTCTTTTTAGTAGTTATTGGTCACAAACACTGGCCAAAAGGCATTAGTATTTGTTTGTGTGAAAAAATGCAAAAACGCCCAATTTTGGACAGTGTTTGTGACTAAGTGGCTACTAAAAAAGACTGGACATACCCTGTTTGCAATACCTTGGGTTGTCTACTATTGCAAATGGTATGCCATCATAGGGGTAATTTTCATTCTTGGGCTACCATAGGGTCTCAAAGGTAACGTAACCAATCTGGCGAATTTTAATGTGAAAAAAATGAAACGCAAGCCTTATATTTGACGCTGTAACTTTTGAAAACACCATAAAACCTGTACATGAGGGGTACTGTTGTACTCGGGAGACTTCACTGAACACAAATATTTGTGTTTCAAAACAGTAAAAAGTATCATAGCAATAATATTGTCCGCTTAATGCTGTTTGTGCGTGAAAAATGCAAAAAACGTCACTTTTACTGGCGATATCATCGCTGTAATACATTTTACTGTTTTGAAACACTAATATTTGTGTTCAGCGAAGTCTCCCGAGTAGAACAGTACCCCCCATGTACAGGTTTTATGGTGTCTTGGAAAGTTATAGGGCTAAATATAGTGCTAGCAAATTAAATTCCCTTTACTTTCGGCATGGGTTGTCATGCAGGTCCTGCTAATTGTAATTAATTAAGATACCTAATTATGTAAAAATATTACATAAATATATATGTAGAATTAATATATGTATATATATATACGTATGTGTATATATATGTATATATCTATATAATTTTTTTAAAATATTTTTATTTATATATAGGTATATATATAGTGATATATACCTATATATTTATGTGTATAGATATATATATTATTTCGTTCTATGTGTATTTTGATATATATATATATATATTAATTTCACAATACAGTTAGAACGAAATAACACACATCTATATATTTTGTAATTATTTATTTTTAATTATTTTTTTAATTTTATTTTTTAACGTATTTACATTTTAATTTTTTTTATAATATATATAAATATATATATAACAATAATTATATATATATTTAATCAGTATCAGTGTACGTGTAATTTGATATTAATATATATATATAATTATATATATATTAATAGTAAAATACACCTAGACGGTGTACATGTGTGTATGTATATGTGTATATATATACTTTGATCATATATATATAATGTATATATTATTTATTTTTTTACACTATTTATTTATTTCATTTTTATTTTCAGCCAGCAGGGGGACCACCTGTCATTACAGGCAGCCCCCCTGCTGGCAATACAGAAGCCAGCTATCCTCGGCCATGTGATTGTGGGGTCCTCGCTAGGACCCCACTCTCACACGGCCGGGGGGCTTCCTGGAGGACGGTCGTGCCGCGGGGGGCTCCCTGGGAGTCCCCCCCACCGCGATCGCCGGCGTGGGACCGCCGGCGACCGGGTAAGTACAGAAAGACCGGAGGGCGTACTATTACAAACAAACAATGTGCTTTTAAATAGGAAACGAAGGAGTTTAAATATCTGCATATAAACATTGTTTATGACCCCTCTGATTTAATGACGACCAATTTAGTCCCATTAGTACAGGAGATTTTACATCTATTAAAAAACTTGAGCTCTTTGGAATTGTCATAGTTGGGCAGAGTTAACACTATAAAAGCTTATATCTTTCCAAAGATAGCCTATCTACTCAGGATGTTCCCAATTCCATTTTCCTGGCTGAATCATGTTAATAAAATATTTAGTAATTATATATGGTTTAATAAGAAACCTAGAATCGGCAT
>OW240912.1:396156402-396174124 GCA_933207985.1 Pelobates cultripes | reverse complement strand
AAGCGGCCCGGTCGCTGGTATACAAAAGCGGCCAGGATACAGAGGAGGGTACAGGGGGAATGAGGTCTCGCTCCCCATCGAGGTCCTCAGCCTCACGGCTGGGAACACCGGCAGGGGGGTCTTTCCCTCCATCTCCCTAAAAGACAAAGAATTGGTAGATGATGGTGACAATTTAATACATTGTGATGTACTGGAGGAAGAAATAGGCTCCATTTATTATTCTTCTATGCAACAAAACATTAGGCATGAAGCCTCTACCAAGATGGCTACTAATGAGACTTCTATTAATGATTTTACCACACCCAAGATGTCTACCACTGTACATGTAACCACTGCCACCACCAGATGGCCACTTCTAACATGGAAATTGCCACATCCAAGATGGCTTCTTCAGGATTCAAAACCATGACCTACAATCCTAATATGCCGCTTGAAATGGCAGAGGATTTACCACCTTCTGCTGGTATGATTATTCAACTTATACAAAATTTGAGAGTGGATTTAAAGAATGACTTTAGAAAAGATTTTGACACTATGTACTGAGTTTTAGAAAACATTGGTCAACGTACAGAAGATGTTGAATACAGAATGCAGGTGCAAGAACAATCACATTTAGATCTCGTTAACACTGTGAAGGAACTTCAGAAACAGGTCAACTTGCAAGCGGAAAAAATGTCAGATTCTGAAGACAGGAGCAGGCATAACAATTTGAGGATCAGAGGGATACCTGATAAAGTGGACACCTCGGACTTGATACTTTATTTCCAAAAAATGGTTGAAATGATTTTACCCAAAGCTACTGATTTAGATCTAATAGTGGATCATATCCACAGACTCCCTAAATCTGGCAATGCACCTGCAACAACTCTAAAAGACACCATAGTGAGATTACACTTTTTTCATATAAAACAGGAACTCCTGAGCACTATTCGCAAATCAGGTCTCCCTGCGGATTATAAATATTTTAAAGTTTTCCAAGATTTCTCAGCTTACACTATGTGACGCCGCAGGGAATTTCAATCCTTCACGACAGAGCTGAGACAAAGAGAGATTCGTTACAGATGGGGATTCCCTGTAAAATTACTCTTTCATATGGATGGCAGAAATTTCACAATCACTTCTCCTGAGGAAGGGATGGATCTTCTTAATGCCATAAACAGACATCAAAACCAACCTCACGTAACCTCACCGTCTACTCCAAGGCACACCCACAAGAAAAGTAGGGCAGGATGACACTTGAAGCTTTCTTTTAATTTTTTGAAGGCACAAAAGCTCCAACATACATATTGCCGGCTTGGATTTATTACTTTCTCCACGTTGTTTTATCACATCCATTTTATTACTTACAAATTGTTTTTTGTCTTTCCTTTTTTTTTTTCCACTCTCTCATTTTTTGGTTCCACATTCTTTATGCTCTTTATTGTGCATCAACACTTGGTTAAATGTCTATTGGATAGTGACATTTTTGATTGTATATTACTGATTTCTGATATAGGCCTGGGACATACTGAGCATATATTGGACTTCATTAGAGATGTGTTCACGGAACTAGAAGGACTCCATTCTTTATTGATCTTCTCTGCATACCACTGTTCATTTTTTCTTTTTCTTTAAAGCTTTGATTGTTTTCCCCTTGCCGCAGGCAGTTTTCTCTCCTCCCAACTAATAACCTGAGATGGAGAATTAATTTTTTTATTCTCCCTCATGGCCCTTTTTCTAAACATAGTTTTTTTCTCTCCCCATATAGGGGAATTTATCCAAGTTTATCATTCCCCATTTTATATTTTTCCTTTTTATCTCGTCCATTTACCAATGCACTGTAAGCAATTCAAGAAGCTAACAGGTCATGCTTCAAATGTTTTAGCACGCTCACTCTTGTCTAAACAAATGTATTTGTTATTACGATTCTTGGATTTCATAACTTCGGGCTCCCACATTTCTATACAATCTCTTTTTAATGGCTGTGTACTCTGATTTGAGTCATGGTCATTAAACTCATGTCATTTAATGTGAGGGGCCTGCACACCGCTCACAAGAGGCGACTATTGCTCAAAGAAGTCAAATCCAACAAATCAGATATTGTCTATATTCAAGAGACTCATCTTAAGGAAGGAAAAGAGTACAAATTTATGACACGGTTATTCCCTTCCCAATTTCATTGCACTTACAAAACTAAGTCTAGAGGTACTTCCATTATTTTTTAGCAGGAAAGTGGCCAATTCTACAGAAAAGATAAAGATGGATGATGACGGGAGGTACATAGTATGTATTGGTAAGGTTAACAATGTTAGGTATATAATTGTCAATGTGTACTTTCCTAACACGGGTCAGCTTACTTTCTTTAGGAAAATTATGGATTTGGTGAATGAGAACATGAAAGGGACTTTGGTGATATGTGGAGATATGAACTTCGTTATGGATGGAGACTTAGATAATGCAAGGGATAATTTGGATAAACTCCATAGGAGAGATAGTGATAGATTAGCTGTGACATGCTCAAAATATATGGTTGAATATGGACTGTATGATCCATGTAGATTAATGCATGAGAATGAAAGAGACTTTACTTTTTACTCAGTATCCAAGAACATGTATTCCAGGCTGGACAGGTTTCTGATACAGGGCGCTCTCATACCACACATCTCAAGATCTGATATTTTAGATATCAATTGGTCTGACCATGCTCCCATAACTTTGCATATAGACAAAATGGTTTCTTTCTCCCCCAATAGGCACTGGAAACTGAGTGATTACTTATTAGATGATCCTGAAAATAGATCGCTAGCTGAAGGGATACTGAATGACTATTTATTGGAAAATGTTTCGCATGAGGTTCCTGGTGAGGTGACATGCGCACAAGGCTGTGTTGAGAGGCCATTTCATTTCTAGGGCGTCTCACTTGAAGAGGAAAAATAACAGCAACTTAAGAAACTTGGAAAAAGAACTGTACAACCTAAATCAGGCAAATAAATTTGGCCCATCTTCCTCCCTGTCAGCAATGATAGGAGAGATTAAATAAAAAATTCACAAAATAAATTTGGATCGAACTACTCTCATGTTGAGATGCCTAAAGAAAGTGTTTTATTTAACCCCTTAAGGACACATGACATGTGTGACATGTCATGATTCCCTTTTATTCCAGAAGTTTGGTCCTTAAGGGGTTAAAGGGTAACAAGGCCTCAACTCTCCTGGCCTCCAATCTCCGGCAGGTGAATGGCCATTCTAAAATTGCGTACTTAATAGATGACCAGAGACAAAAAATATTTCACCCGGATAAGATTAGTGACCAATTCGCCAAATATTATAGTATACTTTATAATTTGGAATCTGATAGAAATCTCACCCAGCCGTCTGAGGCGACTATTAATAATTTTTTTAGACAGGGTTTTGTTGCCTCAGCTGTCTTCTGCTAATTTGGAAAAATTAGAGCGTGATATATCTGAAGCAGAGATAGCCAAGGCGATTAAGCTCATGCCATCATGAGAGGACCCTGGTCCTGATAGATTCACCAATTTATACTATAAGACCTTTGCAGAAACTTTAATTCCTCATATGTCCAAATTATTCAACTCCTATAAGTCCGGGGGGAAGATGCCAGGAGAGTCTTTGTCCGCACAGATTGTCACCTTGCCAAAACAGGGTAAAACTCCCGACAGATGCTCTAATTTTAGGCCCATATCCCTTATTAATAACGACACAAAAATAAGATATTATAAGATACTAGCGAACCGATGAACTAATCTAATACCTTTATTGATCAATAATGACCAGGTATGATTCGTGAAAGGTAGACAAGCATATCAATTCAACAAGAACTCCTTCTCTGCTCCTTTCATTGGATGCAGAGAAGGCGTTCGACATGGTACATTGTGGATATCTATGGAAGACATTGAGCAGATTTGATATTCCACAATCTTTTATTACTGTGATAAAGGCACTATACAGTGCACCCACAGCTCATGTATCGGCCTCGGGTTTCCAATCCAGAACATTTTCACTAACTAATGAGATGCGTCAAGGCTGCCCCTTATCTCCAATTCTCTTTGTCCTGGCGATGGAACCCCTGGCCAAACTGATTAGGATGACCCCAGAAATCGCAGGTATTAATATCAAGGGATCCACTCATAAAATAGGGTTATTTGCAGATGACGTCATTCTAGCACTCAAAAACCCAAAAGATTCTCTGAAATCTCTCAATACTATTCTACTCCAGTTTGGAGAAGTGTCTTATTAGAAATTAAATGTATCCAAGACCCAGGCCCTACTTTTCCACTTGCATAAATCTGATATGGATGAATTAAGACTATCATATCCATTCGACTGGAGGAGGGATTACCTGGAATATTTAGGAATTAATTTATGCAAACATTTACCCAATATGCATATTCATAACTTGAAGAGAGCATGGCCGGACCTACACATGGAGATGGGGTAGTATGGAGTTATCGTGGTTAGGAAGAATTGCCTCCATAAAAATGTCAATCCTCCCAAAAATCTTGTACTATTTTAGAACTATCCCCTTATCTGTTCCAATGTCCTTCTTTAACAAAGTACATTCAATAATGCTAAAATTTATTTGGAACAACAAACCCAGCAGAATTAAGCTTACATCCCTGCAGCACCAAAAACTTCATGGGGGCATTGGTGTCCCTAATTTCAGAAAGTACTACTTTGCAACTAACGCTGCAGTGGTTGTAAGCTTTAATAGTCAAAAAAATAGGCCGAGATGGATGGAAACGGAGGAATTTAGCATTCTCCTCTTTCAACTCGGGGAATTACCCTGGCTAAGCCATTTAAGGAGACCTGGAGTAACTAAAATGTTTATGACCACTAAGACCACACTTAAAGCCTGGGATATAGTATTTAAAAACAACTGTCACTTGACAAAACTATATAGAGCCATGCCAATTGAATCTTTAAAATACTACATCCCGACCTTAAACTCATCATTACTTAAAGAACACCGACTGTATCATATAGACGACTTTTTCCATGAAAACTCTATTCTGTCGTATGAAAGATTACAATTTAAGCATAGACTGGCGACCGAATGTAAGGATGAATGTGAGTTAGTGATTGAGAAATTAAAAGAAATATACAACATACCGGAAACAGACAAAAATTATAAAGCACTAGAAATATCACAACTAGAAAAGCTATTTTTGCATGACCCGAATAGGAAGGGCATTATATCTATCTGTTATATGTTTCATAACGATAAACCATCAATTAAACTGAAGCATATGTTATGGAGGATTGGCTCAGTTTTTTTTTCAGCTCTGAAGGGCCTATTTTTCTGCTCGAACCATCACGAAAACCACTTTAAAATTCTGTATCGATGGTATCTGGCCCCATCTAAATTGCATAATATGAATAATAAGTACAGCGATAGGTGTTGAAGAAACTGCGGAGGACTGAGCAACATGGCCCACATATGGTGGTTTTGCCCAAGACTGACTAGATATTGGAAAATGATACATGACTTAATTAAGGTGAAGAAGTAACATAGATAGCTTCACATCTGAACTGGCTCTATTTAAAAAATTCCCTGAATCCATCAGGAAAATTGATAGAATTATAGTAGGCCACATTCTGCAACCACATGCCTACCTAGATATTGGAAATCTAAAAACACACCCTCAGTTAAAGAAGTACTAACACTAACACTAGAAAACAAATCATACGAATTATCACATAGAAATAACACACATATATTTGCACAATTGAAATACCACTAGGATCAATGGGAAACCGATGTGAAAAAAACATATAACCTTTAATAACTTGTTTTAGAATGTTATTCAATTTAAGTACCTTGTACATTAACATGTAGATAAAACAACCTAACAAATCATCCCTGCATCAAAACCATCTATTCTGACCATGTGGCTGTGGCTAGTAATGTAAAGTGTCATTTTAACCCATGGCACCAAAAAAAAAAAAAGTTTTGAGAGTCACCATACAAAATAAAGACAAAATGGGTGGAATGTGTCACCAGCAATACAATGGCAGATGGAGCTTGCAAATGTAGTTGTTTTCAATGATAATCAGCAAAAAAGATGATTATCCATGATTTGTGGTCATAGAACACTTGTGCTAAACTATGTGTCATCACAAAACTGTAAACTATTATATGAGTAGGCATTAAATCTCCACCTTAGGCAAAGGAAAGGGTTTTTTACTGTAAGAACAATAAGGATGTGGAATTCTCTGCCTAAAGAAGTGGTTTTATCAGAGTCCATGCAGAGTCCATACTAGATGCATACTTGCAAAAAACAGAATATTCAAGCATATAATCTTTCAATGTAGGGTAATAACAGCTTGATCCAAGGATAAATCTGACTGCCATTCTGGGTTCAAGAAGGAATTTTTTCCTAGTTTGTGGCAAAACTGGAAGCGCTTCAGACCAGGTTTTTTGCCTTCTTTTGGATCAACAGCAAAAAACAAATGTGAGGAAGGCTGAACTTGATGGACGCAAGTCTCTTTTCAGCTATGTAACTATGTAACTATGTAACTCTTAGGTTAGTGCTCTCATTGTGACATGTGAGCTGTATTCTCCCTTTATGACTCAGCCTCATAGAGTCTAGACACTTTTTGGTAAATTGCTGATGGATTATTTACGTATGACGTTCTCTAGATTTGCAGATTTACTTTTTGTGTCGGTTAAGGAAGACAGTGTTCATAACAATAATAAAAGATGGATGTCGGCATCGGCAAGGCAAAGTTCATCCCTGGCAAGTAGAAATTTAGCAAGTAACCATTAAGGCCTGTCTAATAGCATAGGACTTAAACTATTTATGAAACTAATTTTCTCACCACTCCTGGGTGGTGTATATATTCATAAAAAAAAAAAAAACTCATGCTCGTGTTCTCTACCAGAGACCTGGGAATCTGAGGGTTCTGTGCAGTATCTTAGATGTTCCTAGAACTGCACTCTTCTGGACAGCAATCTCAGATGTCCCACCTAGAATCACATTGTCTCACTAATATATTGCAAAATAGAGTGTAATATATACATAGGGATAAGCCAAGGTAGACAAAAGCACATGAACGCCCTATATTACCAATACAACTAATTAAGTATGTGGATCGGGACACAAACATGATATTTGAAAAGAGTTCAATATAACTCACATACTCACATAGTAATCAACAAGATATTTTTCCAATACACTCATTACTTATGTTGATTGTGACAATACTTAAATGTATAGCATATAAATAGTGATGGTTACATAGTTACATAGCTGAAAAGAGACTTGCGTCCATCAAGTTCAGCCTTCCTCACAAATGTTGTTGCTGTTGATCCAAAAGAAGGCAAAAAACCTGGTCTGAAGCGCTTCCAGTTTTGCCACAAACTAGGAAAAAATTCCTTCTTGACCCCAAAATAGCAGTGAGATGTCTCCCCACTAATTAGAAATCATATCCCTGTATGTTATTTTTTTGTAAGTATTTATCCAATTTCAGTTTAAACATCTGTATGGACTCTGACAAAACCACCTCTTCAGGCAGAGAATTCCATATCCTTATTGTTCTTACTGTAAAAAAAACCTTTTCTTTGCCTTAGATGAAATCTCCTTTCTTCCAGCCTAAATGTGTGACCTCGTGTCCTATGTATAGCCCTGTTTATGAATAGATTTCAAGATAAAGGTTTGTACTGGCCCCGAATATATTTGTATAAAGTTCCCCTATCCTCTCTCAGGCGCCGTTTTTCCAAACTAAACAGATTTAATTTTTTTAACCTTTCTTCATAACTAAAATGCTCCATTCCTTTTATCAATTTTGTAGCTCGTCTCTGGACCCTCTCCAGTGCTATGATATCCTTCTTTAGAACAGGCGCCCAAAATTGCACAGCATATTCAAGGTGTGGTCTTACCAGCGATTTATAAAGAGGCAGAATTATATTTTCATCCCGAGAATTTATGCCCCTATTTATACATGACAAAATCTTACTGGCCTTAGCAACTGCAGATTGACATTGCATAATGCTGCCTGATGTAAATCAAGCAGAGTAGGCAAAGGTGGACTGAAGTGAATTAAACAATGACTTTAGCAAATTCCTTTCAATGCCGTATGTATATTCATAGAAACATGTTAATTTGTTCACTTAGAAGCCATACTGTACAATGTATGTATCCAAAAGGTTTCTCTCTTTAGGAGTAATTTGGATCTATCTCCTACAGGGCATTGTCATTAGCAGTAAACTTGAGTGTAGGAAGTCTATGGTTTTCTTGCAGAAAGTGTCTAGCCCCTAGTTTGTCAAATTTCTGGTTTCTGAAAGCTGTAGAGATGGCTGAATGACGTCATCATATTCTGTCTTTTAGAGTAAGATAATTTTTCCTACATGGGAGAGTCCTCATTGACATGTAATTAAATATATCAAATAGTCAGTGGTACAGGGGACGTGGTGTCAGAGATTAATCTTTGTCCCACAATGGGGATGGGAAAAATTAGGACCAGTAAGCATATGACTACAGGTGACACAGTTGATGCATCTGAAACAGCCATACCTTAGCAATGATCTGGATCTGATTGTACAAGGTAGTCTTTAAGATTCTTAGCTCTTTTGTATGAGATCATTGGATTATCTTAGCATTTCTGTGACAAAGAGCAGTCCGTATTCAATATGCCTGTCAGAATAACTTGTGTTCTGGCTCCTCAGGAACCGTCTCATGGTGATCTGCAGGCAGTTTATCTGCTCCCTAATGCCTCTCCCGTTCCTCAAGCAGTCAGGGCCATGCCCCTTTTTAAGAAGTGCTACAGGAACCCCGATGTCACCACGCAAATTATGCAAAACGTCAGTTTCAGTGCACCTTCATGTTTTGGAGCATGGCTACATACATAATGAGGCACACTATAAATAGGTTGCTAAGGATTGTTCTATAGCCTTTTTTTTACACACATACTGACACACACTAAAACAAACATACACATATACAGGCATACATACTGAAACACATACTAAAAGAGATACACAGACATGTACAGACACACAGACATACATAGTGACACACAGACATATACTAACATACACATACACACACACACATTCATACATATACATACAGATATATTCTCCAGCCACCCTCCTATTTCTGAGCTTTTCTTTGCAGGAAAGTGGCTGGGGATGATGGGAGTCGGCTTCCTCGTCCCTCCTCGCGGTCTGTCTCTCTTCCCTCCTGCACGCAGGGAGCTGGGAGGAAGTGACCGGCCGTCACTTCTTTCCAGCACTACTTACACCTGCATTTTTTTTTGCAGGACCTGGTGCAGCTGCACCGGTGGCAGTTCCGCCACAACACATTGTCAGGATTATAAATGATCCAGTACGCAGAATAGTATCACACCTAGGACTAAGGATAACATTTAACTGGACTTTAGAATGGCCGGACTTAGCGTACCGGAGAATAGTCAAAATACTTGCCGAGGACAGGGACACAGAACATGACACAACGATGAGGAAAGCCAGAAGTCAAGAATACCAGAAATCAGGGAAGTCAAAACAAAGCCAAAGTCAAATACAAGAAAAAACACAATCAGGAACACACTCTTTGATAACCAGCAAGTGGAAACCACGACAGGGCACTGACCAAAAGGTAATACGGGTTTAAATAACCATCTTGAGGCTGTAATTGGTTGTCTCTGGCCTCTGACCCTAAAATGTGCGTTCGCGTCTATGATGTGACGTCGCATGCACGTTGGTGCCATCTTTGATGTGGGCGAAGGTGAGTGTCCTATTAAAACTGGAACCGCAGCGGCCGGTGTCTCTAGGAACATCGTAATAGCTGAGGACCGGAATGGAAGGAGGTTGGGTAGCAGTTTGCCTCGACCAAGGTAAGTATACAATATCTCTGTGTGGCCACGCGGACAGAAGAACGGAAGCCATGACACACGTGGGGCCAGGACGTGTGTGTATAAGTTAGTAAATGAGGGTAACATCGCCACTCCCATCACTGTACCGGAGGTCTGTAAGTAGAAATGTGATTCAAATTTAAAAAGAATTGCTTATGTCCTTGTGTATGTTGGGGACAGTATGCAATATCGGGTGTCTTGGGTGTGGTAGCGTGAGATAATGTTAGGTGAATATATACATTACATTCCAAATGCTCTGCACTTCTGCTTACCAATATTTCAACGCTACCAGATGCTCAGTAATAGCCCATCCATTTACACAGGCCTGTTGACATACTTCATTTATGTCAACAGGTCAATGTTCCTACTTCTTAACTTTTCTCAGGATTATTAAACTTTTTCAGGACTATTATTTAATAGACCTGCGTAAGTTCTGAACTTGAACTGAACCTTTGACTCAAATGACCTGTTTGGTGACATAAAGGAATTAATTATTTAATGAAGACTTAAATTCTTCTTTGTATATATAAAGTCTTCTATGTATACATGGTGGAAATTGAGGTATGCTTGGGATCATTGTCTTGTTGGAAGGTCCTATGATGCCCAAGCTTCAGCGTCCTCACAGATAGCATATGTTTTCTCCTAGGATTCCCAAAGCTTCTATGACTTATTTATATGATTTTGAGCATATTGGAGCTGTCTTTTCTTGTGCTATTTAGAAATCTCTTTGCAGCCATTGATAGCTCCTTTTTTCTGCCCCACCCAGGTAGTGTATCTGCTGTTCATTCAACTTTGAATTTGCTAAGTATGCTTCCAAATGTGTCTGTAGGAACATTCGGTGACTTCACTATCTTGTTGTATCCTTTTCCATATTTGTGAATGGCGATGATCTCTTCTCTTAACTTTATGGACCATTCTTTTTGACTTAGCTATATTTCTAACTTTCAGTCAAACATGACTCTCAACAAACCCCTAGCCAGTTCAGGTGTTTCAAACGTTCCAGCTCAAGCACATCTGGTACAACTAATGAAGTCCTTGATTAGTTGCATCAAGTCGGCGTGAGACACCTGTTATGCAAATCTTGTGCTGTTGTGAGGGATTCTATTGAAAAATGTTGAGACTAGAGAAGTCATTATAAGTTGCATTTTCAGTTGAATGTGGGGAAACCAACTGAAGCATTTGTTGTGTTGAGCTATTTCAATTGGTTTTGTTTGGTTTGTTCATTGCAAACAGCCGAAAGTCTGTAAATTTTAACAATAAACCTGATTTTCAATAGGGGTTGAAAAATTTGGATTACAACTACATGTATATTTATGGAATCATGCTTATATTAATACAGATTTTTATGGGGATATCAGGATCTAGGTAAATTTTATATTACAGTCGTCCCAGGATTTATGATTCAGTGAGGTTTAACAGAACCAGTAATTGTTCCATTAAGGATTTCGGACAAAGGGTAGGACTGCCACCAGAAATAATTTTGTGGGACTCATGGCACACACTCGAGACACGCACACAGCATGAATTGGTGTGAAATTTGGTCCAATTAGTGTTTTACTTGTTGCAAAACTAGCCAACCTAAAAGGATACAAAGCACTTACAGGGTGGTTGCTAAAGTATGCATTGTCTGAAATTCTAAGTGAATTCCATAAGTGAAGGCTCATGTTACAGATATAATTATTAGTCCAAAAACCCTGACATATTAGATTCATTATGAGGTTGAATTATTAGATTTAGACATACATTCCTTTTTTATTTATATTTTGTTTAAAAAAGGAAATTAGGATTATTAAAAAATAATGAAAAAATTGAAATTAAAAAGCCCATAAAATCTACTTAATAATTGGCTGCTATTTTGAGATGCAACCGCATATTAATACTGAAATTTTCTAACGAGAAAAAATATGAAAAACCCAAACACATAACATTTGGAACCTTTATGTGTCTGAAACTGACCTTTAGTGAAATAACAAATCTTGCTTTTTTTCTTTAAAACATTCTTTTGTGTTTTAAAATGTAAGAGTTCTTTGTACCTTTTCAATTGTAACACCATTATTTGCTGTAGAGATATTTTACTAGAAATATTCTCATCATTTTAGTTTGTATAAAATGCTTAACTTTAGTTTTAGTTTTTTTAAATATAGCTAGGGAAAAAAAAATCCAGATTATTTCTGGGTAGTTACAGATTTAGAAAAAAAAGAGAGAAAATTCTTAACCAGTTAACATTTTTTCCATTTACCGCTGATTGGTTGCCCCATGACAGTTGACTTTTTCAAACTGACTGTCAAGGAGCAATATTTGACAGCTAATAACTACCAAGAGGACTGTAAGGGTCAGTTCAAAACAGTTTACTTTGACTTTTTAAAAGTTGAATGACATTGTTTTATTCCCTGTGCATAGATCTTCGTGGGCTGACTCCAAGCACCTATCCAGAATAAACCTCAAGCAATTTTTTTATCCTACTTTACTTAAAAGGTCAATCAAAAAGTTGTTTTTTTGGTGGTAAAACCCCCAAACCTCCGTACACACAAGGTCTTGAGAAAATCGGTAAAGAGGTGTCTATTTGCAAATACCAAAGAAAGATGCTTGAGTGCATCTCAAGTTTAAATCTTTGTTTCCCATTCAAATTGTGTCAAGGCAGGGTAAAACCAACTTACCTTGTGTTTGAAAGTAAACAACCTAAAGTCTCTTCCATGAAATTAGCAAAATAGCAAAACATTGCAATAAACGTTTACTTTTCCTTTCATTATACATAAAATCAAAGCAATTAAATAAAATAGCACTTTAGTTGACAGCTGTAGAGACAGTTAGCTTGATTGTGTGGATCACTTTGAGATGGTTTATTCACAAACATCTGCAGTGCCATGTTTAGTCATTATTAATACAGAGCATATTTTTTAGCAATCAGTGTAAAAATGAAATCTGGGGTATAGATACATGATGGTCTTAATATTGTAATATTTTGAAGACATGAGTATTCATATTTCTTACTTTTTCTTTGCAATTTTCAATATATTGTATAATATTAGTGGTCTCTGTAATTCATAGGAGCCAGTGCCCTAAATTGGCCCTGAAATTATCTATTCTTCCCTATTGCTATTTGAGGGAACCTATGTCTTTAAGAGTTAAAGGGGTACTCTACGTGTTGTAACTGCTTAAAGGCTAGTTTTAAATGGTTCAATACTTTGCTGGGTTCCTTGGGCACCCGCTGTCATTCTGGTCATCTGGATATCACTAAAGTCAAAGTTCTCATTCTGCTTTTGCAATATTGATATTGAGTCGATTTGGACATCATTCATTGTCTGACAGTGTTAGCCAATGAATGATGTTGCAATAGGAAAAAAAAAATATTATATTGCTAAAGCAGAATGTGAACTTCTGCTTTATAGATATCCAGATGACCAGCGGGCACACAATGACCCCAGGAAAATGTCTTACTATTCAAAAAGGTTTGACTACTTACCATCGAACAGTAACAGGAGTATCCTGGCACCATAACCACTATAATGATTATGATGCTTAGACTGCCCCTTTAATAATAATAATAATAATAATATAATGATAAATGTGATTTTTATAGCACTTTTCTCCCTGTGAGACTCAAAGCACTTTACAAATATACAAACATAAACACATAAAAGTTAGGAGTTTCTGAAGGTCAGCTGAGCGGACTGAATGCCTGATTGAAGAGGTAGGTCTTTAGCTTTTTTTAGAAGTCTGTAAGGATGGTGCCTCTCTGATTGCGCACGGTAAAGAGTTCCAGAAGGTAGGGGCAGCGTGGCTGAATGCCCTGGAACCTGAGTCTGTCTTTATTCTTGGCACTGACAGGAAAGAATTTCTGGCTGACCAAAGTGAACGGGATGGAATGTCAGGAGCTCTTTCAGGTACTGTGGGTCTTGATTGTTTAAGGTTTTAAAGGTTAGCAGGTCAATTTTAAAATATGTTTGCCATTTAATTGGAAGCCAATGCAGGGAGTGGAGAACAGGTGTTATGTGACAGGAGCGAGTTTGATTGGCCAGTAGTCTGGCTGCTGCATTTTGTAAAGTCTGAAGGCAATGGAGTTCTTTTTCTAGGAGGCCCAAGTAAAGTACATTGCAGTGATCTAGCCGAGAGGAAACAAATGCATGGATTAATGTTGGCATATCATCCGGTGGAATTAAGTATTGTATCCTGGCTATGTTTTTCAGATGAATGAAGACAGATTTTATAACGGAGTTGAATTGCCACTTCTCTTTCCATTATTTTCCCCAGAAATGGAAGGTTGGATGCTGGTCTGTAATTAGCCATGCAGACTGGGTCTAATAAAGGTCTCTTTAGGAGTGGTTTTACCACAGCTACTTTTAGAGAATCTGGGAAGTCTCCAGTTTTTAGTGAACACGAGTGTTTCAATGCATGCAGATATAAGCGGGTGCGTTGGAGCAGGGTCTAAGTCACATGTAGTAGGGTGTAACTTTTGCATGGTTCTTTTAACTCCCTTTATATCCACATTTGTAAAACTGGACCATAAACTGGGGCAATCTGGCATTCCATTGTAGTGGTTCTGGGGTGTAACTGTTTGGCCTGCTGTGATAGATGCTCGGATTGAGCAAATCTTGACCCTGAAGAAGATCGCAAATGCTTCACACTTATCCTGAGAAAAGTTGGATATGCGTGCATGCTGGTTTGCAGAGCCTTTCTACTGTGCGAAACAGTTACCTGAATCTATTGTGAGAGAGAGTGCAATTTCACGTGATATAAATGAAGATTTTTTTCTGAGTTATCTTGAATTGATATTCATTTAGATGTTTGGTAAGAGCGGCTTTATCCTCTGGATCATGTGTCCTGCGCCATTTTCTCTCGAGTTTCCGGCCTGTTCTCTTCATTTCTCTGATGGTGCTATCAAACCACGGTGCATTGTTGTGGGTTTTGACAGTGCGTATGCGTGTTGGTGCAATGCTTTCTAGGTTATCTCTCATGGTATTGTTGTAGAGTCGGACTAAGGAGCTGGGGTCTTCACAGGTGCCCATTAGTTCACTTAGAGCCATATTTGATGTTACATCCAATGGCGTCACCCCTTTTAATGAGCGATGTTTGACCAGGTTCTGAGGCTGGGGTCTGGCTGATTGTGATACCGTGGAGATGTGAATGGAGTGGTGGTCTGACCAAACAACTGGATTTACAGTTACTGGTGACACTTCTAGTCCAGACTGGAACACTAGATCAAGTGTATGACCTCTCCAGGAATTATCTTAATTTTAACCTCCTTACACTCATAATTCATCACAAATATTTCAAGGACCAATATCGACTCCACATATCACACAACTGGATTTACCAAAATTGAATGGATGGCATTACTAAACTGAGATACACAACGGATTAAAATATACTTCCACTGGACCATCTTACTAACAGGAAGAGATACCTTCAGCTGAACACCACAAACAAGGTACATTTAAACTAAAAAAAAAAACAACTCACCTTCCTGTGCAAATTGGGTTTTGGATTTGATCATCCATTCAGCAATGCTCAGATTTCATTTCTAAATACCAAGGAAACTAATTGATGAAAACTATTTCACTAAAACACATTGGTTTTGAACTCCTGTATTCTGACCTGCATGCATGCTCTCTTATCTGTTATCTACAATTGAGCCTGAAGTGCAAAATCTCACACCTCACTCTGGGATGAATCCTATAGAGCAGGGTAATGTAACCAGACCCCACTGCTAACATCCCTACAACAACTAGAAGCAATTTTAACTCCTTCACTGCTCAGGGAATGATCACCTCATATCTGTATTAGCTAAGACCCCAAAAAACTGTTGCTGCACTCAATACCTCGCTAGTGGTTACCCTAAAATCACTTGGCATCTTCAAAGGGACTGACAGGGGCTGTCATGGAGGAAAATCAAAACTTAAAGTTCAATCTCCTGACACTATTACAGCTGCTACACCACCCTGTCTACCTGCAAGCCCAATTAAAGTGATTCAACCTAGAAGCCACAAAAACCGCACTATCAAATCAAGGAAAACTCTTTGTGTGATCCCCATTAAAAGACACACTATTTCCAAAGTACAGAGCAAACACTCAGAATCCCAAGACTGTCCTATCAGATCAACCCTGTGCAATGCGACATCACTAAGAAACAAAACGGCTATTATTACCGACCTTATTGAAACATGCGAATTAGCGTGCATTACAGAATCATGGCTAGATGAAAATGTGGGGCCTCTTCTAGAGGCAGCTATTCCACGCAATTACACGGTGTTCCACTGCCCGAGACAAGATCGCAAGTGAGGTGGAGTTATGATCTGTGTGAAAACATCCTTAAATCCCAGACCAATATCAGTCCACATACCCCAATCTTTTGAATGCAAAGCTGCCAGCCTCTCAATAGATAGAGGATTCCGGATGCTGTTAATATACAGAGTCCCAGGAGATGGGAAGAAATTTCTTCAGGAATTCTCAGACATTTTGGCTGGCTTAATCCTTGAACACCCCAGATGGCTTATATTGGGAGACTTCAACACCTGGATTGATGACACCCTATCCCTGCTTGGGCAGGCTCTCCTCAGCTCAATGAGTGCACTCGGCTTCACACAAATCGTCTATACCTCCACCCACAGAAAAGGTCATACACTTGATATAGTGTTCCAGTCTGGACTAGAAGTGTCACCAGTAACTGCAAATCCCGTTGTTTGGTCAGACCACCACTCCATTCACTCCTCCATTGTATCACAACAGCCAGACCCCAGCCTCAGAACCTGGTCAAGGCTATGACCAAACACTGTCATTTTATAAACAGGTAAGGCTACTAAGCTGTATTAGGGTCTTGTTTGGTTCTTTTTGTACTCTTTACGCTCTGCATATTTCATATTATTTTAACTTAGCTTTCTATTTGTTTTGTCTCCTCAGTTCAAGTGCTAAGGCTTTAGATTGAGACTCTGTAACCATGGACAGGAAGAGGTGAGAGTCAAACTGAAAATGCTTACAGACGTAGTTGCCTAATTCATCATTTGATCTGCATTTAGTAAATATGTTTTTACATACAAATATGTATTATACAGATTTCATTTATGCTGTTTGAGTACCCACATTTTATACACATTTAAAGATGTCAATTTAAAAAGTTCAATGTTTATTTTTTGCTGTTTTGAAAACCACATGTAGGTTTTTTTTGCAAATGATTCAATAGATAATCAAACTGTCTAGGCATGAATTTCCGTGTTTTAATTGGTATTGAACCAGAAATTAGTTGCCAACGTTTTTTCATAAAAAAACAGTCATCAAAAGGGCCCAGTAAACACAATTGTTGCAATTTCCAATTGTTAAATTAGGTTTTACCCTAACAAATTGATACATTATCAACATCCAGATGTCAGCATGCCTTAATTTTGCAAAGAGCCATTTTCTTCTGAAATATATTCTGACTATTGTCCTTTTTCTCAGCAAACATCTGTTAACCTTAGTTTGCATGCATCTTTCGTTCTTCAATAAAATAACCAGAGGCTTTAAACAGCTGGATAAAAATAACTAAGGTCTCTCTTGGCCACTATATGAATCAAAATTATGTGGGCATCACTTCCCAAATTCCCACAGTTTGGATTGTATGGGTTTATTTACTTCAATGTTCGTTCAGAAACTATAAAATAATTGTAAGCTGAATGCTTGCTGTACTTCGACTTATTATTAAGGAAAATTAAAGTCAAACATAATTGGTTACGGATGACTATTATATATGAAAGGCTTAGTTTTGATGGTAAACGAGGTAGAGTCCTTGATCTCATCGTTGTCTCTACTTGTTCAATATATATGTATAGCACTCAATCATATAATGTGCCCCAGTGCTCTATTATTGTGCTCTGTCACTAGAAATTATTTTTGGAATTTG
>OW240912.1:396135195-396148309 GCA_933207985.1 Pelobates cultripes | reverse complement strand
ACTGTATAGATTTAAGAGATACTCATACAACAGATAGAGTTAAGGACCAAACTTCTGGAATAAAAGGGAATCATGACATGTCACACATGTCATGTATCCTTAAGGGTTAAGTGAACTACAGAGAAATAACACACAGAGCTGGGTGCAGGAAGACTATACTCATAACTATCCCACACAGACAGGATAACTGTGATGGATTATACAGAGATGTAATTCAAAGATACCCACACAGTACATGTCTCTGTATAATGCTCCAGCTCTCTCTATCTTCCTAACACTCTCTTAGCTCTCCATTACTTGATATTATCCTCAGTAGTGCTCCTGCTATGACAACTTTAGCTTTCTATTAAATATTGCTGCTGTTATGAAACATTCCAGCCAACGGTGGAACTACTTCCAGTACAGATGATGCGGCTGCACCAGGGCCTGAGCTGAGGGAGCCCAAGGTGTGGCTCATGAACTAAGGTCCACCTGACGTCAAAGTGTCTTCAGGGGCCAGTCATGCACTGCAACCTCTTTAATCTCAGCAGCATGGTAGGAGGTGACAGCCTGTCACTTCCTCCCAGATAGCAGACTTAGCCACGCAGGACGAAGGAGAAGGCAGAGAAGAGGGGAGCACAGAATGGAAGAGATAAAAAAAAGATAATATTATACACAAACAATGGGCAGGTGCCAGGAGCTGCTGCTATTGTGCACTCTCTATGTTACTTCCAAGATGGCTTCTTTCGGCTTCTTTCTTCTCTCTCTTGTGGGCACTGTAGCTCCATCCCCTGGTGCTATTGGCCAATGGTGGCTGTTGAATAGAGAGGTCAATAGCATGCTTCCATTAATGGGCAGCTGGCTTAATGAAATTTCCTGAGATTCCTTCTTAACCCCTTAAGGACCAAACTTCTGGAATAAAAGGGAATCATGACATGTCACACATGTCATGTGTCCTTAAGGTGTTAAAGGACATTGGGAATATGCAAAACCTGCTAAACAGGGCAGATTTCCAACCTGCCCCATTTTTGACATATAAACAGTTTCCAATGAGGAGGGAGAGGCTCTGCAGTACTGAAACCTATTACAGAATTAAAGAGACACAAATATTTTCACATACTTTTTTGACTTACTCCTTGTCTCTTCCAGACAAAGAATCTTTGTTTTTTCTAAACTACTGCAGATAAATGTTTGACCCACATAAAAACCGATGGGGTGCTGCCTCAAGTGTCCCTATGGATGTGCCACCACTGTTGTCCACTGTGGTTTATTATGAACTGTAACTGATATGATGACTAATGTTATATAATAAGATTTTAATCTACTGATCTGTTTCACCATAATGTAATATTTTACAATAAAGCCAGAAACAGGAGCTAAAACTGTATTACAAAATAAAAATGTACACAATGGTTAACAGTGTGTGTGAGGCTACATGGAATTTAATTTCTTTGACACAATCTATGGTACAGGATATCACATCTCTTCTAGAATTCTTATCATATTTTAAATGTTTACCAACTAGACAAATTAATGCAGTATATTAAGTGAAGTCTGCTATCTACTGACAAGAAAATTAAACTATTAGTCATAGAGTTTACCT
This sequence comes from Pelobates cultripes, assembly GCA_933207985.1. Taxonomy (NCBI): domain Eukaryota; kingdom Metazoa; phylum Chordata; class Amphibia; order Anura; family Pelobatidae; genus Pelobates; species Pelobates cultripes. The sequence goes on along the minus strand of OW240912.1, from coordinate 396,146,727 downwards.
TCCTCTCAAGGAAAATTTCCTATCAATGTAGATTAGTTACCACTTCAAAGAATTCACTTTATATGATACATTTAATGGCACTGAATATGAAATTTGCAAGAAATAGAAAATATTAACACATTCCTCCCTTTTACCTCCCTGTTTCATACTAGAATGTTTTGTATTAAAATGTATATCTAACATTAGATAAATCTATATGGTTATAATTTTCACTTAGGTTTATTTAGAATTAGCTCCTAACGTTATGGCTCATAGGTTTTGTTGAAACTTATTTTGGCATCATGGAGGTTAGCATCCAAATCCATCCATCTGAATTCTGACTGCCACAAGAGACTGTGCAATTGCGAAAATTATTGCCAGGATAGCCGTATCTGATCAAAAAGCCACCAGAAATAAAAGTTGTCAGCATCTTTGCCGCAGCATAAAAACATAGACGTATACAACTGGGGGAATTCTGAAGATTGGAATAAAAAAGGACTCAGAATCATGTGAGTGCGACCATTTACATGTATATAAATATTTAAGTCCATACTATATTACCCTATGGTCTTTTCTTTCTTTATTAATTCACATGACAAATAATGTATTTGCGGACAGTGGTAACCTTTTTTATAATTGTATTGGTGTGCTCTTACTACTGTTTATTTATACACTTTTTTTTCATTTTGTATGTGTGTTGGAGTGACTCATGCACGTGATTATAGCCCCAATTTTATCTTTTTTACCAATTCTTTTATTTGTATTTTCCATTTACTAAATGCTTGCCTGTTTGGGGAGATCACCCTTATTAATAAGTGATGCCCAAGCATCAGTGGGCAGTGCTCCCCAGCTGCTCTCTAACAACTTTTCCCATCTAAATGCCCAAGAGCACAACACTTTAATTCTTTCTATTTAATTATCTTTAATTATCTTATGTTGTCTATCAGCACATCTATTTTATTTGTGTACTTGTGTTAACAGGTGGGTGGGTAAAATTGCACTAAATAGGTTTTCCCCAAGAGGCCACAAGTTACCAGTCCTCCCCAGTATGTGGATGTCGAATGTATTCTGCATGCTATTTAGGTTTAGTAGTCTTTGACTCATTGAAATGACATTTATTTTCTTTTGTAGTACATTTTGTGTGAAGATCTATGTGATCTGTGTTTTTTTGCAATATGTTCTAGGGGTTGCAAGATTACCACTGACCAGAAATATAGAATATGCCATTTAAAGTCATTTTACATAGAGCATGAAGAATATTACCTCCATCAATCTAAAGATACTGTATCCATAGATATGGTGCCTAGCGTACAATAGGATTTGCAACATTAAATACGGTACATAATTTGCTAGAGATAAACCTTTTATTGAGTAATGTAACAATCCATACATTACACGTACAGTAGTGTGATTGTACATTAAGAGGTTAATTTAGCCAGATTGCAAAAAAAAAAGATAAAGTACAGAGCTTATCCAATTTGTCTTTATTGCCTAAAACAAGCAATTCCATTGTCACTTCTTCACAATTTCTGTTACTCATTGTCATGTGTTGACTGGCTGTTATTGTTTTGCTTTTATAATTTGATTTGTTTGCCTGTTTTTATGTTATCATTTAGCTTAAGTTATATTTTTCTTTTCTGAAAAACTGGATTTTTTAATTTACTTTTTAATTTCCCCCTTGATTTGTTACCTATTTCTGGTTATTTCACGATGATTCATGCAAATTTGTTGATGTATGCCAAAAATGCCATCTACATACTCAATAGTGTCAGAATATATGCTGCCCGCAGACTCTTGTTATGGAAAAGGTAACTGTTCGGCATTCCTGTTAGGTGGGAAAAGATTTCTGCTGTTGAAACTTTTACAATTCAAAAATGCACTTATTTTTTTGACTGATATTGTAGAAAGCTTTTAAGTTTCTTTGAGATATCGTTTGATCACGGTATTTTGAAGGCATACAGATTGAATGGAGACAGCAGTGGATAAACTGTTATGTATTTCATGCTGTGTGTAATGATACAATCCAGAACTCTGATAAGAATGTCTGAGTACACTAACTGCACCTATTAAATGTAATTTTATGATTTGAATCTGGTAACGGTGCTCCGAACGCTGCCTGATAATACATGACAGAAGTCTTTGTTAAGTCCATAAACCAGAATTCATAATACAGCGAAAAATACCAAAAAAGTAAAAAACGAAATTATCCCTATAAACCCTTTCACACCAGAGCACTTTGCAAATATAAGAACAGAACATGGCTGTTATCGCAGCTCTCTGAAACACATGGAGCAAAACTACACATCAACAAAGCACAAATGAGTAAAAATTAAGTAAATATAATAAGGCTATTAGACTTAGGCATGTTATTTTTTCATCCATATCAGAAAAAATGGAATTGGGAGGTAATGTTTTGGTGGATGTCCCACATCAATTGTCTTTTTTCTCCACCTTTTACTGATATATAGTGATGTCCCGAACGGTTTGCTGGCGAATAGTTCCTGGCGAACATAGCGTGTTCGCGTTCGCCACCGATGGCGAACATATACGATGTTTGGTCCGCCCCCTATTAATTTACTAATACTAAGTAAAAATTACTTAGTATTAGTAAATTGTGCCCCTACTCGCAATACCGCGAGTAGGGGCATGTCTATTAAACAGTGAGCAGCCTGTGGCTGCTCACTGTTTTAAAAAAAAAGGGTCCCCCCCCCCGGTGGGGGCCCTAAATACTAATAGGGGGGGACCTATTGTCCTTCCCCCGGCCCCCACCCCTGAGCGGTGGGTGGGGGCCCTAAAATGAAAAATAAGGGGGGGACCTATTGTCCCCCCGCCCCCACCCCTGCGCGGCGGGTGGGGGCCATATTGATAATGAGGTGGGGGAACTTATGCCCCCCCCGGCCCCACCCCTGCGCGGTGGGTGGGGGCCATATTGATAATGAGGGGGGGGACCTACTGCCCCCTGGCCCCCACCCCTGCGCGGCTGGTGGGGGACAAATTGATAATGAGGGGGGCCTACTGCCCCCCCCGGCCCCCACCCCTGGGCGGCGGGTGGGGGCCATAAAGATAATGAGGGGGGGACCTACTGTCCTCCCCCCCAGCCCCCACCCCTGGGCGGCGGGTGGGGGCCACAAAGATAATGAGGGGGGGGACCTACTGTCCTCCCCCCCGGCCCCCACCCCTGGTAAATCCCCCCCCAAGGTGACTAGGGGTCCCCAAGCCCCTAGTCACCCCCCAAATAAAAAGTCCCTACCTACCCCCCTCACCCTAAAAAATAGTGAAGGGGGAATAAAATAACTAACCTGTAAAATAAAAGTAAACTTACCATTCGACGTCTTCTTTTTTCTCAAATCTTCTTTTTTCAGCCCCAAAAAAGGCCAAATAAAAAACCATCATAACCGTCGAATTGAAAATAAAATAAAAATCCCGAGCGCAAAAAAAAAAGCTGACGAAAAAGAAAAAACCCGAGCGCAAAAAAATAATCCATCTTCACCCATGGAGGGCTCCGCGCAGACTGAGCTCTGCAGGTCGGAGGAAGGCTTATAAAGCCTTGCCACGCCCTACAATTAGGCTAAGAACACTCTGATTGGTGGGTTTAAGCCAATCAGAATGCTCTTTGTCATTTTACACAGCGTGGGAAAATTCAAAAGAACTTTCCCACGCTGTGTAAAATGACACAGAGCACTGTGATTGGCTGGCTTGAAAGCCATCCAATCACAGTGCTCTGTGTCATTTTACACAGCGTGGGAAAGTTCAATTTTCCCACGCTGTGTAAAATGACACAGAGCACTGTGATTGGATGGATTTCAAGCCATCCAATCACAGTGCTCTGTCATTTTACACAGCGTGGGAAAGTTCTTTTGAATTTTCCCACGCTGTGTAAAATGACACAGAGCACTGTGATTGGATGGATTTCAAACCATCCAATCACAGTGCTCTGTGTCATTTTACACAGCGTGGGAAAGTTCTTTTGAATTTTCCCACGCTGTGTAAAATGACAAAGAGCACTCTGATTGGCTTAAACCCACCAATCAGAGTGTTCTTAGCCTAATTGCAGGGCGTGGCAATTTTCCATTTTGAGATACCACTGTATATATGATTTACCACAATATACTTCACCAAGGGCCAATCCCTTTATGTGTTTTCCCCTTGGAGCATTGAAGCAAGAAAACCAAAGAGGGAAGGCGTCTCCCTGCACACACCAAAGTCTATGTGATTTGAGCCAGTCCCCCATTTGGATCTTCACTTGTGAGTGCAAATTACCATCATTTATATCTCTTCCACCACCATTAGACATACTTCAGCATTGGAGATTTCTCTTTTTTTGTCTTATTTTGCATATTCAACCTTACCTGGGATAACCCGATACCCCTATAACTAGGGGTAAGTACATACAAGCGCTTCACTTAAAGGGCTTTTGTGGTGGTTTCTCTTTGTAGTTACCCTATCAAATCCACTACTTTCTACAATAGAGGGAAAAAGGAGGAACAATGAAAAAAAAAAATCTATATTTATGTATTACATATTGTATTACATATGTGAAACATAAATATATAAATATAGAGTTTTTAATGTTCCTCTGTTTTGTTATTTTTGTCTCAGTTGATTTGTGAATCAAATGACAAGAAAATGCTCCTATCACTGAACTGTGAAATATATACATGATATTTATATTGTGTCTGTTATTAGTGAGTGTGTATGTGTCTGTTAGTGAGTGTGTCTGTTAGTGTGTGTGTCTGACTGTGTGTGTCTGTTATTAGTGAGTGTGTATGTGTCTGTTAGTGAGTGTGTCTGTTAGTGTGTGTGTGTGTGTCTGACTGTGTGTGTCTGTTAGTCTGTGTGTGTGTGTACCTTTCAGTTTGTCTCATTTATTTTGTTGAATCTTCTTTGTTAATGAAATTCAGCTGACCTGAATTGCTATATGGCTGAAATTTGGCCCTAGCACCATCATGCACACATCTACTAAACACCATTTCTGATACTCTCATCTTGCACAATATTCCAACTAGTGTTTTATTAAATGTACCCTGACATTATAAAAAAGAAAAATAGCAATTTTAATGCACTTTGTTTTTATTGTACTTTTGTGGATTGATTTAATGCACATTAACTAGTAGGAGATTCAAATAAACACCTTGCAAGTTATTTCTTCAAAACTCTGAACCTCTAGGGGTTTGTCTCTGGAAATTTGTGATGAATTGGCAGGAAATGGTGAGTTTCTCCAAATAGTTCTGTGCAAACCACCAACCATCCATTTAATCATGGAGATGAAATGTGAGAGCGTAGAGTGGTCTGGATTACAAAACATCGCAGCAAAACGGCTAAAATAAAATCGCTGCGTGATGCGGTCTTTGGGGTCAATGTTATTGGAAGCAACATACAAAAAAAAAACACTGGCAACATGATTAAAATTTTCAGTTCTGTTTTGCTATTGCCAGGTGAAAGCTAACTTAGCAGTCCAGAAAATGTAACTCCCAAGAAATAAGCTCTATAGGAATGTTGAATTCTAACTTATTGTTTATGATATGCTCCAATTATCCTGTAAATCCTCTGAAAAACGATTTACATTATTACGGCCATCTTAGTGATTTAAATCTGGGGGAAAGCCTTATGGCACTGAAAATTGCCTAGCAACCACTCCAGTGCCAACTAACCTGGTATGAAAATGAACCAGGTGGCAGCTACAGTGCTGGAAAGTGATGCTCTAAAACCCATGCCACAAACAGGGCATTAGGGAACTTAATAAAAAAGTGGAAAGGATCCATAGAAACTTCAGGAAACCAGAGAACAGATAAAGTCCACTCGTATCTACTATGCAATGCTTGAATTGAAAACGTTGTTTGTATTTTTTATTTATTAATGCTATAACGATAAATGATTTGCATATTTTGGTGCCATTGCAATTTCAGTAGAATTGTAATAAATATTCAGGGACACATTAAGCCATGCCTCAAATCCTTCAAACTACACATTTTAAGCATTTACTTATTATTCTTTTACTGGTTGCTTTATAGCCAATATACGTCTCACACATTCCATAAATGTTTAATTCCCAAATTTGCAACAAATTCAGACTTTAGTAAATTAAATTGTTCAGCTGGCTTTTAGGAACTCCTGTGCTAATCAACAAAAACACCTGTGGGGGGCATTTCTTCATTTAAATGGGCAATTGGATTCATCCCAATTTGTATTCATAGATTCTTGTTCAAGTATAGCCACATTCATCAAATAACACAGTGCAGGCTGAATATTTTACTTTTGAGAATTTCAAATGGAGCCGTAAGTTTGGGGTTTCATTTCTCATACATTCACATCTTTGCTTTATGCTAACGCATCCTAAGGCTTCTTGGGGCAAGCTGGGTCAATCCATAGATTTCGTATTCCACTTCCAACTATGATTGTGAATGTACCTAAGGGCAATGTTCTTCCCACCATTCAAATGTACCTTAATGATGAACAAGGTCAATCAATACGCAAATAAAACTCTAATTGACCATGAATTGATTTTTCTTTTTCATTCTTCATGGGAAACAGTGTAAGAAAATAAGCAATTTCCTTAGAGAGGAAACTTTGTCTACGCGCATTCTGTTGTTAATGTATTCATTCTTCCTATTTAACCATACATTTATTGTCTTTTATATGCCTTGTGTTATGTTGGCATTTTTTTGGTAGCACAGGGGAAATAAGTGTGTTTGAATTAAAAAACTAAATTATATTTTCAATGAAATATTTTATAATTGTTACATATGAATATATTGGATTTGATGTTGTCACAGTCAAAATTACCCCATAAATGCATACCATTCCACAGGGTATGCCATATGTTATACTTTGAACCTTACTGTACAGCCATTTAAGCACCAATTATTTTCAAAGTTTATGGTATTCCTTGATATTTACTTTTTTACATGCACATTGCAATTTAACACACACACACAGTCAGACACACACAGTCAGACACAGACACTAACAGACACACTAACAGACACACACACACAGTCAGACACACACAGTCAGACACATACACTAACAGACATACACACACTAACAGACACACACAGACACTCACTCACATTAACACACTCACTTTTTTTTATTTAACCTCCCCCCCAGCCTCCTTAACTTTTGGAATGCTGGGGGGCGGTTCTCCCATTCCCTGGTCCAGTGGCTGCTGGGCTGCTGGGTGGTCGGGCGGCGCTGGTGAGGGAGCACTTTCCCATGAGCTCTCTGCTCAACTCCCTCGCGCGCCGCCCGCAGAGTGATGCTGGGAGCCGGAATATGACGTCATATTCCGGCTCCCAGTACACTCTGCGGGCGGTGCACGAGGGAGTTGAGCAGAGAGCTCAGGGGAAAGTGCTCCCTCACCAGCGCCGCCCGCCCGCCTGGTTTGGAAGTTAGCCGCAAGGCTAACAAGACATTTGCCCTGGATATTTTGGAAAATGCCGCCCAAGGCAAATGCCTTGTTTGCCTCGTGGCTAAAACGTCCCTGACCATAGTACAATTTTTTTATCTTTTTTTTCTTGTGGTATTAATTTTTATTTTTTAGTGTTTACATACATGTATGTTGACTACTTATATTTGTTTTTAATCTCATGTGCTCTACTGCAATAAAATTGCAACATCTCCTGAGTACAATAATACCCCATATGTATACCATTGCAAAGTATCACTCTTAATCCTTCCTCTAATCCTAAACAAAACCCTAAACCAAATCCTAATTCTAAAATGAACCATAATCCCAATCATGAAGCTCACCCTAAACCTAACCCACACTTTAATCCTAAAACTAACCCTAATCCTAACCTTAATCCCAATTTTAATCTCAATCCTAAACCTAGCAATCATTAGAATAATTATCTCTGCTGATGTCAGTGGAGGTACACAGTTGGTGATTTTAGTAGAGGGATTCCCTTGATTGCCCTCTTTGTAATTATAAACCTAATTCTAGACCCAATATTAATCCTAACCCTGATCCTACTCTTTCATCTATTCCTAATCCCAAGGGTTTTCCACTACTAATATCAGTTAATATCACATGACAACTCTGTATGTGCAGTGTTTCATTAAGAAATGCAGCAAATATTGAGATATATATATATATATATATATATATTGATATGTCCGGAAGTGTAAAGGCAACCGTATTCTGCTCACATGGCATGCTGGCGACAGACAATCAGTGGTGGCACACGTCTCTCTATGCTGACCAAGACCTTCCTCAGGATGGCTATCGAGGTGTCCCACCAACTGTATGGTGATTAGGCTACAAGGCTGCAAGGAGAACTTGGCCTCAGATCATGCCACTAAGAGTTATAATCAAAGCAGTGTTTTAATAAAACACTGTTTTGCTTAGAGTAGCCCCTTAAACCTTTATCTTATACACAGTTCTCCCCATCTGATTCATATCACCTTAAATCTGGCCTCTTAGACATTCTACTTCTGGGAGAATCATTTCATTATGCTCACTTGAAATAAAAAGACTTTGGATTGTAAATATTACAACTACCTGTCGGATTGCCATGTTTATCAATATATGGTTTATATAGCCATTAATATTTTTTTTATTTCCTGTAGAATACACTAACATACTTGCTAACATACTTGCTAATTTGCTGTGTATCTGACTTCATAGTTACAGATCAGTCAGAGTGTCCATGATGACCCCTGTCCACCACAAAAAGTGCCTTCAATTGTGACATGACTGTCAGAAATGGATTATGGAGCAATGGAAAAAAGTTGCCTAGTCTGATGAATCATGTTTTATTTTAGATCAGTTAGATTGCCAGGCGTGTGCGCATCACATGGCAGCAGGATAGGAAAAAGGCAGGCCAGTGGAGGCAGTATTATGCTCTGGACAATATTCTGCTTTGAAACATTGGGTTTTGGCAATCATCTTAATGTTACTTTGACATGTACCAACCACCTGGAGATTGTTGCAGACCACATACCCCTCTTTATGGCAATGGTGTTCCTAGATGACAGTCTTTCAGCAGGATAATGCACCCTGCCACCATGCAAAACATTTTCAGGAATGGTTAAGGAACGTGACAAAGAGTTCAAGGTGTGGACTTGACCTCTAAATTCCCCAGATCTCAATCATCTGTGGGATGTGCTGGAATAACAAATCTTATCCATGGATGCTCTATCCTGCCTCACCCTGCAACTTGCAAGGCTACTGCTTAATTTAGATTCCACAGGACACGTTCAGAGGTCTTATGGCATCTATACCTCGATGTATCAGAGCTTTTTTTTCAGCATGAGTGGGACCTATTAAAATTAGGCAGGTGGCTGTATTTGTATGGTTGATTAGTATATCTTTATATATATATATATATATATATATATATATATATATATATATATATATATATATTATTTAACAAATGAAGAAAATGTACACTCCAAGGTCTTCAGAAACAAACTCTGTGTTTAATCCATCTGTGTAAGAAAGACATTTTGACCTAATAGGGTCTTTATCAAGATCCACAGTGTACTTACTAATGTGCCAATATTTAAGAAATATTCAAAAGTAGCTTACCAATAGGGATTACCCTAACCAAGGTTTTTTCTTTTTCTATCATGTATTCTTCATCTTGTTTGTGGGGCCTTTACTCAATACTTGATATGTTTTTAAGAGCAAAGCCTGCTCTAGTTTTCACAGCATGGGTGGTATACAAAATAGTTATATGGATAAAAATTTACTATTTATTAAAAAAAACTTTTTTTAATAAATAGTTCATTTTTATCCATATAACTATTGTGTATCCTGTTTGCTACCTGACATCACCATATCCCAAGGTGGGGATTATACCACCCATGCTGTGAAAACTAGAGCAGGCTTTGCTCTTAAAAATGTAAGTACATTACTTCCTAATTCCAATTTACAGTACTTACTACATCAAAGTTTTCTTCTGCTCTTTTACTTCTATATTCACCGTCAACATCTGCATTCGCATCTGGAGAACAAGTACCACTTATACCACCTTATATCCTTAGATTGGGATTATACTGTCCATGCACAATACAGCAGAGCTCTAATATAGCTCTATCAAATGTGAGTGGTTCTCCTACAGTCACTATATCCACTATTCTGCACTTTATCAAATTATACTGTACCATTTTGACTTTCTTTTTGTATTATCCTGAGGTTTTCTAAACCATATCCTTCGAAGTTTTGTGTACGTATAATTTTGGGCACAGTATATGTATTGCTATAGGGTTAAAACCACCATTTACCCCCTCCCCACCGGTCCCCTCATGCCTCCCTAAATATAGAAATCTTCCTTGTATTCAAGTCTGGAGCTGCTTACTTTGTCACTGTTTCCTTTAGACCTGCCCACTGCCTGCTGACATCATCAGAAGTAGTAGCCTGATCCAATCATAATTTTGTTGGAGTGAGAGAGAACAAGAGTTTAAATGAACACTCTAGACACCCAAACCACTTATTCTCAATGAAGTGGTCTGGATGCCATGTCCCTGTCATTTTAGCCCTTCAAGTTTAAAACACTCTGACAGATATTAGAAGTGCTTCAGTCCAAATAGCCGATTGAACCTTAGTTGTTTCAATTAGATGGTCTCATAGACAACATTTGATCGGAGGAGTGCAGAATTTTTGCTAAACATACATACTGGCCTCCCAATGCTTTTCCATGGGAAGCAATGGATTGTCTAAGATCGTCAGTCTTGATGATCTCAGCCTTGAATGCGGGATGGCAGTGCAGAGGCAACACTTCAAGAGAGTAATGATAAGCAAAATGGCTTTATTTTGTTGAAACTAGGGGGTCACCAATCCGTTAGAAGGGCACTGTATTGCTAAGAATACACATTTACTATAGGGTTGTTTTCATTGTTTTAAAGAAAACAAATCTAGGAATGATATAGTGGAAATGAGATGAAAAATTTGAAAGTTTTAAATAGTATGTGAACTATTTCCCTACTGTTCCGTATGTCAAACATGTTTTCTTAGAATTACTTATTCGTCTTGTCTACCTATAGCATTGTAGAATATGTTGGTGCCAAATAATAGAATTGTATTTTTTATTGTTTCTAATATAAATGCTGGGTGAGATGTAGCAGGATAGAAAAAATGAAACATATATTTTACTAGTTGGCAAATAAAAAATTGTTTGCTTTAACAATCATAAAAAAAAAAAATTGAATGTCAAAAATGAATGAAAAAAGAGCAAGTTGAAAGCAATAAATATGAAAATGCAAAGACAAACAAATGAAAGATTTCTGATGGTTTAATATCTTACATTATTGCAAAGACAGTAGTTCAGTTTTTCCAATATACCAACGTAAACTAAATTTTTGTACCTTTAGGGTATTTTGTCATTCTTCCAATAATGCATTTTTAATGTGTATAACAATTGATTTACACGCATTCCATCACGTATGGTCTGGTTTCAATGCAATATTTATTGATGCTGGTCCGTCATTAACCTAACATATGAAATATGACAGATGATATATTTAATATATATTTATATTTTATAGATGTTTGAAGTTTAATAGACAATTGTTTTTAGTGAAATACAAGGTAGCATAGATGAAATA
>OW240912.1:396067763-396117712 GCA_933207985.1 Pelobates cultripes | reverse complement strand
ACACTTGATAGATGCTGGACGGCACCTAAAAAACCCAAGGCCCTGTCGTTCTGTTACAAAACCTAGCTAGAACTGACACCCCAGAATAAACCAGAGTGTAAGAGCCAGTGGGAACAAGACATAGGGGCAAAGCTAACAGATGAGTAATGACTACAAGCCTTGAACGGCTTCATAAAATGGACGGCATGCTACTCCCACATGGAAGCCAATAGGATAGTGCTTTACAGGTAGTACCTAACCCCCATGAAACTACATAAAATGTTTCCTGCTGTCCCCCCCAATGTGTTTAGGAAGAAGACATGGTCAGTTCAGGTAGCATAGGTTTTTGAGCAATAAAACAGGCATGGGTTTAGAATACCAGGAACCAGAATAAGGCTAAGATGCAACAGGGCAAGTGAACTTGAGAACTATAATGATACAACTGAGCACTAAGGTGTTCCAGAGAGGATTAAATATGGAGGGGGAGGCACCCCCCCTCTATGCCATGTTGTAGCTTAATGTATTTTTTCTGGTGAGTATAGTATACCACTGCAATCATTTTAATGTAAATACTGTCTTTTCAGTGAACATAGTCTTAATTTAGAGAGAGTAGTGGATACATGGAATAGCCTTCCAGCTGAAGTGGTAAAGGTTAACACAGTGAGGGAGTTTAAGAATTGCGTGGGATAGGCATAAGGCTATCCTAGATAAGTTCAGGGACTAATGAAAGTATTTAGAAAATTGGGCTGACTAGATAGGCCGAATGGTTCTTATCTGCCGTCACATTCTATGTTTCTACGTTTATGTTTCTATGTTTCTTTGTGAAAATTTCAAGTATACATTTTATGAAGTGTGTTGCATTTTTGAATTTAGATTTTTGTGAGTTGCTTTACTATTTAAAAGAAAATTAAATAAAGAAAAACCTGTTATTTAATATTGTGACTATTTCTGGATATGCATTCTTTAAATTCACAGTTTTTGGGAACTACTGACAAGTGATAATAACTGAATGCAAACAACTTCAGGCTAGGAGTATTGTATATATTAATGGACGGCTTGTGAAAGCAAGCATCCTGAAAATGCAGCCACTTAGTGTCGAGGCATGCCTTTATATTCCCAAGCGAAACATAATGCCTTTTAATGCCCATATCTCCTGGAAACAAATTCAGGTCCTGATTATATATCAATTCTAAACAAATCAGATTTTATCATTACCCTCACAAAGGCTTAGAAATGTGTGAATGGGGATGTCATATTTTAATGGGATTGCTTTGGTCAATTGAGTGCTGTATCATTAAGGCTTATCTGTGAAACTTAGCAAGATAGTTTGTTGGAATTCTACCAACGGAATGCTTGAAGGTATCTGTAGGACTAGTTCGGGAATAGACGCAGTAATCAAACACGTCTAAACATTCTGATATTTGCATTGATTTATACTAATGCCACATATTAATTAAACTCATTATAAGAAACTTGTGGTTTTAGTTTAAAAAAGAAATGCTCTAAACCTGAATTAGGATGGTAACATTTGTATGACAGCAATAACGCCCCCACTGCTTAAGGCTCTTTAGATGGGCATGTTAAAAAGGGTATAGGTATCGAATACTTAGCTTTAGGTTTAGATAATCCTTATCCTTAAAAAAACTAAGAAAAAGGTATTTGCGCACTATCCCAAATCCCTACGCACACTTAATGAGTATATGCAATGAGTATAGTACATATCAGTCACAATACATACAATGAAAAACAAAGAAAAAGTTTACTTCCGCACTGCCCCAAATCCCTATGCACATTTAAAGATCTGGAGGTTTTCTAAAATCACTCCAATGGCCATCAAAGGGTAATGTCACCTGCCACGTCAATTATCTCTTTTAACTGATTGGAGCAATCTAGCCATAAAGGTCTTATTATGTGAATCAGTACAGAATGTTAATTCATGCCTAGGATTTTTGGGAACTGCTGCTAATAGTTAAAGATAAATAGCATTCCGTGACATATAGGGTACAAATAAAATGTTTTTTTATTGAAAAAATTCTTGAAATGACAAGCTTAGTTAGCATGGTTTGAGGCAATCTCTAATGCATTTCATGTGCAGCAGAGCACTTTCTCATAGGTAATTATCACATGGTTACTCAAATAGGCAAAGTACATGTGCAAAATGACTGACTCACTCTGCTTCATCGTTTACATTATATTACCCCCCAAAACGTAAAAAATAACTGCAGAAAAATCAAGTTACAATATTAGGCATGGTTACTGGCAATACAATCAAGTTTCAAACTTAAAGCAGGGCTAGATTCTAAAACATAAAGACCCACCCTAAACAAACTAACCAAGGAGAAGAAAAACCGAAACATACTCACAATCAACATTTCCAAGAGTCCCTAGTTCCCCTTAAACATTGATAAAGGCTACCAGGAGGAGCCGAAACGTTGGGGGATTATTTGTGACTCGTGTTTCTGCCCATATAGGCTTGTGGAATTTTGGTAAATATATTGTTAAACTTTTTTGCCTATTTGGTCACTGTTACATTTTTTATGTGAGATTTGGATTTGTAATAAAATATATATAGATATACTTTATTGTATTAGTTGGTGTGCATTCCTTTCTTTTTGACCCCTTAAACATAGAACCAAGTTTAGATATTTACATGGCAACTTCCCATAAGGATACAAACGTAAACATTCCAATACATATAATAATTAGTACTACTTTAGAGGGATTTTTCTTTTTTTTTTTATAAATAACCAATTCTAAAATAATAAACATAAAATACAACCCCCCTTGGGGGTGGGGCAAGTTGAACCACTACTAACAGACTAGGATAATATAGTATAGAATAATATACCTTCGTTTGTTCCTTATGAAAATCGAACCAGATATCAAATATTTAGTCTCGCAGCATCAGCATCAAGGATCTCATTAATCACTAGTAAAGGTAATTTCAATTTACTTTATTGTTTTCTCATTAAACATTATAAAGTTAAAAACATTATAAACATGCATTAAGTAGAAATAAAAAGATAAATGTACGTACATTTATTTTTTTTTTAAAAACGCCCACCTTTTTAAAAAATATTCTGCACTTGCGCGAAAACTGGTGGGCGGTAAGGACATTTTTCCATCAAGAAAGATGCATTAGTGGGTGGTAGGAAGAAAAAGGTTGACTACCCCTGCTCTATATCTTGCTTCTCTAGTTCCAGTCTAAGGAAGAGGGAGTGGTAATAGTAGCCTGTCAGCAATTTGCTCTTTAAAACCAAGGTATTTTTCCTTTCTGACATTTCTTGTCTATCTCATGCAATATACGAAGTGCAACATATGATTTGTGCACCATCATGTTTGAGATGATGAATAGGATCGTACATACTGCCTGTGAATGAGTAGAATGACCTAAGACTATCTCCTCTCAAATGAGATTGCAATAGACTGGATCATTTTGGATGTTAGTAGGATTAATCTGTTACTTCATTTACCACTTAATATCAGCCTCCCCTGTCCTCCAACTAAGACTAACAAGCATTTTCATAATTTGTGGATTGGCATGAAAGTAGTAACCACATAGACAACTGGTTATTAAATCCTTAAAGAGGTTTACCTCTAAATGCTACATTGTAACAACTCATATATCAGGTAATTGAATCTGTTACCACTGTCATGCCGAACTTTTCTTTAATTGATTCCTATTCTCTCCCTCTGTTAGGATCTGTTCTTAATTTCTTCCTTTCTGCTCTAGGGACTACTTTGTCTTATAGAGGTTTCCTACGCCTGACCAGCTATGACCAGCGGAGGAGCATTTTTCCGATGATCAAAGCAATTTTCCCACAATTCTTACCTTTGATCCGTGACCTTGGGGTGCTTCCTGTCAGTATTCACGAACGTCCTGTCACTTAGACAGAACGCCAGTGAAACTACCGAATTGCATCCTAACAGAATGAGAACAGTTTCTCCATTCGTGTTAGGACGCAATTCGGGACTTTGTTAGAATCAGAATTTCATTCAAATGAATGAAATTCAGATCCGTTTCGTGCCGCAGCTGCATCTTGCAGCCGCTTAGTAAATAGCTCCCTAATTCCCACAGTATCAGGGAGCTATTTACCAAAAGGCTGAAGGACCTAAATTGGTCTTTCAGCCATATTTACTAATACTAAGTAAAAATTACTTAGTATTAGTAAATTCTGCCCCTACTCGCTATATCGCAAGTAAGGGCATTTCTAGTAAAGGGCTTTTCTTGCAAAACAAAAAAATACCTATTGCCCCCCCCTCCAACCCCCCAGTGTCCCCAATTTGACTCTTAACTCTCTAACTGGTTGTTTGATAGCAACCAATCAGAGTGTTGCTATGAGTCAAATTACACAGCATGGGAAAATTCCAAAGAACTTTCCCATGCTGTGTAAAATGACACAGAGCACTGTGATTGGTGGATTTCAAGCCAACCAATAAGAGTGCTGTGACAGGTAAATGTAGAGACATACCTGTCAGTCTCTTCATTTGCCTGTCACAGCACTCTGATTGGTTGGCTTAATTGCAGGGCATGGGAAGGCTTAGTAAGCCTTTCCCCGCCTTGCGGAGCTCAGTCTGCGTGGTGCCCTCACTGGGTGAAGATGGATAAATTTTTTAGCGTCGTTGGTTTTTTTTTCGTCAGATTTTTTTTTTTTTGATCAGGTTTTTTTTTTTAATTTCAAAGTCCAACAGTATTATGGACTTTTATTTGGCCTTTTTGGGGGGCTGAAAAAAGAAGATTTTAGAAAAAAGTAGACATCAAATGGTAAGTTATTTTCTTATTTACAGGGATTTAGTTTAATTGTTTCCCCCTCACTATTTTTAGGGTGAGGGGGGTAGGTAGGGGTTTATTCATTTTTTTTTGGGTGGAGGGTGACTAGGGGCTTGGGGGTTAACATTTTAATTTAGGGCCCCCACCCGCCGCTCATGGGTGGGGGCCATGGGGGAGGACAATAGGTCCCCCCTTATTGTTACTTAGGGCCCCCATCCGCCGCTCAGGGGTGGGGGCCAGGGAGGGCAAAAGGTCCCCTGTTCAGTTTAATAGCCCCAACTCACGTGGCATGAGTGGGGGCTCGGGAAGGGGCATACTGGGGGGGGTTAACAGTTAGAAGTCACAGGCTGCTCACTGTTTACTAGACATGTCCCTACTTGCAGTATAGCGAGTAGGGGCAGAATTGAAATGAAGAACAGATCCTGACAGAGGGAGAGAAGAGGAATCGATTAAAGAAAGGTAAATTCAGCATGACAGTGCCGCTTTAATAATTTGCTTGAATGTACTGTATCCAACAGTGCTGTGGTTTATCATTTTGAGCCTAATAAGAGATCAATGTATCACCAGATATGATAATCCCCTTCTAGTCAGGGATTTTTCTCATACATATAGTTTTTTGGAGGAGGGATTCTACATCATATATTTATTTGTTATTGTGTTGTTTGTTGAGGTATACAGGTCTGTATATATATATATACAGGTGAGATAGTGCAGGTGAGATACGGCCCAGTAATGGAATTCTGGGGAACTCCACAACTCTGTGCTCTGTATGAAAAGGGAAAATCAAACCAATTTAGGGAGTGATTATTAGTAAGATTAAAGGAACACTATAGTGCCAGGAATACAAACATGTATTCCTGATAGTATAATGCTGGTGTAGCTGTTTAGGTGACTGGCCCAGCTCTGATCACCAACCTTTTCTCCCACACAACGCTGTTCTCACCCTTTGGGCTCCACTTCCTTGGCTGATATCAATATTTATGATCTCTGCTCATCTAATGGTTTTCTATTTAGCATGCGCAGCAAAACGCCAAGCTGCGCCAATAAGCATCTCGTCATAGAGATACACTGAATCAATGCATCTCTATGGGGAATATTCAGCACCTCCATACAGAGCGTGGAAACACTGAATGCAAGTGTTGCTCGTTGTGCAGCACTGTGATAGGAAATATCTCTGGTTACCATCTGAGTGACAGCCACTAGAGGTGTTACTAGGCAGCAATATAAGCTCTGCCTTTTCACTGAAAAGTCAGTATTTACATTAAAAAGCCTGCAGAGGCAGGCTCTAGACACCAGAACAACTGCATTAAGCTGTAGAGGTTCTGGTTACAATAGTGTACCTCTAGTTATTACAGCAATCTGTTAAGCAGCGTAAATAGATTTTGCACAACTTTTTATTTTCATGAAGTTTTTCAAATAAAGGCTTTTGCCAACATTTTACTTAGCATCATTCACAGAAGCTCAGTATTTGTTTTACTAACGTTCACATTCTCAAACCGGGACTAATCTTTCTGTTACAGTTAAACAATTATCCTCTGCAATGCTTATGGATTGCTAAATCACTAGACTAGATAGATGTGTATTTGAAATTTTTTTTTCTGTTAAAATGTAAATGTTATTAACTAAATAGGAAAAGATATCAAAAAATGACTGCCCCTTAGACTAGATAGATGACTGCCCCTCACTAGACTAGTGACTGCCCCTCACTAGACTAGTGACTGCCCCTCACTAGACTATGAAAAGATATCCAAAAAATATTCTGTCTTTGTTTATTTAAATTAATTGACAAGTGCATGGTGGAACAAAATTTGTTTTTGAACAGCAGAATTTTGTGCATGTGGTTGTTTAGCTCAACAGAATTTCATTCACCGAAAAAGATTTGAGAAACCAAATCAGACAAACCAAAACAGAAGTGAAAATATAATATTTTATTATGTATGTATTTTGCAGTAAACTGATATGTGCATTTTTCTGCCATTTGGTTCACAGAACAAGTCAGAAAAAGGAAGCAATCGAGGGAAAAAGAAGATGACAGTTAAAAAAATCTAGATTTATATATTTATTAAATATATGATATACAAATAAAGATTATTTATTGCTACTCCCTTTTCCTCTCTATTGGTCATTTCTCACTTGATCTCTAAATAAAATCAACATTTAGTGACTATTCCCCTAGCCAACATAGTGACTGTCCCCCTAGTCATCATAGTGACTGTCCCCTAGCCATCATAGTGACTGTTCCCCTAGTCATAGTAGTGACACACTCATAGCCATCATAGTGACTGTCCCCCTAGTCATCATAGTGACTGTCCCCTAGCCATCATAGTGACTGTCCCCCTAGTCATCATAGTGACACACTCATAGCCATCATAGTGACTGTCCCCCTAGTCATCATAGTGACTGTCCCCTAGCCATCATAGTGACTGTCCCCCTAGTCATCATAGTGACACACTCATAGCCATCATAGTGACTGTCCCCCTAGTCATCATAGTGACTGTCCCCTAGCCATCATAGTGACTGTCCCCCTAGTCATCATAGTGACACACTCATAGCCATCATAGTGACTGTCCCCCTAGTCATCATAGTGACTGTCCCCTAGCCATCATAGTGACTGTCCCCCTAGTCATCATAGTGACACACTCATAGCCATCATAGTGACTGTCCCCCTAGTCATCATAGTGACTGTCCCCTAGCCATCATAGTGACTGTCCCCCTAGTCATCATAGTGACACACTCATAGCCATCATAGTGACTGTCCCCCTAGTCATCATAGTGACTGTCCCCTAGCCATCATAGTGACTGTCCCCCTAATCATCATAGTGAGTGCCCCAACCATCATAGTGACTGTCCCTAGTCATCATGGTGACTGACCGCTAGCCATCATAATTTCTGTCCCCCAAGTCATCATAGTGACTGCCCCCCTAGTCATCATAGTGACACACTCATAGCCATCATAGTTACTATCCCCCTAGCCATCATTGTGACTGTCCCCCTAGTCATTATAGTGACTGTCCCCCTAGTCATTATAGTGACTGTCCCTCCAGCCATCATAGTGACTGTCCCGATAGCCATCATAGTGACTGCCCCCTAGTTATCGTAGTTTCTGTCCCCCTAGTCATCATAGTTTCTGTCCCCCTAGTCATCAAAGTGAATGCCCCCTAGTCATCATAGTGACTGTCCCCTAGCCATCATGGTGACTGCCTCCCTAGCCATCATAGTGACTGTCACCCTAGCCATTATAGTGACTGCCCCCTAGTCATCATAGTGATTGCCCCTTAGCCATTATAGTTTCTGTCCCCCTAGTCATCATAGTAACTGCCCCTTAGCCATTATAGTTTCTGTCCCCTCTAGCCATCATAGTGACTGTCACCCTAGCAATCATAGTGACTGTCCTCCTAGCCATCATAGTGACTGTCTCTCTAGCCATCATAGTGACTCTCTCTAGCCATCAAAGTGACTGTCTCTCTAGCCATCATAGTGACTGCCCCCGAGCCATCATAGTGACTGCCTCCCTAGCCATCATGGTGACTGTCCCCCCTAGCCATCATAGTGACTGTCACCCTAGCCATCATAGTGACTGCCCCCTAGCCATCATAATGACTGTCTCTCTAGCAGTGGCGGATCCAGAGCCTGATCTCGGGAGGGGCACTTGTAGATTATTTAAAAAAATATGCAGTATGGGTGTATGGGGGGCAATGTGTGTGTATGGGGGGCAGTATGGGTGTATGGGGGCAGTGTGTGTGTATGGGGGGGCAGTATGGGTGTATGGGGCAGTATGGGTGTATGGGGGCAGTGTGTGTGGGCAGTATATGGGTGTGGGGCAGTGTGTGGGCAGTATGTGTGTGGGGGCAGTATGGGGATCAGTGTATGTGTGTGATAAGGGTAGGGGGGCTTTTTTTTTTTTAATATATATTTTTTATTTGAATTTTTAATATAAATATTCAATGTCCCCCCTCCCTTCTTACCTTTACTGGGGGGAGGGGGGACATTTCCCTGGTGGTCCAGTGGGGGATTCATTGGTGGTCCCAGTGGGGAGAGTGAACGCTAGCCCGCGCTCCCGGGCTAGCGTTCATTATCGTGAGATTTGGAGCGTTGCCGTGGTAACCGCGGCAACGCTCCAAATCTCACGAGAGGAGGACCCGGAGGAGCTGCAGGCTGAGCTCCGGGTCCTCTCTATCCTCCCTCTCCCACCCCCGCCGGCCGCCAGCACAGTGCCTGCGGACCGGGGAGGGAGATCTCTGATCTCCCCCCGGTCCGCAGGCACATTGCAGGGCTGGCAGGGGAGGGAGACTGTCGGATTTCTCGGGGGGGGCAATTGCCCTGTTGCCCCCCCCTGGATCCGGCACTGCTCTCTAGTTATCAAAGTGAGTGTCTCTCTAGCGATCAAAGTGACTGTCCCTCTAGCCATCATAGTGACTGTCACCCCCTAGCCATCATAGTGACTGTCCCCCAGCCATCAAAATGACTGTCCCCCTAGCAATTAAAATGACTGTCCCTCTAGCCATCATAGTGACTGCCCCCAGCCATCATAGTGACTGTCCCTCTAGCCATCATAGTGACTGTCCCCAGCCATCATAGTGACTGTCCCTCTAGCCATCATAGTGACTGTCCCCTAGCCATCAAACTTATTTTTTCTCATTAATTATCTAATTTTTTGACTACACAGGCAGAACTCCAAATCATGAAATGAACGATAATGCTTGTCCATTGCATGAGTCATTTGTGTTGTGAAATCTTGAATTTGGACGATCAGCCGATTGGCCTAAATTCACTTTATAATGAAACAAATCTTCAAGCATGCTAATTACATTAATTTTGCTTTCTTCCTGTGAAAGGGACAAGGTACTGCAATTGTAAGCGATTCTAGTGATATGCCAGCAGTTAAAATAAGTTGCCAAAAGCACTGATGGCCAGGGTCAGAGAAACATCTTGCCTAAAAGAGCCTAGTAGTGGACAAAGCTAGATTAGAAGCTCAAGGAAGCAAGGTAAATTGTTAGTGTAAGACTCACCTAAGAGGTTTTGCCTTGACGTGGCAGGTAAGCTTACACTTAAGTGGCCAGTGGAGTGATGCTAAAACCTCCAGTTTTTAAATGTGCATAGGGATTGGGGGGATAGTGTGCAGGTAACTTTTTGATTTGGTTTAGTTTAGGACTCTGTAGGGTAGTGGGAAGAAAGTCAACTCGTTTGTATAAATTGTAATCTCTATTCATCTTGCTACACATATGATCGCAGTAGATATAAAGCCTAACCGTATGTTTTGTCCTATAAAGTAACACATCTATCTTCTCCCACCACGGTTTTACCAGACACACAAATCCCTTCATTTTCATATGATATGCATTCATGTACATCTAGGTTATATGCATGTCCAGAGCCGTGTTTAATATCACTAGGACCCTGGGCAAAACATTTTCTTTGGCCCCACGGGCAAAACATTTTCTTGGGCCCCATGGGCACCCCCACTCCCTGGCATGCAATTGCACCTCTAACATACATAGTTACACAGACATACACACAGACAGACATACTGACACACACATATATATACTGAGAGGCATGCTGACACACACATACACAAACACGTCTGACAGACATACTGCCACACACACAGACACATACCCTGACAGGCATACTGACACACACACACACAACCTGACAGACATACTAACGCACACACACACAAAGACATACACTGGCAGACATACTGACATACCCATTGACAGGCATACTGACAGACATACAACCTACTGACACACATACACTGTCAGACATACTGAGACAGACACACAGACATACTGATAGACAGAAACACAGACATACTGACAGATTCACACTTTTAAATCTACTCCCTGTTTCCTACAAACGCCCACCGGGTGGCCCTCACTGCATGGGCAACCCGGTGGGCCTCCTTAATGTGCGTCCCCAAGACCCTGTGGTTACAAAGCGGCTTTCCTGACACTATAGTGCCCTGAAGGTGCCCCCCCCCTCAGGGTCCCCCTCCCGTGGCGCTGAAGGGGTTAAAACCCCTTCAGCCACTTACCTTAATCCAGCGCCGGGATCCCTCGGCGCTGGTGACCTCTCCTTCCGTCCAACGTCAGCTTCCCCGTCCGACATCACTGGAGCTGAATGCAGATGCGCCTCTAGTGGCTGTCCGGAAGATAGCCCCTAGTGGCTGGCTTAACCCCAAATGTAAACATAGCAGATTCTCTGAAACTGCTATGTTTACATGTGAAGGGTTAAAACCTGAGGGACCTGGCACCCAGACCACTTCATTGAGCTGAAGTGGTCTGGGTGACTATAGTGTCCCTTTAACTTCAAGGAAGCTGCAATCCAAACTGGTTTTGTGATGCTTATGGTTATGTGAGGGTCCCTTACAGCATGTGGCCCTTTAAGTGCAACATATAGCTCTGCATTTAATACTGGAAATGTTTAGAAAGACATTTTGTAAACCTGAGTTAACCCCTTAAGTGCCAGAGGCGTGCCCAACGCATTGCAAAACACGCATAGGGCTAATGTTTAGTTGCCACCAGATTTCCCCTTTGCATTCCAGACTTCCATGGCAAGCCTAGGGGTGGGCAATGTGTTGTTTTGCTGTTTAATCTGCACTTTTTATTATCTGAACTGAAATCCCTGCTGCTGTTTTGCATCATTTTCATTAACCTGTTCAGTGCTGGAAGCCACTGCAACTAAGTCTACCCATTACATATCCCAAAAGTACCTGCAAGGCAATGTTTCACCAGGCCTTCTCTTAACCACTAAGTGACAAAGAAACATGTTAACTATTTGTGCACTGCTTGTTATTGTGCAGGGAGCACACTGACACTCAAAGGGTTAAAACCACTATCAGTAAATACTTTGCTTGTATGGAGAAAAGGATATCTACTTTCAAAATGAAAAAAAAATTAATAAAAATGTATGTAGAACCTTAACCCCTTAAGGACACATGACACGTGTGACATGTCATGATTCCCTTTTATTCCAGAAGTTTGGTCCTTAAGGGGTTAAAGGAAGAGCAAATACATTGTGATCTATATCCTAAGCAGTGCATTACAGCGAATTAAAAACAGAGAATTCTTTAATTCTTTAAAAGTTTTGGCCCCAAATATAGCATATTCCAATTTACACATAATCCCAGCTTGAATATTTCAGACTGAACATTTGCAAATTAGCTTTTCAGTGAAATTCACTGTTTAGTGAAAATACCCCAAAGTGATTTGTGATGCTTATAGGTTGCAAACACTGCAATAAAATGGCAATATTATTAAAACAATAAAGGACTTGCTCTAAGAAATATATATGAAGGATCATGAGATGCTTGCCAGAACTGCTAGAGAATTTTGCTTCAGTAATACAATAGCATTTATATTTGTTTTAACTCTTAACTTGAGTGTCAGGGAGTGTGAAATGCTTTTCTCGGACACCTGGTACATACAGGGTTAATAGTGACTTGTTTATAAACTGAATATAGGATGATCAATTAGGAATACTGGTCTTACTGCATGGTACAATAAATACATTTACATGGTGCAAATGTTCTTCCACCACTACACAATGCTCTCCCTTTTACATAAAATCTTTTTAAATTAACTCCTGAAATCCTGCTTAAATATGGTGTATATCACTGGGTTCAAAGAGCTGTTACAGTATTCAAACCAGAAGAAAAATTATCAGGGGTGAACAGCTCGTACATATAGCAGAGAGGGTGTATGTAAAAAAGAAAGGGAACCAGCAGATGACAAACACCCCAATGACTACAGACAAGAAAAATGTGAACCTCTTCTCACACTTTTAAGTCTACTCCCGTTTCCTACCTTGAAGGATTGCTTCTTCGGTGGCCAGAGTGGTGGCTGAGGCTGTTGGGGGTTGCAGATTGGCAACCAGCCCTCCTCCTCTCTGCTTCCCTGGTGTGGTTACTCCCGCGCGGCTCTCTCTGGGAGGAAGTGACTCATGGCAGTCACTTCCTCTCATGCTGCCAAAAAGCAAAGGGGCCTGGTCGTGCTGTTAAAGGGCCACAGAGTGCGACCGGGCCCCTGCTTACAAACGCCCACCCTTACTGCATGGGCTACCTGGTGGGCCCCTCTGTGCGTCCCCAAGATCAGGATGCACTGGGGGCCCATGGGTGGAGGGCTGGGGGGAGAAAGTTGTTGAGGGCAGCGGGGCTCACGTGGCAGCTGCCTTGGGCCCCGGGGCAGCTGCCCCGTTTGCCCCGCGTTAAAGACGGCCCTCATTGCACACACCATGTTTTCATCCATTTTAGCAATGTGAAAATGAAATAAATCAATATTCTATTCTGGAATTAAGATCATTATTCCATAGCTCATAATCATTCTATGTCTCTGTCCATTAAACAAAGATCCACAAAGACACTGTCAGTTTTTCAATATATATTGTGCTATCTGTGCCTATTAACTTGAAAAAAGATATTTGCAAAACATTTACATTTTAACTTACAGATCATAGCAAAAACTATGATTTGGTTGGTCATATATATATATTTTTTTTGCAAATGATTTGGTAGTGAAGGGGGTAAGTGATATAAATTGCTATGAGAAAAATATTGTCTCTGTTGCATTTACTAGTAGAACAGGCTTCATGTTATCACTTAATTAACCTTTTTAGATTGTTCCAAGTCTACCAGTTCCAATACTATTATTCTGCCATAGGCGGTTTCCTGGCCTCATTTCAGCTAGTCTTGATTTTGTTATTGTATTAATTAATGGTATCCAAATACAGTTTCTAAGAATAATCTGTTTTAAAATGATCTGCTATTTAAGTGCACAAGTTTGAAATCTCCTAGTCCTTCTCTAAAGATGTTATAATCCTTTCTGACATTGCAACCTTTTTTCCTTGTGCCATTTAAGTAAAAGACAATCTATAATGCCACAATGTGCAGAAATCCCAATGAGAAATCCCACTGCAAAAAAAGGTTACAAATATGACAGCAGACTGCTTACCAATTACACGTGTCAGTAGGACATGCTGTCAGGGAACCCAGTAAATTGAGTAGAATGCCACTTTAAGGGTAACATTGTCACCACACACCAACCAATTGACTCGTTTTGTATCCTACATACTAACTGAATTATAGAAAAGTTGAATTTAATAAATGTAGCTGAATCCATAACCAGAGATACCCTAACTGGTACCTCATCTAAATATTATTCTCTAATACTAAAATGGAACACTGTGATTGCAGAATGCTGCTACTTTGTATCAATGTGTTATTCTACAGATATCGTCAAGATTACTCACATATGGTTTCACAGCTACGTAGAATGTCCCCATTGTCCAAGACACTGCCCGGCAATTGGAATAGAGGATGGAGAAGTCATGATACGTCAGTCTCATTTGGAAAGCAGTTTGCCTTCTCCCAGTCTTCTCCCAATGTGAAACAAGCAGCATTATTTACTAAAATGAGAATTCAAAGTGAATTCATTAAATTTCAAATTTAAGACCAGACCAGCTGAAATAAAAGCATAGGCGGCTTCGGGAATTTGGAAAGTTCAGGTATTTTGACTTATTTGGGATTCTTACATTAATAAATAACCCTAAATGTGTCTAAATATACATTGCCTACATATTTGATGCAGTGGTTACGTGCTAGTGATGGGAGTGATTTGTGGCTTCTTTGCAAAAATGTAAACTTAATCAATACAATTTTTGTTATAAATATGTGGTTAGGAATGGAAAAACCATTCACCAAAAAAAAATGAAATAGTAGAAACTAAACACTGTTTAAGATTAGTTAAAATGCTCAGTTATTTTCCCATTGTCAATTTCCCCTTATCAATCTAAAACTATATAGAGTTCTAAAGTGGGATGTTTAGTCAGGCAATTTCAAAATACAATGAGTCTACCAAAGACTAAGGACTCTTCATTGAACCGATATGACAGAAGAGCTGAAGAGAAGATTTGGGAGAAGAATCACCATCTCTGGATAATTTCTCAATGCTTTCTTTTCAGCTTATATATTTCAAGCCAGTTCTAACCTCACTGCAAATTCCTGTGTCCTGAATGGACCTCTGAGAAGACAAGACACTCGTTGGAATGTGGTTCCACAGAACAAGAAGTTTTTCTCTCCAAATGATGACAACGTAGAGCAATAGAAAAGAAGTGGAGGATGCACGGTGGGAGTAAATACAATGGGGGATAGATTATAAGGTTAGAATAAAAAAGCATTAGATAAATTAATTAAAATAAGAAAACAAGAAAATGATGCAGGGTAGAAGAAGGTCGTGTAATAGAAGAGATTTGTTTCCTTGATTATCAATCCACCCCACAGAGCAAACTTGCTTGCATCCAAAAATGGTCAAATGTCCTACTATGCAGTTAAAAAATGTGTCTCAATTGATAAAAAAAATTGTATCTCACTTAGAAACAATGTCTGGTACCAGTGATACTTTCAAGCATATTCACTAGGCACCAAATGTTGGTGAGAATTCAACTTTAACACGTGGTGAAAAATACTTCATGAATATCCCTTTGTCTGTTGCAGTATACGTTCTTTACACCAAAACAACACTAGGCTATCAATAGCCTAAAGTCCGAAAATTCAAGTGAAATAATCCCTATTATAAAGATTTTCACACATCTTGCAATCTATTTTCCTGGATCACTTCAGACCCTAAAACACTTCAGCTTGCACTGTGTGTGAAATGTGTGGCCTCTTTTTCTTCATTTTACAAAAAGCACAGATTTCAATAGAAATTGGAGCTTTTATAGATTATCCTGTTACACCCCTCCACGCCTGCATTTCAATAAGACAACCGGTCATGTTACTTCCTGGTTTGGTTAGCTCAGTGGAGCTAAACTTTCAAGAGGCAGCAATTACCCAGAGCACCTTCTCATTGAGCTGCATTGGGAAGTCTGTGATTGGACAGTCACAGAAAGTCTGTGCAGGGTTAGAAGGAGAGGCAAGTTCTATTTAGGAGCATACATTGAAAGCAGTGATTTTTGTTTATTTTCTTACATTTTGTTTTGGAAGTGGAGGGTTCCTTTAATTCACAGCCTTGAAAAAAGTATCTGCTCTGTGACGCATTCCAAAACCTCGATAACGCTTTTATATTTAACTGTTTTTTGTTTTCTTTTCTTTTAGTGAGATAGTTTGCTGATCTAATTTGGTAGAAAACTCTACGTATAGCATCTGTGCCTTTTGATGCTCATAACCAAATTAACATATTTCTAGTATAGAGTAAGCTGCTAAATATAAAAATAAAACATCAGTTTAATCGCTCAGCTGTTTTCAAAACACAAATCACAAAATGCTCAACTGAAAACCATAGGGAGACATGTTTTCAATTTAAAATAGAAAATATGTCAAAAGATTATAATGCTCCTTCCTTAGGCAATGAACAGGATATTCCTTTGAAGCTGTTAATCTTAGTTCACGAGTGTGCCCTAGTTCTGATTTTGGGCAAGTTACTTTATCTCTCTCTATAAATGTTTTAGAAATCATATTTTAGATTTTCTACACTTCGACAACAGAACTACGTGGTCAGGGTGAGATGTAGAGCATCCTGCTATATTCAGAAATAGCCTGTGCCAGGAGGTAAGAATTTAGATTTTATTTGTGCAAAAGCCAATAAAAATAATAGTATGATTGTAACAGGTTTTACAAGTTTTCTTGTCCTACAAGACACACTTCAACAGACCGGTAAGACGTGAAGATAGTGATATGAAGAAGAATTTTACTTTGACATCTTCACTTCGACCAACAAGAAGCTTCACACCAACTACTCGCGTCAAGCTTATGCCGTCAAATTAAAGATAACGAGTCTAAACTGCTTGTCAGGTGATGTGAGCTTCAACATTGCACAAGAAAGGTTAACATGAAAGGTTAACACACGTTTTCCAATGCTGAATTGAGGAGTTAGTTAATTGGCGATGTAAAGTAACAATACAAGAGTAATAAAAAAACATTAGAAAATAATACACATTTTTGCTTATTTCTATGTTTATGAAACAATCTCCAAATTTCAGTTCTCTGGCTTGATTATGAATGATATTAATTGATGAGTCAGATTAGCTGTATATATATCAAAAAAGCAGATTCACTTTAAGAGTTGAAATTTTTGGTTGCTGTTAGCAACTATGATACCAAGAAAAGTTGAAATGAGTTTGAAAAACATCTGGAAAGCAGACTCAAATATCTGTTTGGATGATCAAAAACAGCGCTATGAGGATGATGGTCTGGTGGAACGTAAAGCCAGTAAAATTGGATCACGTGGTTAAGGTTCCTTCTGACTTGTGTTGTAGGAAGTTTGGGGAGAGGAGGTCATTTATCACATGTGGTCTGGATATTCAAGGATGTCTCAGTTTTGGACTAGGACTGAGTATGTCATTAATAAACCAGGGCACATATCACAAAGCACTTCCCTTTTCTCTATAACTATAAGATAGGCTCCTTCAATTAACATGAAAACAAATTGCTTAGCAGAATTGCTTTTGTAGCTTGGAGAACAATTGTTGACAACTGGAGACATCAGGAACCCTCTCTATGGTGAAGTGTCACCTACGACCTATGTGACACCTACTTCATGGAAGAAGTGACTGTCATGTCAGAGGATCTCTCTCACCATATAACGAGATCTGGGAAAATTGGATGGAATTTGTGAAAAAGAAGGGAGAAATTGTTTAGCTATCTCTTACAGGTGTCTTAGCCTTTTTTTGGCCATTCCCACTTCCATTTCTCTCTCTAATCCTATGTATTTCACTTTTCTTGTTTGGTCTCTTTCTGTACCACTCCAGGATTTATGTCACAGTTATATGTAAATGTTCTTTAACAAGAGATGTCATAGATACATGATGTTTATGAATGCTGGCCTCTGTAGGATTGTACACTTCACCTTTGTTAAAGGGGAAAGTAAAGTAACCGTGTAAAACACTGTATTTAATATTGACATACTGCAATATGATATTATTTTCTCTGTTGGTTTTATACACTTGTAGGATTCTACTATCTATTACTATATGAGCCCCTGATTTTGATTGGTGTATAAAAGGTATGATATTCTGTACTTTCATTTATGTTCCGTGTATCTGCACCCTTTTTTTATATATAGCACCTGTGTTAATGACAGTGATTGAGCATCACAAAGCACACAATGTTTACCTTAGCATGGCTTCTGGACTATAGGATGCACTGTACATCCTTATATCAACCTCCCAAGGTGTTGCGGTCATCATTTCCTGAAGTTGCATTTAATGTATTTTTTATTTTTCTAAAAAGCTTAATAAATCATTACATAAAAACAGGTACTGCTTCCATTCCCAGAATCATAGGATTAAGAAAATCAGCATCGCTTATTACTATTAGTCTTTGCAGTGAGCCCCATGAAACCAATATAAAGGCAACCCGCCAGCTAGCCCGGTCCTATTTGGCCCTAATAAAAGAAAACACACTAGTAGATAAAGGAGAGTGAACAATGGAAATGTATGGTCCAATACAACATTTACTATGTATCTGATTTATTTGTCCTGGTGGCTAGGGTTTGAAAAATAAAACACAAACAGCATGGGACAGACTGCTGATAGCTGATGATTAGGCAGCCACAAGCAACTGCATCTGTTTCTCCCTCATAGCAACAGTGATTTTTTTATTTATGTGTAATCCACAAACTCCCCCTATTTAAAAGTGACTGAAGTAAAACAGATCTTCAGACAGTTATCTTTCACATTAATTATAGGGTGTTCAACTGCTTGAAACCGTTTGTGTTAGAACAGAGAATTAAATTATGCTTGTGGTATGTATAACTGTAAACAGATTGTCAGATACAATTATAACAAAAGAGAAGGAAATATCTCAGCCATTCAAAGAATTTGCAGATCTGTGATAAATTTCAACCACTCAGTGTGCGCCAGCAATCATTCCAGGTAGCGGATCTAAAAAAAAATGAATGAATGAAATAGAACTAAAATCGTACACAAGTAGTGGTTGCTCAGCATTTCATTTTCACTCGGTACAAAAAAAACAGAAAACACGGGGGTAGGAAACCTTTGGCAATCCAGATGTTTTGGACTACATCCTGATGCTTTTCCAGAGTTATTGGTGTAAGAGAATTATGGGAGATGTAGGCCATAACATCTGGAGTGCCCAACAGATGCTTACGTCTGAGATAACATATAGACCAATTGCTCAAGATCTGAGCAATTAAACGTATTTGTATCATTTATTGAGATTTTAACGCACGCATGGTCATCATAATATTAAATATGAATGTAGCAATTATTTTCTTCATATGGTTCTATTCAAACAAACAGTGAATTGCTGGGAGTTGGTTGCATGGTTGAAAACCTGAAAACGCCTAAATTCCATATGTCTGTGAATTGTGTCCTGCACATGTAAACAAAACAATCACAATCCAATCTCATTTAGTATGTTTTTACTGCTAAACATGCAGAAAATTGTACCTGTCACCTGCAGGAACTCATGTAGAATGAAAAGTTGTTGCAAGACCAAAGTCATTTCACACGTCTACAATGTTTAATCAGGTATAGAGCTCTTTCGCTAATATTTCACGGGGGTTTTCCAATGGAAAGTTAATAGGAGAAAAACACAATTGCCAACAATTACCACTTGTAATCTATCTGATGTGTTGAAGAAAACGTGTAATAATGGTTAAAATAAATATTTTATTTTAACAAAACAAAAAACGGAATACCGGCAATTACACCCTGTTAAAAATAAACACATTTTTCAGAACATCCCTTTGTTAATCTGATACGGATCTAACACAGTAGATAATATCAAATTATTATAATTGGGAAGCTGTGTGCAAAGACTGCTGATTGCCATATGCATTGAATAGGGGGCTCAGCTGGTTGTTTGGTATTTGAAAAAGAAACAATTAGAATTAAATAAAAAAAAAAAACTGTACATGTATTCTAGTTCATTACATTATGAAGCTATAACTGTCATTTTGCCAGCATGAAATGGAACCTAATTGCTCACTAGTGACATCTATAGGCTCACGGTAACAATGTTTTTATGCAAACATGGAATTTGTGAAAGTTGACAAGGGAATTGCAAATTTAGGTCAACATAGCTAAAGTAAAAAAAACACTCACTAACTCAACAATTTTTCCTGAAATTTGCAATTTCTGTTATGGCTCTCCTCGATTTGATCAGCGAATAAACAATTGCATACAATTAATGTATTTTATACAGATAGCAGAGGTTAGAGAATTAAAATGATCACTGTGCAAATAGTGAGCTATTACAAATTTATCAAATTTACATACGATGATTAATACTATTTTACACATTTTTAAGCAGTTTAACATGTTTATCTGTATATACAATCATTCTTCCATTTCGAAGGAGTACAAAAATGAAGAACGAATCAGTAACAAAGTAAACATTTTAAAGAGAATGTGTATGTTAAACAAATAAAATGCTTTACAGTGGGACATCAATAAAAAAAACTAGGTAAACTACCCAGATGGTCATCTCAAAGATAAATTCAGAATAGGTGGATAGATTAGGGAAGAATAGGCAGATAGATTAGGGATGAATAGGTGGATAGATTAGGGAAGAATAGGTGGATAGATTAGGGATGAATAGGTGGATAGATTAAGGAAGAATAGGTGGATAGATTAGGGAAGAATAGGCGGATAGATTAGGGAAGAATAGGTGGATAGATTAGGGAAGAATAGGTGGATTGATTAGGGAAGAATAGGTGGATTGATTAGGGAAGAATAGGCGGATACATTAGGGAAGAATAGGCGGATAGATTAAGGAAGAATAGGTGGATAGATTAGGGAAGAATAGGCGGATAGATTAAGGTAGAATAGGCGGATAGATTAGGGAAGAATAGGCGGATAGATTAAGGAAGAATAGGTGGATAGATTAGGGAAGAATAGGTGGATAGATAAAGGAAGAATAGGCGGATAGATTAAGGAAGAATAGGTGGATAGATTAGGGAAGAATAGGTGGATAGATTAAGGAAGAATAGGTGGATAGATTAGGGAAGAATTGGTGGATAGATTAAGGTAGAATAGGTGGATAGATTAAGGAAGAATAGGCGGATAGATTAAGGAAGAATAGGTGGATAGATTAGGGAAGAATTGGTGGATAGATTAGGGAAGAATAGTCAGATAGATTAGGGAAGAATAGGCGGATAGATTAAGGAAGAATAGGCGGATAGATTAGGGAAGAATAGGTGGATTGATTAGGGAAGAATAGGTGGATAGATTAGGGAAGAATAGGCAGATAGATTAAGGAAGAATAGGTGGATAGATTAGGGAAGAATAGGTGGATAGATTATGGAAGAATAAGCAGATAGATTAGGGAAGAATAGGCGGATAGATTAAGGAAGAATAGGCGGATAGATTAGGGAAGAATAGGTGGATTGATTAGGGAAGAATATGCGGATAGATTTAGGTAAAATACATAGATAGATTAAGGAAGAATAGGTGGGTAGATTAAGGTAGAATACATATATAGAGTTAGATAGGTGGGTAGATGATGGAAAAATAGGTAGGTAGATTAAAATGACAGTCATCTCAGAAGATATATGTGAAATAGGTGCAGAGAGATACCTAATATATGTCACATGAGAAAAAATATTTTTGAGACCTGAGCGGGGACTAACTGAAGGACAAGCTACTCAATTTCTCTAAGCATGTTCCCATTCTCAGAGTTGTCGTATTCTCTGTTTTTGTTATTATGTATTTAATTAGACTCTTCCTAAACTACAAAGGTAATCCAGACATGGACCCCATGCTCACTGTGCCTAGATGGGTATCAACTATACCTCCCTGATGAGGTCCAAAGAAGCCCAAGAGATCATTAGGGGTTGCTGTATTTGAGAGATGACTTGCTAGCATTTTGTTTCTGGACTACCCTTATGGGTGGGATCAGTCTGATATGCAAGTCTTTTAGGTGCTCTTTGCAATGGCACAAGTGAGAAAAATACATTTTTGAGATCTGAGCGAGGATTAACCAAAGGGCAATCTACTGAGTTTCCCTAAGCTTTTGCCTATTATCAGAGTTCTTGTATTCTTGTAGGGTTTCTCACACAGATTTCAAGTCAATCAGGAAACTCTGATCAGCTTTACATTTTGCGTGCACAGCCTAAATTCTAGAGAAAAGAATGCTTCTCGTGTTTGTAGGACATTCTTAAAAGGGCAATGGGGGCATCACGCCACTTCCGGCTCTAATTGGTCCATAGCAATTTAGTGTCCCTGTTAACGTACGTTTTGGGAAAACAGGCATGTCATGGACCAATCAATGAACACATAATGTTTTTTTTAAACTCCTCTGGTCCTATTTTCTGTGCCCTATTATGGTCCCTGTTCTCAGTATTCTTTAGTGCATTCCATGATACATTGTGATAGTTCTGGTTTTGACTTTGGCTTTTTTTGGCCCTGATTTTATCTGTAATGCTTTCCTGTCTTATTTACCTGTTTAACTGACATTTAATTGACATACCTGACTTTGGCTAGCTCTCTTTTTAACTTTTCATTCTTTTCATGAGTATCCTGAACTAGGCTTGTATTTGACCATGTGTCCACTCTATTATACATTAAGTCGATTCACTATGATTATTTCTGTTCAGTTTACTACTGCTGACCTAGACTCTGCATGTTGGAGTTATACCTCGTGACAATAATTTTATTGTTTCAACATTTTATTGGGGAATATTTTGCAGAACCCTTACAGAAGGGTTTTCAGATCTTTTAAATTCATATTGGTTTAAACAAATGTGTTTGTCTCCAGTATTGTTATGTGTAGTCATTGTTTGTTGATACTCTTGTTAATTAGCAGTTAAATAGGACAATTCTGTATTTAAATCTACAGATAAGTAAGATGCGTCTTCTGGGTACTCTTCTCTTTTGGTTTCGAAGATTAGTCCACTTCTCTTGAGAAAATTTTTTGTCAGGTTCATCACATATTCTTTCTTGGATGTGAGGGTCCAGCTGTATTTAGGGTTACCCTCTGTTTGAGACTCTTATTTTGTGTCTTATTTGGCTTGTCAAAGAGCAAGAAAAAAAAAAGAAATGTAAACCTTCCCCCTCAATAAAAAGACAAAAAGTGCGGGGTAATGTAAAAAATGTATCATAAAGCCAATTTAATAAAAGTTACGTTTTCGGTTAAGCCTTTGCTCCACCGTGTTCATTTTAGCGGAATTGCTGGAGGGTTAGTGTGGGGCCATTTGGGAGTTGAAGACCTCAATTTGGGGGTTTTGTATCCCAAATCTCTAAATGTGGTGGTGGGGCATCAGGATACGTATGTTTTGTGGTTGTTTTTTTATTTTTTTATTTATTTCAACATCTTGCAACTGATTCTCAAAGCTCCCTCCTATATAAAACTGATAATTAGTATAGTGTTCCTAAAGGCTACGAAGTGGGAGAAGATGATCCTCCTCATAGTCAGGAGGGGGGTGCTGGGCAGAGGGACATCACTGCACCCCTCCACCCTTGCATAAATAGTCTATATAAACAGGATTGCATTGGATGCCTGGCAATGCAACATCTTGTTTTATTCTATTATTGTCATTGACAATTTGCTTGCATAGGCCTCAATTTAAATTATCGGTTAAGCTTTCCAAATGATTTAATTTTATGACATATATTTCATATTTTTATATATTTTTTGTATATATTTACATGATTTTTCATAGATATATTATATATTTCAATATGTTGAAAAACAACAAAATTTTTACAGTTTATCCAACTATATTCAAAAGAAGCCATATAAGTTTCTAAGTGCTGTCTTGCTTGTTTGTTTGTTTGTTAGTGTTTGGTTTTTTGTATTTTTCTAATTTAAAGAATTGGTATTGTTTTATTGCTTTTAATGGAATTGCAAATTGGCAACAGTTTGGCATCTCTACTGATGATCATCATCTAATGCATCTGGCAGTTTGGGATACTGGGCTCATTTTCAAGGAAGATGGAGTGTGGTATACCAGCCTCCAACACAGTTGTCTTCAGATGTGCCAAATTTGCCTTTACTTTGTATTTTATTTCCATTTTTGTTGTAGCTTTCTTAATTCTATTATTATTCTCTCTGTTTTCACTTGACAATATCCAATTAATATAGACTTAAGTAAAATGCCTTCTCAATATCCTGCTATTTTTTGTTTCTAATGTAGTTTTTTTTTACGTTTGACCTTAAATATTTGATTTAAAGCAAAGATATTCTTAGAATTCCAATACTATCACTGACCGAATCCTCAACTTCACTTTCAACATTTCAGCTACGGGTAGATTAAAAAATGATCATGTGAATGCTAGGGTTTTAAAGCCTTGATCCAACAAAATGACCTGGCCAAGGGAGAACTTGAGCAGCACTATGGTCATTGGTCATTCATCACCAGCATGCTATGAGTGCTGTCGATGGACATAATCTATGCACATAACTGATATTCGAAGTCCATAACTCCCATTCCAGGAAGCTAATGACACAGCTGGAGGTTGGGTTACACCTATGGGTTAATGAATGACACAGATCAGTTCTTCCATAAATTCCTGAAGGATTCATGCCACAATTCTTGATACTTTTGAATCATACCTACGTTTCATATTATTATTGATTACATATTAAACCAACACATATATCTGTTTCTTGTACAGCATTGGTCAATTACTTTATTACAAACATGGCTAGTGAATTTGGAAGGACAAAAAGAAAATAGCATTTTCATACTTTCACATTTACGGCAGTGTCTTTCTTACCTGTTCCCTATTGTGAACTTAGAGTTTTGGAGAAGGGTAATTTTATTATGCGACATTGACCTCATGACTTTGACCTTCTACAATTTACATATGAATTTCAGGAAAACATTGATCAGAGGTTCATTTGCATGCATGAAGAGCATATTGGCGAAATACACATTGAGTATGGGATGGACTGTGACTTATTCAATTATATAAACATTAATATATTGTAACATTATCCTTCCACCCTTCAGCAGATTAAAGCATAGACAGTCACTTAAAGCCAAGCAGTTAAAAATGGAGAAAGAAATCTCATTGTATAGAGGAGATGTGCGCAGTTTAACAATTGCTGGATACAAATTAACAGCAGGGAGTCTCTAGCATACAATGTAGCAAGTGACAACATAGAATAATCTCTTCATGTAGTGAAATGCAAAAGATTGAATAGATTCCTACAAAGGAAATTAACAATGGATGAGGCTTTTTCTTTAGGGGCGATTATTTTTTGCTTCGCATTTGACAGAGAACACCTTCAATGTTAATGAGACAAAAGATCTTGATTAAGGGAATCCTATACAATGTACTTTGAATACTTTGAACACAAGTCATTCTTCTCATTTTTATTTCCTTTTTCTTCATTTCTTTTTATTTTTACAATTATCTGGTTTCCCTCTTCTCTTTTTTGTTGTCTTTTTTCATTCTGACAAGTGATTGTGCCATGATATTACATTGATTATAGTTCATTACACAAATTAGGGAGTGATTTATATACAGTATAATACATAGAGTGTGAAACTACCCTTTCTCTGCCTTTTAATATTAAACTTATTACATTTTGTCTTATGGCTGCAAATGGTATTCTTGATAAAAACATTACTTTGTGAACATTAATCTTTTTTTTTTTTTAACATTATTCTTTTAATACCATAATGATTTGAAAGAAATATTTACGAGGAGATGCTGATTGACCAGAGCTGTGTTTGGCTTGTGCTGTCTCTGGCCCTGATCTGTCTCCTTGACATGCTCAGCCAATCCAATGCGAAAGCATTGTGATTGCCTTTTGATCAGCCATTCTGATGATGTCAGCCAAGCAGGCGGATCAAGGGCAGGTCCAGCAGCAGCAGACTGCAATAAAGGTAAGATTTTGCTATATTTATGGGGGCAAGGGAGGACCAGGGGGGCTAGATGGTGTTTTTAACATTATAGTGTGAGGAATACATGCAAGGTACGTAGGAAGCAAAGGGTAGCCTGTCTGGTCCGATCACACAGAAGAACTACTGTAGCTTAAATAGATGAAAAATGTAAGGCTGGCCTTGATAGAAAGGTGTGAAATAGAAAGTGCATCACATTTTGCTGTGTATAGAGCTGTGTAGCTGTAGACCAGTCAGAGTACCCATGATGATCCCTGTCCATCGCAAAAAGCACCTTTAATGGGCACATGAGCATCAGAACTGGATCCCTGAGCAATGAAAAAAGATTTTCTGGTTTGATGAATAATTTTCTTTTATATTAGGTGGATGGCTGGGTGCGTGAGCGTTGTTTACCTGGGGTAGTCATGGAAGCAGCATATACTATGGGAAGAAATCAGGCCATTGCAGGAAGTGTTATGCTATTGGTAGTATTCTGGTGGGAAAACTTGGCTCCTGTCATTCATGCGGATGTTACTTTGACATGTACCACCCCTTCATGGCAATGGTATTCCCTGATGTCAGTGGCCTCTTTCAGCAGGATAATGTACTCTGCCAGACTGCAAAAATGCACAAGACTGGTTTGAAAAAAACCCACAA
Organism: Pelobates cultripes; assembly: GCA_933207985.1. Classification (NCBI taxonomy): domain Eukaryota; kingdom Metazoa; phylum Chordata; class Amphibia; order Anura; family Pelobatidae; genus Pelobates; species Pelobates cultripes. Next base: position 396,091,513 of record OW240912.1, on the reverse strand, counting down.
AGACTTCCAGATGTTGCTTTGACCTCTAAACGTCACATATCTCAATCCAATCTGAATCCAGTTGAGCATCTGTGGGATGTGCTGGTACAACAAATATGATCCACGGAGGTCCCACCTCGAAACTTGCAGGACTGAAAGGATCTGCTGCATCTGGTGCCAGATTTCACGGGACACATTCACAGGTCTTGTGGAGTCCTTGCCTTGATGCATCAGAGCTGTTTTGGCAGCACAAAGGGGAACAACACAATATTAGGCAGGGTCATTACAGTGCTTTCCATAGCTATTGAACCAAACACTGATTTTTTAAAATTGTGTCTCTGTGAAACACTATGAAGTATTATACCAACCTCCTCCTAGTCTGTTGCCTTGTAGGTCCTCCATTGGTCAGAAAGTCCTGTCCTAAATACATGCATCTCTCCAGTATTTTCTGACTAACACTGTGCACAATACGGAAGAAATTAACATGGAGACACATTGGTCTTAGATGAGATTTTGTGACCGAAGGATGACCTGTTTGGCTGTGGAAAATTCAAGAGAATTAAATATGTATTATGTATGCATTAAAAATACAGGCAATTCCCTTTTGCAGCTTAATGCATTTTCAGTGCAAATCTAAATGGTCATGCTCAACTGTAGTGATATTTCTTATGTCAAAATGTGCCCTCCATCCATCACTGCTCCCAACATGTTACCCCTTTTTGAAATATATTCATATCCAGTAAATTGGCTACAAAATACATTTTATATTTAATATTAATCATTTGTGAAACTAAATTTAGTTTTTCTGTTGTTTTATTAATATTGTACTATGTTTAGCAAATTCCTACACCAACACTATACAAATACATACACTGTATGTATTTATTATATATTCTTCTACTATCAGATGTAACATGCTAAGAATATTAAAATAGATTAATCAAATAAATAAAAGGTGGTAAATAAGGATGACTCACCATGGAAACCATTAGAATGTCTCACTCAGCATTTAGCACATTGAACCCAGAATAACACCTATTTTGAATTGCTAAATCTCCCCCTATGGTTTGTCAACTACATTCTCCATATTGCTTAGCTAACCTCTAGGAAAGGATAGTCCACGTCTTTATTACCAAGGTTTAAAATAACTGATCTTTAATTCCTAGATTGGTAAAGCATCATGGTAAATGAAGTCCATAAACATCTGACTGGCCAAGGTTGACTATTGCTGCAATCAATGTTTTGTTGGCTCCCTCCTCTTGGCTCAAGCATTTATTACAGTTCTGCATTACAGTACTGGATACCAAAAAAAAAACTGGTATTGCACACTTTTGTCTTATTCATACATTATTACAGCAAAGTACAGCAAAGGAAAATATTACTGTAATGGCTTTTCAAATACTTTTTCTCAAAACGCTGTAATTGCTTGGTTCCCAGCATGAACAAATGAATGTCCTTTCTGGCATGATGTGTTGTCCCTCTATACATTTTCAGTCTCAGTAACTATGAATTAATAATTTGCACTAGTGTACTTGTACCAAATTTCATGTACTTCAAGCTCCTTATAATAAAAGCTTGTATGATGCTCTTGTGATCCTTCTGTCTAGTGCGGGCATTTGAAAATGGCTGTCCCAAGGCTAGATCTCAGCAGTTGTACGTATGTTCACAAATTCACAAAGTAGCTTTTTTTTTTTTTGCTTTTTTTCCAGGGTAGAGATCACCTGCCCCAGGGGAATTAACCTCTGACAGCTTGAATTTCTCCTTTCTCAAGGATTAAGCAAAGATGATTGCTTTACTATTAATATACTCTATCCAAATGCCATTGGTTTAACTTTTTAGCCTAAACCAAACATATCCCTAATGATGGTCACAGATTCCTGGAGAAAACAGCAGTTTTAAATAAAAACTTGAAGTTCCCCTTTAAGACAAAATAATATAAGTTGATAATATGGCTGATATTACAATGACCGTACGTTAGGCACGTGAGAAAAAAAAAATATTAGCTCAAGTATTAAATTTGGCTGCCGTTTAGATACAATTATTTGGCCCTAAAATAAACTAGTGTTAATGTGAATCATATGGCTGAATATATTAATGGAAGAATGTGAGAGCTGATTTATCTGCAACAGAAGAGATCAGGACAATGTGTTTTCTGCTATGATAAAGGTAAACGTGAACAAATAAAGGAAGAAACAAAGTTGCTAAAAGTTAAAAATGCTTAAAATATTTTGTCAATTCGAGTGTGTTTTATGCACTCGATTAAGAAGAAAACTCAAGGACATTAATATTTATACAATTTATGCTTACTTTTTCTACTTGTACAGCAGCATCATATATTCGTACAGTTACGCAGAGATCCTACCATCAAATGATAAGTCTAATTACAACAGCGTAGTGTAGTGGTTAGGGTGCACAGAGGCACTGTGCCCCCTTTTTTTTTTCTTTTTTTTGTGAAACAGTTTTGGAGAGTTCTCCCAGCGATAGGCTGAGGGCGCTGGGCTAACACTTTCAGTTGTTCAGAATGACTCACTTCCCTCCTCTGTTAGATGCTCACCCAGTCTTCACAAAAAATCATTAAAAACCCACTTCTTCATAAAAGCGTATCAATTAAACTGTTAATAGCTCCCAACTGATTCCTCTCTTGCAACTGTCATTAGTTTAATACCATCCTTACCTTTTTGTGTCATTTTACTCCACTCCCTCTAGCGTGTAAGCTCATTGAGCAGGGCCCTCAACCCCTCTGTTCCTGTGTGTCCATCTTGTCTGTTTACAACTACATGTTTGTTTGTCCACCCACTGTAAAGCGCTGCGGAATTTAATGGCGCTATATAAATAACATAATAATAAAATAATAATTGTAAATTCTACCTTATTAATGCGAATGAGGAGAGCATCGATTTCTGGATTCTGTAGACATACCCAGATTTTGTCAAAAGTATGACAAAAAAAAGAGATGGTGCAAGAAGATTCAAAGTACTTTACCCACTATGCAAATCTATGATTGGAGGGTACCTTTAAGGCGGAATGTATTGATATCCTAAGAAGCCTAGTAATTAGTGATGTTCCGAACGGGTCGCCACGAACGGTTCGCCGCGGACTCATCATTGAGTAAACTTTGACCCTGTACCTCACGGTCAGCAGACACATTCCAGCCAATCAGCAGCAGACCCTCCCTCCCAGACCCTCTCACCTTCTGGACAGGATCCATGGTGAAGTTGCATTCTTAGTGAGCTGTCCAGGAGGTGGGAGGGTCTGGGAGGGAGGGTCTGCTGCTGATTGGCTGGAATGTGTCTGCTGACTGTGAGGTACAGGGTCAAAGTTTACTCAATGATGAGTCCGTGGCGAACCGTTCGGCAAACCGTTTGGGACATCACTACTAGTAATAAGTATTTTTCTTCAACCCAAAATTTTGTTACATCTGGACTCTATTTACACCCTGATGACATTATTTGAGATACTCTCTATATGATGTGAACTGATGGGAATTAACAGATTATATATTCATTCTAATCTACTGGCCACCTGGACATGGATTGCAGGGTGAATTCAGATTCCATTGATACAAACATTTTGTCATAATGCAATAATATTGCTCTGTCACATTCCCTAAGCTGACTAGATGGTACATCACGGTGATTTGCCTCACACCTACTAGAGACGATGAGCCATCTGGCTCTTACCCAGTTTTCTTATGGTGTAAGCCAAGAATATCATAATCTTTGTCTGGTTTTTGCTCAGTGAGTGAGTATCTTCCAATTGAAGACTTCTCATGATTTAGTCCATATGCTGGCAGAGGTCTAGGTTTGCCCCTTACAAACTACAAACCAGAAACATGTAAACATTGACAGGTAAGTTTTCGTGATGACTCTGGGACAGTGATACCATTCTATGTACTCTATACATACAATATTTTCTATTAACATTGGCAAACAAGCTAAACGATTATTGGACAAAATGTAGTTCACAAAATCTTGGGTGCCAAAGTAGGCCACTACTTATCCAAGGAAAGTGATGGATGGGTCTGGTCTTAGCTGTGTTCTAAAATTTGTAATAAATACAACTCGATGTGTGAAGTAATGGGTAAATATAGTTAAAATGTATAACAAATTGACCTAAAGTATATCTGCCTTTATATTATGTTTGCATCTGCATGTCCATATGTCTGTCTATTTACACATCTATCCAACCGAATTATTGGTGACCTTATAACAAATAAAAGATATTTACAATCCGCAGAGTACCACTGGCATACTCCCATTAATACACTGTTTCTTCAATGGCTGAGTTGATTAATTAGGTGACTTTTTCTACAGCTACATGTACATGTTTTCTAAAGCTGCTGCTTCCATGCTGTAGATTGGAAATCTCATCATGATGATTCCTCAACAAATCTTGCATTAGAGCATGGGTACGCATCACGTCTCTGCCTCAATCTATGACTTCCATCCTTTTATCTTCCTTGCCAACTTCACTGATATTCGCTAACACATGGTATATTACATAGTTACATAGTTACATAGGTGAAAAGAGACTTGCGTCCATCAAGTTCAGCCTTCCTCACATTTGTTTTTTGCTGTTGATCCAAAAGAAGGCAAAAAAAAAATTTGAAGTACAATTTTGGAAAAGCTAGGAAAAAACTTCCTTCTTGACCCCAGAATGGCAGTTAGATCTATCCTTGGATCAAGCAGTTATTACCCTACATTGAAAGATTATATCCTTGAATATTCTGTTTTTGCAAGTATGCATCTAGTATGTGTTTGAACATCTGTATGGACTCTGATAAAACCACTTCTTCAGGCAGAGAATTCCACATCCTGATTGCTCTTACAGTAAAAAAACCCTTTCCTTTGCCTAAGATGAAATCTTCTTTCTTCCAGTCTAAACGCATGGCCTTGTTTAGACTTGTGAATAGATTTCCACACAATGGTTTGTATTGGCCCCGAATATATTTGTATAATGTTATCATATCTCCTCTCAGGCGACGTTTTTCTAGACTAAATAGGTTTAAATGTGTTAACCTTTCTTCATAGCTGATATGTTCCATTCCTTTTATTAATTTTGTAGCCCGCCTCTGCACTTTTTCTAGTGCCATAATATCCTTCTTTAGAACAGGTGCCCAAAATTGCACAGCATATTCAATATGTGGTCTTAACAGTGATTTATAAAGAGGCAAAATGATATTCTCGTCCTGAGAATGAATGCCCTTTTTCATGCATGACAATACCTTACTGGCCTTGGCCACTGCTGATTGACATTGCACATTGTTGCATAGTTTATACTATCTTCCTATTGCGCTATCCTGGTTCTGATGCTTATTTGCAAGTTTAAATAATTGATCTCTTGCTCTGAAAAACATACAATTCTTCTCGTTTTACTGGTTATGGTTGCCTATTTATTTTATGTGCAAATAACTGTAGTGTGTAGAAAAATATGATGATCTAATAGTAAACCATTGAATCACATATTTATATACCTGCTCTATAATGCATGTCCTGATATAATGGGTGCATCACACTTACAGCAAAGGATTTTCTCTTTATAAAACGTTTATAATACATACCATAGATGACTGCTCTGAAAACACATTTGTTAGATTTTATTTGTGTCTTATGCTTTATAAAGTAAAAAACAAAAAAAAAGTTACCTGCGCTCTCTCCTTAATCCCTATGTATTTTTAAACAAATGGAGCTTTTTAGTTACCTCCAATGGCCATGAGAGGGTAAGCCCACCTGCCAACGTCAAGGCAGACCCCTTGGGTCCTAACTCTAACCATTCACCTTGCTTCCTTGAGCTTCTGGCAAAAAACATCTCTAATGAGACAGAAGGAGATATTATATATATATATATATATATATATATATACACCTCTATACATTTATTAACCCTTAATAGGGAATACATGGGATGGGCGGCAGCATTGTAACAAAGCTGTGTGATACAAAAAGTGGATACAAATGCAAAAAGAGAAGTACTGCGCTCACTCCCATAAGTACTGGTCGGCAGCAATGACTGCAGTACACATCAGCCCCAATATATAGTAAAAACCAAAGAAAAACAAGTTACCTGCGCTCTCTCCTTAATCCCTATGTATTTTTAAACAAATGGAGGTTTTTAGTTACCTCCAATGGCCATGAGAGGATGAGCCCACCTACCAACGTCAAAGCAGACCCCCCTAGGTGGGTCCTAACTCTAACCATTCGTCTTGCTTCCTTGAGCTTCTGGAAAAAACATCTCTAATGAGACAGAAGGGGGTATATTTTTTTTTATATACACCCCTATACATTTATTAACCCTTAATAGGGAACACATGGGATGGGCAGCACCTCCATTTGTCTAAATATACATAGGGAGTAAGGAGAGAGCGCAGGTATACTATATATTGGTGTGTGATGTGTACTGTAGTCATTGCTGCCGCCCAGTAGTGATGGGAGTGAGCGCAGGATTTATCTTTTTGCATTTTATGCTTTATATGCCTTACGGTATACAAGGTTACAGCAATGCAGACAGTGTGTTATGCTTTTGGCAAAAAAAATTAGAAAGTAAATATATGGTATGGGGAAAAGAGTATGTTTATATAGTGTCATAAGATGTACTCTACATATACAGGTGAATAATTCTTATTATATAACATTTTATATATTATAAAATCTACCGGTAAGTTTCCACATATCCCGTATATCCATCACATATATCAATTTAAAGCCAAAAGATTTCTTTGTACTTATTACATTTTTATACAACCTCGGGTACATTCAATGAGATGCATGAAAATGTATTTCTAAGTATTTATAATAAGCCAGTAAGATGCTAATAATGATAGTTACATTGACACTGGAGACATAGTGTACACAAAAAAAGGCACATGAACACAATGAAGCCACAGAAATATTATGCAAACATAGACAATACAGAATACCACACATAAATTAAATTTACAATGCAGTCAGGAACCTGCGACCCTTGGGGGTCGCAGGTTCAAATCCCGGCAGGGTTGACTCAGCTCTTCATCCTTCCGAGGTAGATAAAATGAGTACCATTAAATTGGGTGATAGTAACAACCCCTGGATGTTGGGTTAAGGTAACATCCTAAGGACGTACTTGGAAACCAGAGCAATCTGAATGTACCTTTCCTGGTTAAACACTTTGTTATTATATTCACTAAACACTAAAAAGAATTGTGATTAATGGAAATACAAATGTAATTGTTTAGGTCATAGAGCAAAAAAAATAAAAATAAATAAACATTCTCCAGTCTTTTTTAGCCTAGATTTTGTAATTTTGGTTTTCAATTTGCAAAATTCATTGCTTAGTGAACTATAGTGTGCATATGTGTTTTCGGTCAGTTTTGTGTGCTTATTTATGTACAGGTAATACGGTAAACACTATAGAATGCAAGGGTCTCTGCCAGTGTAGTGAATGTGTGAATAGAGTGGTGTAATTGTGTACAGGGAAAGTATGTGACTGCAAGAGTAAATTAGTATGTGGGGTCAGTGTTATTGTTGTGAATACAAGATGTTATTGGTGCATATATGTCTCAGTGTAAATTCCTGTTTGTGTCTGCATGGTGTTGGTGAGAATACATGTGTATATTTATGGTAGCCTAATTGTGCATAGAAAGGAATTTTGAGCATAAAAAATGAATTTTGGAAAGGAAGAAAAACCTTCACAAAATGACTCAAAATAGTTGGTATTTTAACCCCTTCAATAGCAAATAGTTTTCAGCCTCCTCACATACTGCAACTCATTTAAAAAAAAACAAAAAACTTAGTAGAGCCCCCCGACTGCTTACTGTTTCTGCAGGTAAAACCAAGTGGTTTCCCTGGTTGCCCAATGGGATGCTAGACAGATCTGCATCTCCGCGCTCAGTGCAGACCACGGTGAATGCCCCCTTCCACTCTCTGACAGCTGCTCCTAGCTGGGGATCAAGCCTTTACTGACAACGAGCGTAGGGCCAGACATTGAGATCTATAGATCTCCTCACCGGCCCATATGGCTGTAGGGGGGCTTAGCAAAGCAGGTGCTATAATGGTAGCACCAGCTCTGCTGTCTGGGCAGCCATTGCAAACAAAATTGGTTTGCAAGAAAAAAAAAAAATTTAATTTGCAATTATTACAATCGGGTATACAAGATTGTTGGGTATGGCTGCAAACCATGGCAATCGTGTATGTACTAATGGAAGCATTAAGGGGTAAAGAATGGCACTGGTCTTTTTTAAATGGCACACACACTAGTTACATATAGCACATGCAAATGTAGTTTCAAATGTATGCACTCTAGATAAGTCTAGAATTATGAAATCCGCATTTGGAGGCATATCTTCAAAAATAGTTTTGTAATATACAAAAAAACAATGACTTCATGACTTGTTAAACGATTAATAAACTTGCAGATTATTAATTGTTTAACAAATGTAAATAAATATGCAGCGATATAGAACTGCTGCCTGTTGTTTTTTTTCAATGTGTGCAAGGGTAGTGTCCTCAGCAAAGAAAATGCGTCCCTACAACATGCAGAATATAGATTTTACTTCTTGGGGAGGTTTTGTTTTTGAATGAAATGCATTCTAGAAAGCAATGAGTACCTTTTTGGCAAAAGAAGAAAGACAAGGTTACAATGACTTTGGTTACAATCATTTATTTTAGCAGGAGAGAAATCCATTTCTCATCTCAAAAGCTAGAGATTTGTTCTAAATTATATGGTACTGAAATGTACATTCAAGGGTTATTTAAACAATTATGTTCAAGAATGAGTCACAATCCACCTGCAGCCTCAAATACACAATTCTTTGTGCAACAGAAACGGAACGAATAGTGAAAGGTGATGTAAATGTTAAATAAAAATCAGCCAACCCACATACAGTATCTGGCTTAAGCACTCTGTCCAAATACAAGACAAAATCACTGTTCAGTAGATATACCCCAATAAAAACATGCATGTATTTAATTATGCATTTTTTAATTGGGTTATATGTAAAACAGTTTGCAAAAGCTGTAGATCTCTTGTCTGCAGCCTTTGCTATCCCTCGCCTTTTAACCTCTGCCATACTTTCTGTGGCTGTCCAATCAGAGCCTTCCCAGGTGCTCTGGGCAATTGCTGCCTCTTGAGTTTAGCTAAACAACCAGACAACGGCTCTGTTCATAAAAGTGCTAATTTCTAAAGAAATCTGCTCTTTCTGTTAAACAGAAAAAGAAGGACAAATTCATACATAAAACACTTCAGCAAGCTAAAGTGTTTTACATGTTTGGAGTGTTCCTTTAAGTTTCCATATGTTAGAGTGTAACACGTTACTGAAATTTAATGTCATGCTTTGCAGAGGTGGAGCCCAGTATGCATAAGTAGAACCAAGATGGTGCACTCAGCATCAGAAAATTCACAGGCTCTCAAACATGCATCGTTTGGGGACACAACCAGCGGTGATTGTGGATTTGATACCGTGTCAAAAATGATGCTATGTTCCATTGGCGCTTGATGATTCTGAGAACCACAAAGGCCATATCGGAGCGGGAAGCCATCATGGTGGGTGACATGGCCTGTGGTAGTTGTAGCGGACCGGCAATATTAAATCCCACGAATTCCGCTGGTACATACAGTAATCCACAGTCAGCACTGAAAAGTAAGGCAATATCCCAAATCTCCCAGTAACCGGAGGAAACACAGTTCTGAGAGTCAACTGCAGGCTTTATTCACAGGCTCCACAATTTATACAATTCCCCATGCAAGGGGTTTCCTGAGTCCTATCCCAGGGGCATTCCCAGAGTGGACTACATGGGGAACTTACATTACAGAGCCTTTCTCCCATCAGGCACTGCTGCACGAGAGGCATCCTCCCACTGGAATGTACCGTTAAGTGGATTATCCCTCCGTGCAGCTGTACCGGCAATTTATATTAAAATACACAACTTTTCGAATATCAGGCTGATTTGCACGAATGGACGTTCGGTAGATAGCTGGGGTCTGAGCGCATCATTCGTGAGATTACCGCTCAGATCCCAGCTAAAACAACCGAACGCTGCACGAAAAACACATTCATTAAAATACATACTCAAAAGACCGATTGAAGTCTAGGGAACATAATACCGAACAGACCGGAACTCCCGAACGGCCTGGAAGCTCAGCGGTGTTCACGCCGTTGAGTAGCCGTTTTTAGTACCATGCGCTCGACGACCAAACACCACTGAGGGAACAAAGGATCCAAGATGGCTGACCGCCGCATGGTCAGTAGTCGAACGGCGGCCACCTAGGAAAGCCTCTAATTACCGATTGCAACATTGTTGCAATCGGTTAACAAGCGCCACACGCCTCTAAGTGTGTGGGCTATTACATGGTGGTTTTTCGGTTCACGAACGGCCCGCAAAGGTGCCGTTCGTGAAACAAAATGAAATACAGCTATCTGCATTCAGTCTCTTTATATTGTCCAAGTGGCTAGGTTTGCCACAGTAGTATAGAAGATACTGTGACATGGACAGTGTCAGGAGGCAGGTAAGACCCTGACATTAACTTGATTTCTTTGTTATTGTTTGTTTTACCTTTTGATTTGCATACTTTATCTAACAATTTTAAAGTGCAGAATATTTTATATTGTGATACAAAACTTAAAGTTTATTAAACTTAATTGATTAAACATAATTGTTATAAAACTTCTAAATACGCCCCTTTGCAACCAATCACATTGGAATGTTACATAATTAGCTGAACTGAGTCAATTTGTTTGATTGTCTTAGAGAGACTCTATATTCACTAGGCTATATTCACTAGAACAACTACAGCTTAATTTAGTTGTTCTGGTGTCTATAGCCTGTCCCTGAAGGCTTTTTAAGGTAAACGCTGCCTTTTCAGAGAAAATGTGATGATCTCAGCCAAGGAGGTGGAGTGGGGCTGGGCCAACCATGAAAATACACTTTTTAAAAAATGTATTTTTTTTTTTGGTTCATTTCATACGTACATAAATATCAAAATGAGATGTATTGATGTAAAGTTCGTACAGCAATAGAAACAATGTCTCGATATGCAGGATTCAAATGACCATTCTATGCTTTTATTTTATTTTTTGTGGTTTTCATTTTACCATGTAACTCTGTATACTATCTTGAGTACATTTAGCGGCAATCAAGGGGGTCAGGACACCTACATAGCGCTTTTACAACTATAGTCACATATGTACAACAACATCTATTCTAGAGACCAGATAATTCTAGAATGATTTGTAAAGGTAGATGCATTTTTTTTATTAATGTTGTTGCATGCATATTGAAATGACAAAAAACGCATACAGTGATATTTATGAAGATTTCTTCCTGCCATTCATTTTGTACACTCCACAAACGCGACACAGAGACACAGATAACCTAGATTGGCTTATTTATTTTGTGCTTCTTGTTGTTGCAATATAGATTCTACCCAAAGCAAGCTACAATTTCCTTTTAGATATGATCAGACCTTTCACAATTCCCTTGCTATCAAATCCTGTATTATTTGTTTACATTTTATTTGGCATGCGGCTCACATACAGAAAACACCATTAGAACCAACCTATATATAATTCATAAAGGTGTAAAGAATTTTACAGCAGGTAAAACCAGGCCGGCCCATGTAGACTGCCTCTGTACCTTGGTCAATTTACTGGACTCCAACCATTATCATCTTATAGGTAAAACATGGCAAACAGCTCTCTAATTTATATATTTTTTTATTTATGTTTTTAATTTGGAAAAGAAAAATATAGGGTATATCAGACCTGGCAGATATCTACTATCTGTGCTTGGAGTCCGTGGAAAACAAACTGGATAGATAGCCTATCGGATAACTCATACCCATTCCTTTATCAAACGGATGTGAGATGGAAGGTAATACATTAGGAGGTGCCCAAGCAACTATACCTTGCTACTAACCTGAAGCTAGAGGGTGCTCTAATGCCAACTATAAAGGCCAGAGTGTAATCTCAAGTGTCACCCCCTTGAGATTCCATAGGATTGAGCATTGCCTGGAAGAGTGTTATGATTGGTTGACTTATTAAGCAAACCAATTTATCCACTTTTAAATTATACTATGGGTGTGTCAAGATATGATAGCTTTTATTTTGTCTATGTTTTTATGGCTGAAGATTATTTAAAAAAAAGATCATCTTTCAAGTAAGTCTTTTACAGATAAGTGTTACATTTTTATTTTAAATGGTTCTAGAATTTGATTATACTGTACTACTAATAATTATTAGAGGGAGGATGCAAAGTAGGATATACTATAGGGAAGGGTGATTAAGGGCATAGGAACTCCTTACGACAGGTGCAATATATAGGAAGAGGATATCGTTTAATGATTAGAACCATATGACTGTGCACCCGTGGTTCTATATTTAATATGGACAGATGGACACCCCATAGTTAATAAAAAAAAAAAAAAAAACTAGAGGGCTTGAGTACCCTTTTAGCCTATAGTTACTTAATAACTTCAAAAGAATTGGACATTCTCTAGCTATGTGGTATATAGGGCCAGAGGGATTGCACACTTACTGGCCCTAAGGTTAGTGTTGGGATCTTAAGAATGTTATATAATTTCCCACTACCCTACTGTTCTATAACCTTTCAATTATTTTATCACCTTGACAAATTGTCTGTTTAGACGACCATAGTATTGGTTAATTTAAATTATTGTATTATTGTAAGGGAACAATGGGTGGGATTCTGGTGGAGAGATTAGTAAACACATTATAGGTGATAATAGCTGGTTACCTTTGTGAAGAAACATGCGATGTAAGCTTGTAGTACAAGTAAAGCCTTCTCCTGAACCCTCGTGAAGGAACTGGTTTATTATGTCACTAGCTACTGCCCTCTGTCACCAGTGAAGAGTGAAGAAGGAGATTCATAAGGATTTAATATTTCAAACACAAGAAGGGGAAGGAAAATATTGTTTCGACATTAAGAACAAGAATTCTACACTTCTGTATTGGACACTATGGATTTACCCTTCAAATGTTATACTGCAGGAGGAGTAATGGTCATCTCAGGTCATGAATAGGGCCATCCATTGCCTTCAGACATCACTGGTGCTGTATAACATTAGCCATAAAGAAAATTAGAGAGAATGAGAGAAAGAGAGAGAGAGAGGGAGAGAGAGAGAGAGAGAGAGTGAGAGTGTGTGTGTGTGTGTGTGTTGCAATTCCAAAATTCTGTATTTGTATAAAGTTCTGAATATTTATTCTGTGCTCGGAAAATAAAACAAAGCTTCTGCAATGCTAATCATTTAAAAAGTCTTAATCAGTATGAGGCATACTTCAGCTATTCAGCACATATTCGGAGAGAAATATTCTAATCTGGCAGCAATTTGCTGGTGTTTTTCCTTTTTGCAGACACCTCTGTTATTTCGCACACAAGGTTGTTATGTGTGTTAGCATAACTCTCCGTGAATAGTTTAATTGTCACCCCCAAGATCAACAGCTGTTGAAGGGTTATCTGAACATAAGTTGAAGGCTTTCATTTAAAGTCTACCTTTTTATAAATTTCTCTCAACCTATAATCTCACAGTAAGAAACTGCACAGCAGGCAAGGGACTATAATTTATTACAGGAAGGTGCATTTAATTTCTGTTCTTCAGTCTTGCAATGAAAATATAATGTTTAAAATGTACGTGTGTCACTTTGGCAGTCGCTGACAAATATTCAAGTAGCAAGTAGGTAATACATAAGATTTAGTCTGTTATTTTTTTTTTTAACTACTTTACTTATCTCTAGTATAAAGTGTGGAATTTATTATTAAAATCTCAGTTCGGAAGGTTCTGTGTGTGTCAAGTACTCCGTCCTGTCCACAGAGATACCACCACAAAGAATGTCCTCAGAAGCATCTAAATTGTAGAAAGGCCACACAAAAAACTGCTCAACATACCATCTCTTATGCACAGTACTAGGTTGCAGCCCACTATATAATATACAATTTTATTGTACACACGGACATTTTTGAGATTGTATGTTGTTTCAAAAGATTTATAGAATAGTTTGCATGTGCACTGATTTTTACCATGTAAATTGTATAACTTTATGGTAATTTAACCAGGAACAACAGTCAGAGGACACACTCAGGGTAATAACACAACTTAATGGAACGCTCCAAGCACCATAAATACAACAGCTCATTGCAAATAGGCAAGGCGCCTGGAGGACCCCAGCTAAGAACTCAAAACTTTCCAAAACTTTTATTCCTTCCAACAATGTAAACTATAAAAATCACACTGTATAAATAATAGTAGAGGCTATGGTGTGGTATAACTACTAAGAGCCGGATTACCCATTAGGTGGCAGAGCGGCCATCTATGGCCCGGCCTTTGGGCCTCTGGCTCTGGCTCTAGCTGTGATAGGGATCTGCTTGAGCTGGCAGGGAGATCAATAGATGTCCCTGCTCTGCCTAATGCGTCCTCACATACTTGACGAGGCATAGTGATACATCTCTATCGTGTGCAGGTCACATTAAGAGTTCCCTTGCTGTTCCCTGGCACTTCTCAATGACTCACTTCAGCCAGAGTCATTGACTGAATGCCAGTACTGCAAATAAGCTCTTAAAGTGACCCTCACCTGAGAGAGGTGTAGACCACAATTCCCTGCCACCACTGGACTACTGGGGATCTAGCTCCACAACTCGCTTTCCTCCAAAAAAAAACAGGGGTCAAACCCTCTCTTGGAAAAAGTTAGACAAGAGGGGGGAAAATTTAAAAAAAAAACTTAGGCAAAAGTGAGGGAGGAAACAAGGATTCACAAAAAAATCCTGCAACGTGACAGGCTATTATAAATGGATACTATATTATTATTATTATTATTATTATTATTGGTATTTATATGGCGCCAACAGATTCCGTAACGATTTACAATATTATTAGAGGGGGGATTTAACTATAAATAGGACAATTACAAATAAACTTACGGGAACAATAGGTTGAAGAGGACCCTGCTCAAACGAGCTTACAGTATATAGGAGGTGGGGTGTAAAACACATTAGGACAGGAATTTGCAGTCAAAAAAGGTGGGCTGCCCTTTAGGAGAGAGCAAGAGACAGGTATGTGAGTTAGAGGTTTATCTTGGAGGCCATAAGCTTTCCTAAAGAGATGGGTTTTAAGGCACTTCTTAAAAGATGCAAGACTAGGGGAGAGTCTGACGGCGGTAGGCAGGCTATTCCATAGGAAGGGAGCTGCCCACGAGAAGTCCTGCAAGTGTGAGTTGGCCATACGGGTGCGGACAATGGACAGGAGGTGGTCACGGGCAGAGATAATACTAAGAATCAAAAGTTGTATTCCTCACAATGTAGCTCCCTTGCATCCGCCCTTCTCTCAGAAACTGCAACAATTACCATTGTGGGTTAAGGGGACAGAGTGAATGCAACCAGACCACTTTGGGAGCTGAAATGGTCTGGGTTCCTATAGTGTCCCTTTAAGTAATTCAGACATAATTTTGGCACTTTTAGGTAATTTCGGGTTTTTCTTGCCATCTTTGTTTTACTTTCATTTTTTCATAAATGTATCTTTAAGAGAATGGTGTATAAGTACAATGGTTATATTTTTATGTGAATGCATAAATATAATGACCTATCCCTCACAATGCATATCACTGATCATTTTGTTTGTAACACTGATGACAAAGGTCATTAATGTCCTTTTCTATGAAACATTTAATATATATCTTAGTTATAAATTTATTTGGCACGATCAGTATTTAATCTTCCTGGGAATATATCTCAGGGGGAAACCAGAGGATATTTACGAATACAATTAACTATTTAAAACACATGAATCGGAGAATCTGCTCACGCATTGGGACCAGGTGGGACCAATTAAAATTGGCTCGGTGACGCTTAGTCACTGCTGTCAGGTACATAAACTCCCATAACTGTGTCATGTTCTCCCAATACAACCGGATGACTAAACATTTCAACATCAACATCTGATTTGTAATTAATATCAGAAAACAAAAAAAAAAACAAAGAGAGTTAAAGTGACAGTAAAAGATGAATAATAAACCTTATATTGTTTTTGATGTATAAGTCTGTGTGTCTCAAACTTTACAGTGAGAAAACTTGCATACAGTGTCTCTTAACTACTAAAGTGAAAATTGTCATAAATTTAAAGTAAATATGAAATATGTTGAATCAGTAGCCAAAATGGGGAAAAAAAAGTCAGCTATGTTTCCAGATCGCTACTTTGGAATTTAATTTGAAATTTACTTTGAATTCACTTTAAATCCCTGATAAGTCTCATTTTAGTAAATAATTCTGTGAGTGTGTTCCGTTTTTATTCATACGTACACACAGTGTGTCCTCCATGTATACATCCATTTAAGTGTGAGCAGTGTTTTTATACATAGTGTGTTCACTTTTCATTCATTAATACGTACATATACAGTGTGTCCTCTACACCCACATATATTCAGTGTGATATATGTACAGTTTGCCCTTTGTGTATGCATGCATTCACTACGTATATTCAGTATCTATGTTTTGTATTATATCACATATATATACAATGTGTTATACATACAGTATGTCCTCCATTCATTCACACATTTATACAATGTGCTATAGACACACACATACATACGTATACATGTATATATGTACAAGTAGAGATTGTAGCCGTATTAGTCCAGTGATGCAGATGGAAAAAACAGATACAATTCTTATCTTGTAATACCTTTTTTATTGGACTAACAGAATTTTGTAATGACAAGCTTTTTGGGAGAACCTCCCTTTCTCAAGTCTAAAGCATTTCTGAGCATTTTCTGATTCAACTGGACACTTTCATTGAGGGTTTCCTAGGTGGTTACTGGCAAGCAAAGAGCCACTTTCCAAGAATGCCTGGGTCTTTATTGTTGAGCATGGACCACTTTCTGGGGTTACTATTTGCCTAGCAAAAGCCATTTGCCTGAAATTACTATTTGTCTATCACACATATATAGATTGATCAGCCACAGCAGTAAAACCACCTGCTTAATATCATTTAAATGCCCCTCATGTTGCCAAAACAACTCTGCTGCATAGAGGCATGGATTCCACAAGAGTTGTGAATATGGTCCCGTGGTATCTGGCACCAAAACAATAGCAGCAGATCCTGCAAGTTGCAAGATGGGGCATCCATGGAACGGATTTCTGTTTCAGCACATCCCACAGATCTTCAATTGGATTGAAATCTAGGGAATTTGGAGGCTAAGGCACAGGGCCAGCCCATCCAGTGGGACCATGGCTCCAGGTGGCACCCTGATAGGGGCAGCATTTGCCGCATATGCCAGAACAGGGGCCTAAATCGCCTTAGGGCAGACTGACATGTCCGGTCCTCGGACCATGAGAGAGTGTGCGCCTCCATTCTACAGCTCTCCTTGGTGCAGAGCTGCAGACCATGTGATAGAGGTCTCGCAAGCTCCCAGAGCATTGCCGCTTGCAAGCAGCGGTGTATTTACCCTGAGGCTGGCAAGGCTTTTGCCTTGAGCGGAACTTTCAGTGGGGCAGCAAAAAAAGATGCCCCCTAGTCGCTCTGGCAAATGCCTCGCCAGTCCCTTGTCCTTGGGGGCCTAGGAGCTGGCCAGCTGGCCACCTCAGGGACCCCCCAAGACTGGCATGCACTGATGTTGTGGGTAGCAAGGGAGCACTCTCCCCTGAGCTCTTCCCTGCTCAGCTCCCTTGCGTGCACCGCAGTGATGCCGGGGCCGGAATATGATGTCACTCTGGCTCCAGCATCACTGAGAGGTGCGCAAGGGAGCTGAGCACGAGGATCAGAGCTCCCTCACCCCCCGCCTCCACTGCTCACCTGTCTGCCAGACCTCCTGACCGCCCACATGCCCTCCAAGCTGCAGCCAACCCCACTAGACCATAGGGAAAAATCCACACCAGCAATCCCAAATGTAGGAGGCTGGGTGGATTGAAACTTGATTTTTTCTTTTTTATTGTGAGTGTATTAGTGTGTCTGTCTGTTGGTGAGTGTTAGTGTGTGTGTGTCTGTTAGTGATTGTTAGTGTGTATGTGTTAGTGTGTGTCTGTTAGTGAGTGGTAGTGTGTCTGTTAGGGAGAGTGTGTGTGTGTCTGTGAGTGTAAGTGTGTCTGTTAGTGAGTGTGTGTGTGTTTGTTAGTGAGTGTGTGTCTGTCACTGAGAGTGCATATGTGTTTGTCAGTGAGTGTGTATGTGTGTTTATCAGTGAGAGTATATACATGTTTGTCAGTGAGTGTATATGTGTCTGTCGGTGAATGGTATCTGTCAGTTAGTGTATATGTGTGTCTGTCAGTGAATGTGTGTGTGTAACTGTGACAGTAACTTTGAATGAGTGAGTGTGTATGTCTGTGAATGTGTATGTATTAGTGAAAGTGTGTGTTGGTTAAACAATATGTGTGACAATGACTGTGTATCTGTGAGTGTATGTCAGTGCATGCATCAGTGAGGGCATGTGTCTGTCAAGAAGGGAAATGTGCCTAGGGCAGCACAAAACCAGAATGCACCACTGCTTGCAAGACCTCTATCACAGTCTGCATCTTTCCACACAGAGGAGCTGCTGACCAGAGAGCTGCACACTAGACCAACAGAAATGACACTGGACCAGCAGGTAGAGAGACACTGGACCACCAGGGAATTTATAACTGAAAAATAAAAGTATTTAAATGTGTGGAGGCTTGTTACTAAAATAGCCTCCCCACACTGTCACCAACACATACAACACACACTACAAATAAATGTATAAGTGTATTAGTGCTATATGCATTAGGACGGCACATTGTGTACAGAGAATGTATACATGTGTGTGTTTGTCAGTGAGTGTGTATTTGTCAGTGTGAATGTTTGTCTGTGAGTGTCTGTGAATGTGTGTGTGTCTGTCAGTGATACTATGTCAAATCAGTTAGTTTTTTTTTAAGGGGTCAGCATTTTATCCAAGGACCCAGGCAGCACAATGCCTTGGCTGGCCTTGCCAAGCAACACCTCAAACGCTTTACCATGTTCCACAAACCATCCCTGAACAATTTTGCAGTGTGACAGGGTACATTATCCTGCTGAAAGATTCTACTGCAATCAGGGAACACCCTTACAAAACCCGGAAGTGATTGATACTGAGTGGAGCATGCTGCTATACTCTGTGCTTGAAACAAATAGTGTGAATAGTTTGAAAAAAAATACTCTGTGCTGGTATACCCACCAAAAAGTAAGCGGTTTTAACCTGTTTATAAATGTTGTCGATACTATTCAGTTTGAGGTTTCTGCCTCTCTCTGTCCTATATTACATAGAACCATCTAGCAACTGGGAGCATACCATCCAGATCCTGTCAGCACAGTGTGGGATACTTCCCTCTCAAGTGGAGCTCTTCAAACCCAGAACCAGGGGTGACAGGGCTCTGGTCCATGTGAATTCTCCCTTTTAGCCCCCATTGTGCATTATATCCTATTCAGATAGTCTGCACTATATTTGTTTCTTGTGATTCATTTCCAGATATTTTTTGTCATCAGTTTAAGCGCGCTTATTTTGGTAATATTATTTCTATCTGTGTATACTTCTGGTGTCACTGTGGTACAGTGCAGTTAGACTGAGTGTCTCATCAGCTCTACAGCACTTACACTCTTTTGTTTTTTCTTTAAAAAAAAAAAAATAGGTATTATTATAATTGTATATCGTATAAAATATAATTGTGAGAAAAGGAAAAATGTGTTCTTCTGATGACACATTATTGTAACCTGTACTTGTTTATTATAATTCATGTTTATAGAGATGCACTAACAGAACAAACTTCTAAATAAACATCACAAGGCAGACAGTACATAAAGCAAAAATAATAAAATAAAATAGCCTACAAAATGTTGAGCACCTTCAGCACCAACAAGGAAGTAGCTTACAACTGTCAGCCAAACAGATTTAACAACAGCAAGCTGCACTACTGAAATGTCTACTGTCTTTGTTTTGTGTGTTTGTAATTGTTTGTTTATTTGTGTTTGTTTGTAAAGTAGGAGCAATTAACAGCATGCATATTAGGGAAGATATGTTATCTTTAACATGCCTGTAAGTTACCCAGATGTTTTAAGTGACCCTGTTACTTTTGAGTTTGAGATGGTCATTTTGTAGTCCTGTGCTTAAAAGTAACTAACACTGTGTTATTTTATTTTACTATAACCCCATTATATATTTGGCTTTTGGAGGAGTCGCAATAAACCAAGAGACTGAATATTTAGAAAAAATATCTCTAAAACCCAGAGAGTTTTACTTTCCCATAATACATTAGATGGCAGTGATACATAGCAAGATAGTGCATGGGAATAATGTTTAATGGCTAGTGTTCGTGTAGTCTTGGGTTATGGTTATGTGCATGGTTAAAGGGACACTATAAGCACCCAGACCACTACAGCTCATTGAAGTGGTCGGGGTGCAGTGCTAACCCTGCAGAATTAACTCCACCTCTACCAGACACCCACTAGTGGGACTTCCGGGTTATTAGGCGATTTTTGGGTCATCACCTAAAACCCCATAGGAAAGCATTATACAATGCTTTCCGAGGGGGGAGTCATAATGCAAGCGCAGCTATTGTTGTGCATGCCCATTAGGACTCCCCCGCCAATGTCATTCAGAGGAGCTGAGGAGGAACCTGAACCAGCGCTGAGGGACATCGGCACTGGAATCAGATAGGTGACAGAAGAGGTTTTTAACTCCTTCTGCACCAAGGGGGAGCACTAAAGGGAGCTATACTGCCAGGAAAACCACTTAAATTTCCTGGCACTATAGTTTCCCTTTAATTTTTAGTAATAGTGTAGGGTGTTGGGATAGAGTAGGTGTTAGAGGGGAATTTCGTTTAAGGCAGCATGTGTTGTACATATCTCTGTAATTGGTGGAACTGACAGACACAGGAGGCAGATATTTTATCTGTTGTTATTAAAAGAGAATATAACTCGCACTTATAAAAGCGCTTGAACAATGTTTTAACATAAGCAACAAGTATTTGCTAGGTATTTTTTCTTCTCCCATTTATGAATCTAAACACCCTTATCACCTTTTTGATTACCTTCTACAAAAAGAACATTCCATATATATTAGTTCATGCTCCCTCAATCCTAGTCATCTCTTTAATGCTTTTAACTCTCGTCTTCGCCCTGTTGTGGCCACCCCACAAACTAATCTTTCACGTGATAGCTTTGCAAGTTACTTTACTGAAAAGATTAAACAATTAAGAAATTAATTCTCCATACTTCTCCCCTCTCAATTTCAACCTCACTTGGACCATTCCATCCCTATCCTCTAAGACGTCTCTCCAGCTACTGAACAGGAGGTGGCTGCACTTCTCCTTTCCTCTCGTCCCACCACGTGTCCACTTGATCCCATCCCACCTTATCAGATATTTCGCCCCTTGTCTGGTGCAGTCATTAACGCACTTCTTCAACTGCTCTTTTTCTTCTGGTGTTGTCCCAGCTCCCCTTAAGCATGCTACTGTTGTACCAGTCCTCAAAAAGCCATCTCTTGACCCTACCTCCCCTTCCAACTATCGTCCCATATCCCTGCTCCCTTTCTCCTCAAAGCTTTTTAAAGACTTATCTTTACCCATCTGACCTGCTTCCTCAATTCCAACTCTCTCCTTGACCCTAATCAGTCTAGATTCCGCCCCCTCCACTCCACAGAGACTGCTCTGACTATAGTTACAAATGATCTAATTGCAGCTAAATTCAAAGGCCACTACTGCATACTAATTCTTCTTGACCTCTCTGCTGTCTTTTGACACTGCTGATCATGGCCTCCTTTCCCCAACTCTTCAATCTCTTGGTCTCTGTGACACAGCTATCTCATGGTTCTCCTCCTATCCCTCCCAACACTTCTTCAGTGTCTCTTTTTCCAACTACACCTCCTCTCCTCGTCCTGTCTCAGTCAAAGTCCCACATGGTTCAGTTCTTGGTCCCCTTTTGTTCTCTCTATATACTGCCTCTCTTGGCAAACTCATTAATTAATTTGGATTCTACTACCACCTGTACGCTGACGACACCCAGATATACCTCTCTTCCCCTGACCTTTCCCCTGCTGTCCTACAATGTGTCACCAATTGCCTTTCTTCTATCTCTGATTGGATGTCCTCCCACTTATTGAAACTCAATCTCTCTAAAACTGAGTTTCTTATTTTTCCTCCTTATAACACTGATCCTCCTCCTTCACTCTCTCTGCAGGTTGATGGTACCTGCCTGACCCCATCCTTTCAAGCTCACTGTCTTGGTGTCATTTTTTAACCTGGCCTCAACTTTGCGCCTCATGTCCAGTCTGTTCCTAAAACCCGTCAATTCCAGCTTAAAAACATTGCCTGCATACACCCTTTTCTTAAGCAAGATGCTGCCAAGGAGCTTGTTCATGCTCTAGTAATTTCTCGTAATTCTCTACTAATTGGTACTACCCCCTTACAATCTGTGATGAATGTTGCTGCCAGGCTGATATTTCTCTCCTGTCGCTCCTCTCACACCTCACCCCTCTGTCAGTCCTTACATTGGCTTCCTGAACCCTACAGGTGTCAATTTAAAATACTAACCCTTACCTATAATGTTCTAACCAACTCTAGTCCCTCTTACATTTCTTCACTGATTCATAGGTATGCCCCCTCTCGGTCTCTCCGCTCTACTGGTGACCTTCTTCTTTCTGCAGCTTGCACCCGTACTGCACATTCTCACCTGCAAGACTTCTCACGGGCAGCTCCTTTCCTTTGGAAAAGCCTGCCTCCTCCTGTCAGACTCTCCCATAGTCTTCAATCCTTTAAGAAGTCCCTCAAAACCCATTTTTTTAAAGAATGCTTATGGCCTCCAAGAGTAACTTCTATCTCTTAAACCTTCCTCTCGCTCTCTCCTAAAGGCCACACTCCACTCTCACCTCCAGTTGTTCTACTTTCCCACCATGTCTATTTGGTGTCTCCCTCAATACCATTCATAATGTGTTTTTATACCCCACATCCTCTAGACTGTAAGCTCGTTTGAGCAGTTTGTCCTTAACTACCTATTGTTCCTGTTACATTTTGTTATTGTGTTATTTGGTAAATTCCCCTCTTATTGTAAAGCGATGCAGAATAAGCTGGCACTATATAAATATCAATAATAATAATATATCTAACTGTTACAACTAAGAGTCTTATCTACTAATCAACACAAGTGCATCCTCACAACACTTGATGTAGGAACCTGATGCGAAGTCTGGACGCAGGGTTGCTAAGCAGAATTAAACAAATAATCAAATTCAAACATCAAAACCAATCCAAATTCTACCTGAATTGACAAGTTCAACAAGTGATCTGCAATTATTTTAATTTTATTATTTATATAGCGCCATCAGATTCCATAGTGCTGTATAAATGGTGGACTAACAGACATTTAATTCTAACCAGACAACTCGACGTAGAGGAACCGAGAGGTGG
Source organism: Pelobates cultripes (assembly GCA_933207985.1). Lineage (NCBI taxonomy): Eukaryota > Metazoa > Chordata > Amphibia > Anura > Pelobatidae > Pelobates > Pelobates cultripes. The sequence continues at coordinate 396,068,168 of OW240912.1, read as the reverse complement.
AGGGCCCTGCTCAATGAGCTTACATTCTAGAGGGAGTGGGGTATAGTGACACAAAGAGTAAAAGTAGGGGTACGAAGTAAGTTGTTAGAAAAGTATTCGCTGAGGGCTTAGTAGGTAATTTTTGATAGTTGCAGGAGAGGAGTCATGGAGGGTAGGGGATAAAAACTTGCTAACAGTTTAATTGATATGCTTTCTTGAAGAAGTGAGATTTCAATGATTTTTTGAATGAGTGGAGACTGGGTGAAATTCTTACAGAGGAGGGAAGGGAGTTCCTCAGAAGAGGTGCAGCCCTGGAAAAGTCTTGGAGGCAAGCATTAGAGGTGGGAGTACAGACAGAGGATATACGTAGGTCTTTGGCAGAGCGTAGGGGCCTTGATGGGATATACATGTGTATTAGGGAGGATA
>OW240912.1:396021676-396067663 GCA_933207985.1 Pelobates cultripes | reverse complement strand
ACACACACTGCCCCCATACACACACACTCTACACACATACACTACCCAATACACACACACTGCCACCCCATACACACACATACACTGCAATACTCACACACACACACTGCAACTGTTACACACACATACTGTCCCACACATACACTGCATCCCTGACATACACTGCCACCCTCACTCACACACTACAACCTTCACACACACTCTGCACCCCTTACACATTGCACCACTCACACACACCACTGCTCCTATGCCCTACTACTGCCCCATTTCCCAGAAGACCTCAGGTAAGTTGTCAAACTGTTCTTAAACGGTTTGACTACTTATTCTGGGAGGGGGTCCCGGCACTATTGACACCATAACCACTACACTGAGCTGTAGTGGTTATTGTGTCTGGATTATTTCTTTAAATAATCTACAAGTGCCCCTCCCGAGATCAGGCTCTGGATCCGCCACTGCTAGAGAGACAGTCATTATGATGGCTAGGGGGCAGTCACTATGATGGCTAGGGTGACAGTCACTATGATGGCTAGGGGGGACAGTCACCATGATGGCTAGGGAGGCAGTCACTATGATGGCTCGGGGGCAGTCACTATGATGGCTAGGTGGCAGTCACTATGATGGCTAGAGAGACAGTCACTTTGATGGCTAGAGAGAGTCACTATGATGGCTAGAGAGACAGTCACTATGATGGCTAGGAGGACAGTCACTATGATTGCTAGGGTGACAGTCACTATGATGGCTAGAGGGGACAGAAACTATAATGGCTAAGGGGCAGTTACTATGATGACTAGGGGGACAGAAACTATAATGGCTAAGGGGCAATCACTATGATGACTAGGGGGCAGTCACTATAATGGCTAGGGTGACAGTCACTATGATGGCTAGGGAGGCAGTCACCATGATGGCTAGGGGACAGTCACTATGATGACTAGGGGGCATTCACTTTGATGACTAGGGGGACAGAAACTATGATGACTAGGGGGACAGAAACTACGATAACTAGGGGGCAGTCACTATGATGGCTATCGGGACAGTCACTATGATGGCTGGAGGGACAGTCACTATAATGACTAGGGGGACAGTCACTATAATGACTAGGGGGACAGTCACAATGATGGCTAAGGGGATAGTAACTATGATGGCTATGAGTGTGTCACTATGATGACTAGGGGGGCAGTCACTATGATGACTTGGGGGACAGAAATTATGATGGCTAGCGGTCAGTCACTATGATGACTAGGGGCAGTCACTATGATGACTAGGGGCAGTCACTATGATGACTAGGGGGGAAGTCACTATGATGCTATGAGTGTGTCACTATGATGACTAGGGGGACAGTCACTATGATGGCTATGGGGCACTCACTATGATGATTAGGGGGACAGTCACTATGATGGCTAGGGACAGTCACTATGATGACTAAGGGGACAGTCACTATGATGGCTATGAGTGTGTCACTATGATGACTAGGGGGACAGTCACTATGATGGCTAGGGGACAGTCACTATGATGACTAGGGGGACAGTCACTATGATGGCTATGAGTGTGTCACTATGATGACTAGGGGGACAGTCACTATGATGGCTAGGGGACAGTCACTATGATGACTAGGGGGACAGTCACTATAATGACTAGGGGGACAGTCACAATGATGGCTAGGGGGATAGTAACTATGATGGCTATGAGTGTGTCACTATGATGACTAGGGGGGCAGTCACTATGATGACTTGGGGGACAGAAATTATGATGGCTAGCGGTCAGTCACTATGATGACTAGGGGCAGTCACTATTATGACTAGGGGCAGTCACTATGATGACTAGGGGGGAAGTCACTATGATGGCTATGAGTGTGTCACTATGATGACTAGGGGGACAGTCACTTATCTAAGTGGGGCACCTCACTATGATGACTTGGGGGACAGAAATTATGATGGCTAGCGGTCAGTCACTATGATGACTAGGGGCAGTCACTATGATGACTAGGGGCAGTCACTATGATGACTAGGGGGGAAGTCACTATGATGGCTATGAGTGTGTCACTATGATGACTAGGGGGACAGTCACTATGATGGCTATGGGGCACTCACTATGATGATTAGGGACAGCCACTATGATGGCTAGGGGACAGTCACTATGATGACTAGGGACAGTCACTATGATGCATATGAGTGTCACTAAGGATGACTAGGGGACAACAGAAGTCACTATGATGGCTAGGGGACAGTCACTATGATGACTAGGGACAGTCACTATGATGGCTATGAGTGTGTCACCATGATGACTGTGACAGTCACTATGATGGCTAGGGACAGTCACTATGATGACTAGGGACAGTTACTATAATGACCATAGGGGACAGTCACAATGATGGCTAGGGATAGTAACTATGATGCATATGAGTGTGCTCACCATGATGACTAGGGGCAGTCACCATGATGACTCTGGGGACAGAAATTATGATGCATAGCGTCAGTCACCATGATGACTAGGGCAGTCAACATGAGGATGACTAGGGCAGTCACTCAGGATGACTAGGGAAGTCACTATGATGGCTATGAGTGTGTCACCATGATGACTAGGGGACAGTCACCATGATGGCCATGGGGCACCCACTATGATGATTAGTACAAGTCACTATGATGACTAGGGACAGTTACCATAATGACTAGGGCAGTCACAAATGATGGCTAGGGGATAAAAACCATGATGCTATGAGTGCGTCACCATGATGACTAGGGGGCAGTCACTACCATGATGACTCTGGGGACAGAAATTCATGATGGCTAGCGGTCAGTCACCATGATGACTAGGCAGTCACCATGATGACTAGGGCAGTCACCATGATGACTAGGGGAAGTCACCAGGATGCTATGAGGTGTCACTAAGGATGACTAGGGGACAGCCACTATGATGGCTATGTGGGGCACTCCTACTCATGATGATTAGGGGACAGTCACCATGATGGCTAGGACAGTCATCATGGATGACTAAGGACAGTCACTATGATGCATATGAGTGTGTCACTATGATGACTAGGGGGACAGTCACTATGATGGCTAGGGGACAGTCACTATGATGACTAGGGGGACAGTCACTATGATGGCTATGAGTGTGTCACTATGATGACTAGGGGGACAGTCACTATGATGGCTAGGGGACAGTCACTATGATGACTAGGGGGACAGTCACTATAATGACTAGGGGGACAGTCACAATGATGGCTAGGGGGATAGTAACTATGATGGCTATGAGTGTGTCACTATGATGACTAGGGGGGCAGTCACTATGATGACTTGGGGGACAGAAATTATGATGGCTAGCGGTCAGTCACTATGATGACTAGGGGCAGTCACTATGATGACTAGGGGCAGTCACTATGATGACTAGGGGGGAAGTCACTATGATGGCTATGAGTGTGTCACTATGATGACTAGGGGGACAGTCACTTTGATGGCTATGGGGCACTCACTATGATGATTAGGGGGACAGTCACTATGATGGCTAGGGGACAGTCACTATGATGACTAGGGGGACAGTCACTATGATGGCTATGAGTGTGTCACTATGATGACTAGGGGGACAGTCACTATGATGGCTAGGGGACAGTCACTATGATGACTAGGGGGACAGTCACTATGATGGCTATGAGTGTGTCACTACTATGACTAGGGGAACAGTCACTATGATGGCTAGGGGACAGTCACTATGATGACTAGGGGGACAGTCACTATGTTGGCTAGGGGAATAGTCACTAAATGTTGATTTTATTTAGAGATCAAGTGAGAAATGACCAATAGAGAGGAAAAGGGAGTAGCAATAAATAATCTTTATTTGTATATCATATATTTAATAAATATATAAATCTAGATTTTTTTAACTGTCATCTTCTTTTTCCCTCGATTGCTTCCTTTTTCTGACTTGTTCTGTGAACCAAATGGCAGAAAAATGCACATATCAGTTTACTGCAAAATACATACATAATAAAATATTATATTTTCACTTCTGTTTTGGTTTGTCTGATTTGGTTTCTCAAATCTTTTTCGGTGAATGAAATTCTGTTGAGCTAAACAACCACATGCACAAAATTCTGCTGTTCAAAAACAAATTTTATAACATGACAGGAGGCTTCCTATTTTGCATTAACTCTCTTTACTAAACTCCACAGCAGTAAAGAAAAACGTAAAAAGTAACATTAAATCACTGAGCAGCATAGTATATATAAGGGTCATGCTGCCTGTACACTTCCTCTTTCTTTACTGCTCCACACAGACAGGTCAGACTATTTGGCTCCTCCAGAGCCTTTTTGCATTATTCTGTATTAGTCTGTTATACTTATTTAATTACTTTGCCTTTAATTAGTTTCTGTTTTTGCCTGTGTGTATATTTATATATTGCCATTCTAGGGCTGTGGGTAGGATTAGCCCTTTTTTAGCTTCTCCCTCCCGGCCCCTCTGCCGGCCCTGGGACTCCCTGGGCTCCCCCCTGGGCTTCCCTCAGGTTTTCCTACCTTGGGGTGCCCTCCTGGGCCCCCTACTCGCGACCGGAATTAATCGCGATCTTTTTTGCGCCGGCCGGCCTTAAATTTAGTCCCCGGCTTGCGGCCTACACTCGCGGCCGCCATTTTGGATCGCGGATACCGTGAGATTCACGCGGCCATATTGTTTTTCCTCATGGATCTCTCTGGGGACTCAGTGCTTGCTGTATTAGCTGCCTACCACCTGCTTTTGTGCTAGTGTGAATTCCTGCAGCCTATACTCTGTGACTGTGAGTTTCATCACTGTGAGTGACAGGATTACTTACACTGCATGCCTATACTCTGTGAATGTGATTTCATCACTGCAAGTGACAGGATTATCTACACTGCATGCCTATAATCTGTGGCTGTGAACTTCATCACTGTGAGTACCAGGATTACCTACACTGATAACCTATACTCTGTGGCTGGGTCAGTCAGGTCAGTGCTGCTGCCTGCTTATTATTGCGACCTGCACTTAAGGGTACCAACCCTGTGCAACCGGGGTGAGCCCCCATTATACGTACTTGTGTACCACGCTGCTTATTGGGAGACTAGCTGTTGCAGTTCTCTCTAACTGGGTGAGCCCCAGTTTTTATAAGGTCACCAACTATACCCTGCTGGGGTTTTTTATACTGGGTGGAGTGTTACCCACCACAGGTGCCACGTCAACTGACCCTACGCCTATACATTTAAGACCTGGGTGCCCCTTTTATACTGTGCCTATCCGTGATTTACATCAGCCTACCCTTACCATGGAAGACTCCCAGAACGTCCCTGTGGACTTCCAAGCAATGATCAATGCAGCGGTCGCTGCTTCGGTGGAGAAAGCACTCTCCAAGGCACGCACTACAGAGGCGCCCAAGCCTACCCACAGGCGACCTCGCCAGGACTCAGATTCGGATGTGTCCGACTATCGGACCAGGGAGGATTCCCGTCCGAGGAAACGCGATGAGAAAGGCGAAGATCAGACACTAAAACCTCTTAAGGGTAAGGCGCATGCCAAGCGCAAATCTGCCAAAGCTAGTACCCCGACCCCGCGTCAGGATTACTCTTCGGATGAAGAGCAAGGGCCTTCCCATTCCATGTCAGTGCTAGATGAATGGCAAGCTGACGTCTCTGATTCAGACGACGCTTGGGGTTCGGACGAGAAATCTGTCTCTGCTCTCATGCGGGAGACTCTTCTGGGTGCGGCCCAGACAGAGGGTACTGAAGACACTGCGGATGCAGAACACCCTCTTGATTCGGACACCATTTTAGACCCTTCGGGTCAGGCGATGTTTGATCCCCGCAACATCCGCCACCCCAGATCGGGAGACTGGTCACCCCCAGAACACCTCTCCAGGTTCATGCACCTGTGGCTTCGCAAGCCCCTGGAGAAAGAGGTCCGCAACCGGCTCAGATCCGAATGCCCACGCCCTTCCCTGCCAGATAAAGTGGCTCACACTCCCGAGTTTGATAAGGTTATGACAACCTTCATGATGCGTAGTGGGAGAGACACTCGACGAGGGGTAGAGAAAGGCCTATTCGGCGCACAGGATAACCTGCTGGACTCCATTGGCCCTCTGGCCCGCATCATGTACCTGGCAGATGACGCCCTTGCCAGAGCCGATTCCTTCTCGGCCGAAGACATCAAAGAATGGGCACACGACGTGCGTGAATGGGCACAACGGTGTTTTTGTTTCATTGGAAACACTAATGTTACGCTCTCTTCTGAGAGACGGAAAGCAGCGTTATACCGTATTAACGGTAAATTGGCAGAGCTTGGCACGAAAGAGATTGGGCCCCAGGCACAAGGGAAATTGTTCGGTGAACCGTTCCTCAAGGAACTTAACAAACACGTGAACGTGTTCACTTCACTTAATAAGGCGCAGTCCTCTATGCGCAGAGTCTTCCGGAGCACTACCACCAGAGGAGTTTTTGGAAGGGCTGGCCGGCAACGGGGCCGTGCCGCCAGTCGATTCTGGCCTTCAGGCCCCCGCACTCAACCAACACCTTTCTACCCATCACGGGAGTACAGGCAACAACCTTTCTCCCGAGGCTCGGACAGAGGCCGGGGACCACGCGGACGCGGACGTTCCCGCTTTGCTACAGGTAAGCACCCGTATTCCTCCTTTGTTACCTTGCACCCGCCCCGCGGGCCGTATTTCCCATTCTTTCCAGAATTGGGCCGCTCTGTCCTCAGACAAGTGGATCCTACAAACGGTACAGGGATATGTCATAGACCTAGTAGGGACTCCCCTTCAGACACAACCTCCTCACCCCATCCACGTCATCTTCCGACCAATCCCTCGTCAACGCGGAACTACGCGAACTTCGGGACAAAGGGGCTATCCAGCCGACCTACGATGGGGGAGGTTATTTCAGCAATATTTTCCTGGTTCGGAAGAAGACGGGAGAATTCCGTCCAGTCATCAACCTACGCGGCCTCAACGCGGATGTGGCGTACCGCCACTTCAAGATGGAGGGCATCCACCTCCTGCGGGACCTCCTACAAAGCAACGACTGGTTCACCAGACTAGATCTAAAAGATGCATACCTGTCGGTCCCAGTGCATCCGGATTGCCGAACCCTCCTACGTTTCCTCTGGCACGGCCGTCCTTGGCAATTCACCTGCCTCCCTTTCGGGCTCAGCTCGGCCCCTTGGTGTTTCACCAAACTTCTGAAACCGGTGGTGGCCCACCTGAGATCCAGGGGCGTCCGATGCATCATCTACCTGGACGACCTGCTTCTCTTTTGCTCCAACGAGCACAGACTGCACCAACACACTCATCTCGCAGTAACACTGCTGGAATCTCTGGGCTTCGTGGTGAACCGCCAGAAATCGGAATTGACCCCATCCCAGACGATACAATTCCTGGGCTTCGAGATCGACTCGACTACATGCACTCTAAAGCTTCCAGCCTCGAAGATCTCGTCTATTCGCAAGGAGATTCGCAGAGCACTCCGTCGCGACTCCATCCCTCTCCGCAACCTGGCCAGGATCGTGGGACTCCTCTCCGCCTCCATTCAGGCCATATTCCCGGGTCCCCTCCACTACAGAGCCATGCAACGCCTCAAGGCGAGGTACCTACGCCGCAGGCCCACGTACGATCAAATCGTCCCGGTGACGACGGAAGTTCGCGAGGAACTATCATGGTGGCTGGACAGCATGCAAGCCTGGAACGGCAGGGCCATATTCGGAGACACCCCAGACTTCGTACTGGAGTCAGACGCCAGCTTGTGGGGCTGGGGCGCCACCAACGGGTCCATATCCACAGGAGGAACATGGACAGCTCAGGAACTCTCCATGCACATAAACTGCCTGGAACTCCTGGCAGGGTCCTTCGCGATCCGCAGCCTGGCCCGAGACAGATCCAACTGCTGCATCCTCCTACGCATGGACAATGTCTCCGCAGTCCGATATATCAATCGCCTGGGGGGCGCACGTTCACGTCTACTGTCAGACATCACAAAGGACATTTTCGACTATTGTCTACCCCGCAACATCGCTCTCCAGGCCGAATACCTGCCCGGGGAAATCAACCTCACGGCCGACTGGTTCTCTCGCCACTGGAGGGACGTCAGCGATTGGAGACTGAACACGAGGATCTTCAGAGCCCTGGCGACCCGGAGGGGTCTCTTTCACCTGGATCTTTTCGCATCCCGCAACAACCATCAAACCCCGGAGTTCTTCAGCTGGCTCCCGGACCCGGAGAGCAAGGCGACGGACGCTTTTCTACAACAATGGCCAACGACCGGAGCCTATGCCTTTCCCCCATTTGCCATGATCACGAGAACATTACACCAGATGCGGACGCAACAGGTCACTCTGGTCCTCATAACACCCTTGTGGCAGAGCCAACCGTGGTTTCCGGACCTCCTGGCCACCTCCTGCAGGGATCCTCTTCTCCTTCCATCCTTTCCGGAGCTGCTCACGGATCCCAAAGGGAATCTTCACCCGCTTCTCTTGGAAGATCGACTACCCCTGGTGGCTTGGACTCTTTCCGGGGTTCCTGGCAAGTCAGCGGACTATCGCAGGCTACCAGGGACCTCTTATGGGATTCCTGGGCCCCAGGAACTAGACGCTGCTACCTTTCAGCTTGGACCTCCTGGTCTACTTGGTGCATGGAGCGGGACGCCGATCCATTTACAGCACCTATTCCCATGATTCTCAATTTCCTTTCATCCTTGTTTTCGTCGGGCCGCTCCTATCAGTCTGTTAACGTTTTTCGCTCCGCGATTTCGGCGGCCCATACCCCCGTAGGGGACCTCCCGGTCGGCAAAGATCCTCTCGTCTGCCGCCTGCTCCGTGGTATGCGGCTCCGCCGCCCCCCAGCTCCCAGGTACTCCCACCTATGGGATGTTGGGCTGGTCCTCCGTTTTTTCAGGGATTGGCTCCCTAATGACCGCCTCTCCCTACGCCAATTGTCGGCTAAGTGCGCTTTCCTGCTCTGTCTCGTGTCCTTTCGACGGGTATCAGACGTTCGAGCCTTCGACGTTGACGCCTTCGAGATTGCCCCGGAGGGGGTCACTTTCCATGTTTCCTGTCGCACTAAGTCGGGTTCGACCTCGGTATTCTACCCTTTTTTCCCCAGACGATCTGCAACTCTGCGTCGTGTCCACCCTGCGCAGATACGTTTCGGCTACCTCCTCGCTCCGGAACTCGGCGTCGGGCCAACTCCTAGTCTCCTATGTTCGCCCCCACGCGCCGGTCTCGGTCACCACACTGGCCCGGTGGATTCGATGGATCCTCTCCCTCGCCGGTATAGACCCTACTTTCGGCGCCCACTCCGTTCGAGGGGCGGCGGCTTCCTCAGCCTTCCTAGTGGGGGCGTCACTGTCAGACATCCTCCGAGCGGCGGATTGGTCTCGGGAATCCACTTTCCGTACCTTTTATTTTCGCACTCCCCCTTCTGCTGGGACATCTCTCCTTCAGCGTTAAAATTGCAAAATAGGAAGCCTCCTGTCATGTTATAAAATTGAAGATTATGCTAGCTTTAGTGTACTAATAATCTTAATTTTAATAAGGACAGGAGGCGAGTATTTTCCCTCCCTTTTGTTCCCTACCCTGACTCCTCGGGGGAGTGGATCTCAAGGTGACGGACCTTTTTCTTTTGGCTTGTCAGTGCTTGCTACTTTCCTTGGGGTGCCTGCAGTTTCTATCCCGTCTCTCATCCCAGATCTAGGCCTTAGTCTACCAGGTTACGTTGCACCACATGTTACACATAACACGTATTACCTTACATTACACTCACTCCTGTGTATATCATCACTTAGGTTGACACACTCTGATATGGCTCTCATGTGTGACCAGTTACGGTTCAGTACCTAACCTATTTCATACTCTTCTTTCAGTGTAATCCTCTTCAGGACCTCCACTGGTTGTTGGTTTGGTTACCCTCACGACTCCGCTTACGAGGATAAAGGCTTTGTTTCGTCTTCTCCCGAACTCGTTTACCAGGAGTCTCATCAGGTTCTGCTCACCAGAGACCGTTGTTGATTGTTTCGTTGGTTTCTATCGTTTCGAGCTCAGTCTGGACTTGGATGTCGCTTCAAGAAAGAGGAAGTGTACAGGCAGCATGACCCTTATATATACTATGCTGCTCAGTGATTTAATGTTACTTTTTACGTTTTTCTTTACTGCTGTGGAGTTTAGTAAAGAGAGTTAATGCAAAATACTCGCCTCCTGTCCTTATTAAAATTAAGATTATTAGTACACTAAAGCTAGCATAATCTTCAATTTTGTTCCACCATGCACTTGTCAATTAATTTAAATAAACAAAGACAGAATATTTTTTGGATATCTTTTCATAGTCTAGTGAGGGGCAGTCACTAGTCTAGTGAGGGGCAGTCACTAGTCTAGTGAGGGGCAGTCACTAGTCTAGTGAGGGGCAGTCATCTATCTAGTCTAAGGGGCAGTCATGTTTTGATATCTTTTCCTATTTAGTTAATAACATTTACATTTTAACAGAAAAAATTTTTTCAAATACACATCTATCTAGTCTAGTGATTTAGCAATCCATAAGCATTGCAGAGGATAATTGTTTAACTGTAACAGAAAGATTAGTCCCGGTTTGAGAATGTGAACGTTAGTAAAACAAATACTGAGCTTCTGTGAATGATGCTAAGTAAAATGTTGGCAAAAGCCTTTATTTGAAAAACTTCATGAAAATAAAAAGTTGTGCAAAATCTATTTACGCTGCTTAACAGATTGCTGTAATAACTAGAGGTACACTATTGTAACCAGAACCTCTACAGCTTAATGCAGTTGTTCTGGTGTCTAGAGCCTGCCTCTGCAGGCTTTTTAATGTAAATACTGACTTTTCAGTGAAAAGGCAGAGCTTATATTGCTGCCTAGTAACACCTCTAGTGGCTGTCACTCAGATGGTAACCAGAGATATTTCCTATCACAGTGCTGCACAACGAGCAACACTTGCATTCAGTGTTTCCACGCTCTGTATGGAGGTGCTGAATATTCCCCATAGAGATGCATTGATTCAGTGTATCTCTATGACGAGATGCTTATTGGCGCAGCTTGGCGTTTTGCTGCGCATGCTAAATAGAAAACCATTAGATGAGCAGAGATCATAAATATTGATATCAGCCAAGGAAGTGGAGCCCAAAGGGTGAGAACAGCGTTGTGTGGGAGAAAAGGTTGGTGATCAGAGCTGGGCCAGTCACCTAAACAGCTACACCAGCATTATACTATCAGGAATACATGTTTGTATTCCTGGCACTATAGTGTTCCTTTAATCTTACTAATAATCACTCCCTAAATTGGTTTGATTTTCCCTTTTCATACAGAGCACAGAGTTGTGGAGTTCCCCAGAATTCCATTACTGGGCCGTATCTCACCTGCACTATCTCACCTGTATATATATATATACAGACCTGTATACCTCAACAAACAACACAATAACAAATAAATATATGATGTAGAATCCCTCCTCCAAAAAACTATATGTATGAGAAAAATCCCTGACTAGAAGGGGATTATCATATCTGGTGATACATTGATCTCTTATTAGGCTCAAAATGATAAACCACAGCACTGTTGGATACAGTACATTCAAGCAAATTATTAAAGCGGCACTGTCATGCTGAATTTACCTTTCTTTAATCGATTCCTCTTCTCTCCCTCTGTCAGGATCTGTTCTTCATTTCAATTCTGCCCCTACTCGCTATACTGCAAGTAGGGACATGTCTAGTAAACAGTGAGCAGCCTGTGACTTCTAACTGTTAACCCCCCCAGTATGCCCCTTCCCGAGCCCCCACTCATGCCACGTGAGTTGGGGCTATTAAACTGAACAGGGGACCTTTTGCCCTCCCTGGCCCCCACCCCTGAGCGGCGGATGGGGGCCCTAAGTAACAATAAGGGGGGACCTATTGTCCTCCCCCATGGCCCCCACCCATGAGCGGCGGGTGGGGGCCCTAAATTAAAATGTTAACCCCTAAGCCCCTAGTCACCCTCCACCCAAAAAAAAATGAATAAACCCCTACCTACCCCCCTCACCCTAAAAATAGTGAGGGGGAAACAATTAAACTAAATCCCTGTAAATAAGAAAATAACTTACCATTTGATGTCTACTTTTTTCTAAAATCTTCTTTTTTCAGCCCCCCAAAAAGGCCAAATAAAAGTCCATAATACTGTTGGACTTTGAAATTAAAAAAAAAAACCTGATCAAAAAAAAAAAAATCTGACGAAAAAAAAACCAACGACGCTAAAAAATTAATCCATCTTCACCCAGTGAGGGCACCACGCAGACTGAGCTCCGCAAGGCGGGGAAAGGCTTACTAAGCCTTCCCATGCCCTGCAATTAAGCCAACCAATCAGAGTGCTGTGACAGGCAAATGAAGAGACTGACAGGTATGTCTCTACATTTACCTGTCACAGCACTCTTATTGGTTGGCTTGAAATCCACCAATCACAGTGCTCTGTGTCATTTTACACAGCATGGGAAAGTTCTTTGGAATTTTCCCATGCTGTGTAATTTGACTCATAGCAACACTCTGATTGGTTGCTATCAAACAACCAGTTAGAGAGTTATGAGTCAAATTGGGGACACTGGGGGGTTGGAGGGGGGGGCAATAGGTATTTTTTTGTTTTGCAAGAAAAGCCCTTTACTAGAAATGCCCTTACTTGCGATATAGCGAGTAGGGGCAGAATTTACTAATACTAAGTAATTTTTACTTAGTATTAGTAAATATGGCTGAAAGACCAATTTAGGTCCTTCAGCCTTTTGGTAAATAGCTCCCTGATACTGTGGGAATTAGGGAGCTATTTACTAAGCGGCTGCAAGATGCAGCTGCGGCACGAAACGGATCTGAATTTCATTCATTTGAATGAAATTCTGATTCTAACAAAGTCCCGAATTGCGTCCTAACACGAATGGAGAAACTGTTCTCATTCTGTTAGGATGCAATTCGGTAGTTTCACTGGCGTTCTGTCTAAGTGACAGGACGTTCGTGAATACTGACAGGAAGCACCCCAAGGTCACGGATCAAAGGTAAGAATTGTGGGAAAATTGCTTTGATCATCGGAAAAATGCTCCTCCGCTGGTCATAGCTGGTCAGGCGTAGGAAACCTCTATAAGACAAAGTAGTCCCTAGAGCAGAAAGGAAGAAATTAAGAACAGATCCTAACAGAGGGAGAGAATAGGAATCAATTAAAGAAAAGTTCGGCATGACAGTGCCGCTTTAATTGAAACAATTATCCTTCTTAAAAGGTAACAGATTCAATTACCTGATATATGAGTTGTTACAATGTAGCATTTAGAGGTAAACCTCTTTAAGGATTTAATAACCAGTTGTCTATGTGGTTACTACTTTCATGCCAATCCACAAATTATGAAAATGCTTGTTAGTCTTAGTTGGAGGACAGGGGAGGCTGATATTAAGTGGTAAATGAAGTAACAGATTAATCCTACTAACATCCAAAATGATCCAGTCTATTGCAATCTCATTTGAGAGGAGATAGTCTTAGGTCATTCTACTCATTCACAGGCAGTATGTACGATCCTATTCATCATCTCAAACATGATGGTGCACAAATCATATGTTGCACTTCATATATTGCATGAGATAGACAAGAAATGTCAGAAAGGAAAAATACCTTGGTTTTAAAGAGCAAATTGCTGACAGCCTACTATTACCACTCCCTCTTCCTTAGACTGGAACTAGAGAAGCAAGATATAGAGCAGTGGTAGTCAACCTTTTTCTTCCTACCACCCACTAATGCATCTTTCTTGATGGAAAAATGTCCTTACCGCCCACCAGTTTTCGCGCAAGTGCAGAATATTTTTTAAAAAGGAGGGCGTTTTTAAAAAAAAATAAATGTACGTACATTTATCTTTTTATTTCTACTTAATGCATGTTTATAATGTTTTTAACTTTATAATGTTTAATGAGAAAACAATAAAGTAAATTGAAATTACCTTTACTAGTGATTAATGAGATCCTTGATGCTGATGCTGCGAGACTAAATATTTGATATCTGGTTCGCTTTTCATAAGGAACAAACGAAGGTATATTATTCTATACTATATTATCCTAGTCTGTTAGTAGTGGTTCAACTTGCCCCACCCCCAAGGGGGGTTGTATTTTATGTTTATTATTTTAGAATTGGTTATTTATAAAAAAAAATAAAAAAAAATCCCTCTAAAGTAGTACTAATTATTATATGTATTGGAATGTTTACGTTTGTATCCTTATGGGAAGTTGCCATGTAAATATCTAAACTTGGTTCTATGTTTAAGGGGAACTAGGGACTCTTGGAAATGTTGATTGTGAGTATGTTTCGTTTTTTCTTCTGTTTGGTTGGTTTGTTCAGGGTGGGTCTTTATGTTTTAGAATCTAGCCCTGCTTTAAGTTTGAAACTTGATTGTATTGCCAGTAACCATGCCTAATATTGTAACTTGATTTTTCTGCAGTTATCTTTTACGTTTTGGGGGGTAATATAATGTAAACGATGAAGCAGAGTGAGTCAGTCATTTTGCACATGTACTTTGCCTATTTGAGTAACCATGTGATAATTACCTATGAGAAAGTGCTCTGCTGCACATGAAATGCATTAGAGATTGCCTCAAACCATGCTAACTAAGCTTGTCATTTCAAGAATTTTTTCAATAAAAAAACATTTTATTTGTACCCTATATGTCACGGAATGCTATTTATCTTTAACTATTAGCAGCAGTTCCCAAAAATCCTAGGCATGAATTAACATTATGTACTGATTCACATAATAAGACATTAATGGCTAGATTGCTCCAATCAGTTAAAAGAGATAATTGACGTGGCAGGTGACATTACCCTTTGATGGCCATTGGAGTGATTTTAGAAAACCTCCAGATCTTTAAATGTGCATAGGGATTTGGAGCAGTGCGGAAGTAAACTTTTTCTTTGTTTTTCATTGTATGTATTGTGACTGATATGTACTATACTCATTGCATATACTCATTAAGTGTGCGTAGGGATTTGGGATAGTGCGCAAATACCTTTTTCTTAGTTTTTTTAAGGATAAGGATTATCTAAACCTAAAGCTAATTATTCAATACCTATACCCTTTTTAACATGCCCATCTAAAGAGCCTTAAGCAGTGGGGGCGTTATTGCTGTCATACAAATGTTACCATCCTAATTCAGGTTTAGAGCATTTCTTTTTTAAACTAAAACCACAAGTTTCTTATAATGAGTTTAATTAATATGTGGCATTAGTATAAATCAATGCAAATATCAGAATGTTTAGACGTGTTTGATTACTGCGTCTATTCCCGAACTAGTCCTACAGATACCTTCAAGCATTCCGTTGGTAGAATTCCAACAAACTATCTTGCTAAGTTTCACAGATAAGCCTTAATGATACAGCACTCAATTGACCAAAGCAATCCCATTAAAATATGACATCCCCATTCACACATTTCTAAGCCTTTGTGAGGGTAATGATAAAATCTGATTTGTTTAGAATTGATATATAATCAGGACCTGAATTTGTTTCCAGGAGATATGGGCATTAAAAGGCATTATGTTTCGCTTGGGAATATAAAGGCATGCCTCGACACTAAGTGGCTGCATTTTCAGGATGCTTGCTTTCACAAGCCGTCCATTAATATATACAATACTCCTAGCCTGAAGTTGTTTGCATTCAGTTATTATCACTTGTCAGTAGTTCCCAAAAACTGTGAATTTAAAGAATGCATATCCAGAAATAGTCACAATATTAAATAACAGGTTTTTCTTTATTTAATTTTCTTTTAAATAGTAAAGCAACTCACAAAAATCTAAATTCAAAAATGCAACACACTTCATAAAATGTATACTTGAAATTTTCACAAAGAAACATAGAAACATAAACGTAGAAACATAGAATGTGACGGCAGATAAGAACCATTCGGCCTATCTAGTCAGCCCAATTTTCTAAATACTTTCATTAGTCCCTGAACTTATCTAGGATAGCCTTATGCCTATCCCACGCAATTCTTAAACTCCCTCACTGTGTTAACCTTTACCACTTCAGCTGGAAGGCTATTCCATGTATCCACTACTCTCTCTAAATTAAGACTATGTTCACTGAAAAGACAGTATTTACATTAAAATGATTGCAGTGGTATACTATACTCACCAGAAAAAATACATTAAGCTACAACATGGCATAGAGGGGGGGTGCCTCCCCCTCCATATTTAATCCTCTCTGGAACACCTTAGTGCTCAGTTGTATCATTATAGTTCTCAAGTTCACTTGCCCTGTTGCATCTTAGCCTTATTCTGGTTCCTGGTATTCTAAACCCATGCCTGTTTTATTGCTCAAAAACCTATGCTACCTGAACTGACCATGTCTTCTTCCTAAACACATTGGGGGGGACAGCAGGAAACATTTTATGTAGTTTCATGGGGGTTAGGTACTACCTGTAAAGCACTATCCTATTGGCTTCCATGTGGGAGTAGCATGCCGTCCATTTTATGAAGCCGTTCAAGGCTTGTAGTCATTACTCATCTGTTAGCTTTGCCCCTATGTCTTGTTCCCACTGGCTCTTACACTCTGGTTTATTCTGGGGTGTCAGTTCTAGCTAGGTTTTGTAACAGAACGACAGGGCCTTGGGTTTTTTAGGTGCCGTCCAGCATCTATCAAGTGTCAGTTAAGGTGTGAGCGGAATTGAGTAATTTCCAGACGCCATGTGTAGAACTTGGAACGTCAGGAGAATTTTAAGCGATGGTAGTGTGTTGAGATGTTCCACAGTTTCTGTAGGTCTGGGAAGGATCTGAAAGTGTGCCTGTCATATAATTGGGCAACCTGGGTGAGACCCAAGTTTCTCCATGGGAAGGTCTGGGGAAAGTGCTTTGAACACCATCAGTGTAGCTTTCGGATGGAGATGTTATTTCCAGGCCATCGAACCCATAAATTTGTCCCAAAATTCCAGGACCGTCGTTGTAGTCAGGAGAAGTTTAGGTTTTAAGATGCGTAAGGATATAGGTGTCCATATAGGGTCTGTGTGGGTATTTGATTTCATTCCATGTCCACCTATTGGTTATCCCCCCGAGGGGCATGGGGGATTATTCCTGCAGCCAAAATGGTAGCTTTGTAGTATAGTAGAATGTTTTGGAGGCCTGTTCCTCCTCTGCTGGTAAGATTTTGGAGTAGGCTTAGGGGTAATCTGGCCTTTTTCCCCATCTTAGATAAAGGAGTTACCAATAGACTGTAAGGACTTGCAATATGATAGGGGTAGAATTATAGGTATCATTCTGAAGCAATATAGTATGCGAGGGAGGATCATCATTTTGAACGAGTAAATTTTGCCTAGCAAGGAAAGTTTGAGTCATGACCATTTATGAGTTTCCTTCTTGCAATTATGCAAGAGGGTAGTGAAGTTATGTTTCATGATGCCTGCCATGGTTGTGGGGATCCTGACACCCAAATAGGTGATATAAGAGGATCTCCAATCCATGGGGTAGAGAGTGCACATGTTCTGGATAGTTGTCTTATGTAGTCCCACAGGGATGGCTTGAGTTTTGTCCTGGTTTAGGCGATAGTGGGACACCTTTCAGAAGGGATAGTAAGGGGGCCATAGATCTTGCCTGGTTTGAAAGAGCTACGAAAATGTCATCAGCAAAAAGAGCCAGGCAATATTCTCTGTCCATAAATTTAACGCCTGTTATTTCGACATGGTTTAGGATCTTCCAGGCCAGTGGCTCTAAAGATAGTATGTGTAAGAGGGGTGACAAAGGGCACCCCTGGCGAGTGCCATTTGTAATGTAGAAAGGTGAGCAAAGGAACCTTGGCTGCTGGGGCAGTGTATAGGGCCATTATGCCATTAATAACCTCCGGGGGAAAAACAAAGTTTGTTATCGTGGAAGTAGATTAGTAAATCTTAGGTTATTTGCTCCACAATGGAGGGGTCAGAAAATAAGTGGTCATTTAATCTCCAGCTTCCTTTGCCCCTGTTAGGAAACTGCTCTTTCATTGATAGCATTATTGGGGTGTGATCTGACCATGTAATTAGGCCAATGCTTGAGTCTTCAACTTTCGATATGGAGGCTTCGGGAATTAGAAATCTACCCGGGAGTAGCAGTTGTGGGCTGCTGTCTGGCAAGAGAAGTCCCTCTCTGTAAGATGCATTATTCACTAAGGATCTATGAACCCATGAGATAGGATAGTTTTACATATCTTTGCAGAGAGTGCAGACCTGCGCTTTATAGTGCAAGTGTCAAGATCTCATGTGTTAGAGGAATCAAGCTTGCTGTTAGTAAAAAATTAGTGTCGCCTCCAATGATTACCTCCACGAAGGACTACATAGTAGTCAGACTAAACAGTATTTCAACAAAGGCGTATTGGTTGTCATTTGGACCGTACACATTTATAAAGGTATATGGATTATTGTTAACATAACATTGCAGAATGAGATATCTACCTCTCTTATCCCCAAATTTTCAAATTAGTGAGAAAGTCTTTGCTGATTAGAATGGATACCCTGTGTTTTTTAGCAGAGTAGCAAGTGTAATAATCTATTGCGAACTTGGGGGAACTAAATTTGGGTCTATGACCCCATTTAAAATGCATCTCTTGGAAAAAACGCTATGTGTGCCCCTTTGGATGCAGCACCTCTTAAGGCCAGACGGCATTTATTGGGCGAATTAAGCCCTTTCACATTTAGCGAGTATATATTAAGCATCGTGGATATATAGGTTGGAAACAATACCATTCCAGCCTGGCTGTGGCATGGTAAGGTAACTGTCTTCTAGATGAGACCCCAGTGTTAGGACAGTCCCCAAGGTGCCAAGTTAGTGTGCCAGTCGGGGGCTCAGAAAACATATTGGGGGTGCACCCATGCACTGCCAGGTGGGGAATGGGTTTTACGGGCCGGTTGTGAACTTTGGAAGGATTTGCAAAACAAAATAACTGAAGAAAATAACATGGAGGTAACTATGTACAATATTCTGTTTATCGTGCCTATGCGGCATGATATTAGCAAGAACGGTTTTGACAGTGGCTCTAGGATTAAAGCAACTACTGGGGTATAGAGAGTGTGAACTTTATCCTGGGGATTACTTGTTAGAGAGCAAGGGTTATGAGCGCCGTGTGGTATGGGATAGCTCATCATCTGCCCTTGGTTCACTGAGACATAACATATTAACAGTGCTAAGAGACATACAACCGAAGATTATAAATGCATGCATAGGTTTAACTATAATTGTGGTTCGTATATGACCTGGCCTTAGTGCCAATTATAGAGTTGGAGGTAGCAGTGTAGTGTCCTTAAACGTCAGCAGTTGTGCGATACAGGAACTTTAAACCAATCTCTTTTAAGTCTCACTGGGGAGCCCTTCTGTGTAGCCGGGTTCATTGTGTCCATCTGCAAAGAAACATTCCATTCTTGGAGGAGCTTCTTCCTGTCTTCTGACAAAAGGATAGGCTTCGCAATCCTGTTCCTCTTCACCAAGAGCTTAGTTGGAAAGCCACATTTATACAGGATATTTGCTGTGAGAAGTGCCGCTGTAATGGGCGTGAAAGTGCGTCTCTTTAACATCATGGACGATGATAAATTGGTAAATAATTTGATGTGTTCAAATTTCCCTTGTAGAGGGCCTTGTGTGCAGGAGGCTGACATCAAGCTGTCTTTTACGGTGTCATAGTGCACTTTGGTTATGTTGTCTCTTGGTTAGGTTAGATCCAAGTGCTTGGGAGGCGATGTGTGTGGTCTAAAAGGAGGTCTGATTCATTGAGATTTGGTATCAGTGCTTTGAATAAAGTTTGTACATACTTTGTGAGTTCTTGAGATTTGATCGATTTCAGTACCCCTCTGACTCTTATATTGTTGTGCCTATCCCTGTCTTCGTGGTCTGCCACTTTCTCTTCAAGGTGTATGAGTTTCTTTTCCATAGAAGAGTAAGCCTCTGCTAGAGAGTTGTGGGCGTCCACTATCTCTTCCATTCTGGACCGGATCAACGGTAAGGCCGTAATGTGCATATTCAGTGTTTTCTGCTTTAATTTCGTGGACATTGCTGTTAGGAAGGTTGTCCTTGCAAATTGGATCAGTTAATCGAGTTTCACGGCTGTATAATCACGCTGCAGGAACCACAAGGCCAGGGCGCTCTAAGCTCACGCATCTGCTCCCATGCGCTGCTAGGACATGCCCCTCGGTTATTTTTTTTGAAGGAATGAAGACTGGGATGAGAGTCTAAAGGAGGAGAGAAGGCAGTTCCATTGACACGGTGCAGCCCTAGAGAAGTCTTGAACTCGGGCGTCAGGAGTGCAAGAATGAACAGATGATAGATGTATTTCAATTGTAAGGGGATATACTTATAGAATACATCCATGAAGATCATATTTCAAACACAAGAATACTCTTTATTCCCCCAATGATCATGTAAACTTACCTAATTATAAAAAATAAAGACCATGCCAGCAGATTTAATGGGACATTTGATTTAGTCTGGCCATTACAAAAACAGATGTCTATTTGCTCTTCAGGATAATCTTAGGTATATCCTAAGTGTTTTTGCATTCCTTTACTACTTACACTGGGGTAGAATTGAAGATCTCTATAAATATACAGATTAAATTAATAAATAAGTCAAGCCACCTCAGTGTGATATGTAAATTATAGCCACATTACCAAATTGCTCACATGATTACTAACAAGAACATTAGCAGGGTTATTCACTGAATGGACAAAATCCTGTAAAAACTATCAAATTCTGACCACATTGGTCTTTTTGTTATTTACTAAAGACATATGCAGTCAGGATTTGGTTGGTTCGACAGATTCTGTAAAATTTGGATGAGCTTGCGAAATCACTAATATCTGCATCTAAACCAATTTACAGTACCGGAATTGGAGATTTATCAATAACCGCATAAATGTCAATGAGGAACCAAATGGTGGCCAATAATAAACCGAATAGCAGCGCTATTTCACAGACTTTAATGGCTTTAATGGCTGCCCAGTAGCTGGTTCTAAATGGTTAGTAGATATGCTCCCAGCTATGCTACCGGCATAGGGAGGTAGATTACTATTATAAGATTATTGTAGTAATATTGGGGTCTTATTGACTCAAGAGAGCATCCCAAACCTGCAACCAAGGTTTACGTAAGCTGGAACAAAAACATAAAACAGTTCCCACTGAACAAACGCTATATGATTTAAAAGCATGTAGATTAAAGATTAAAAAGCTTTTGTTAGATGAAGCAGTATGGCAGTTAAAAAAATCACGTAGATATTTTTATGAGAAAGCTAATAAAATAGACGCCCCTTTGGCCAGATGCTTAAAACCACAAACACATTTTAATCCTATCTCATCCATTAGAAACGCTTCAGGGTCATCACCAGAGGATGTTTATGGAGTATTTCGGGAATATTTTTCTAGATTATATAGTCAATTTAAAAATAAGAATATAGAAGGTACAGATCAGGAGATAAGACTGAGAGAATTTTTGAATAAGATAAATTTACCCCAAATCCCTAAAAATGCTTTAGAAGGATTAGGGACCAAAATATCTTTAGAGGAAATTAAAGCGGCATGCTTTTCTATTAAGGGGGGTAAAGCACCAGGGCCAGATGGCTTTAGTAGTAGTTATTATAAAATATTTCAACACACTCTTATGCCATATTTACAAGAGGTCATAGATGAAATTTGTCAAAGCGGAGTTCTTCCAGCCGACCTTACAATGGCTAAAATTGTTCTTTTACCAAAAAAAGATAAGGACCCTTCTTCAGTGGGAAATTATAGGCCTATATCATTAATAAATGTTGATATAAAAATTATAGCTAAAGTCCTTGCCCTGAGATTCTCTCCCCTACTTCCTTTTCTGATTCATCCAGATCAGGTAGGTTTCGTTCCAGGTAGACAGCTGTATGAGAATACACGTAGAGCACTTAATGTTGCTTGGGTTATGGCAGTAGGGAAGACACCATCAATACTTTTATCATTAGATGCAGAAAAGGCATTTGATAGGGTCGCCTGGCCTTATCTATTTTATTTGCTTCAATATTGGGGCTTTCCAGTCAATTGCATTACTATAATCCGTGCATTATATTCAAATCCCCAAGCAACAATACAGCTCCCTGGCTCAGTTAATACTCCGTTTGGAATATACAATGGAACACGTCAAGGATGCCCTCTCTCTCCTATTTTGTTTGCACTTATATTGGAACCCCTTCTGATCCATATCAGGGGAAGTGGCAATATACAGGGTATTCAAATAGGGAGGGAGATTTATAAAACAGCGGCTTATGCCGATGATATTTTAATCTCTATAGCAAACCCTTCTGAATCTATCCCTGAATTGTTTAAGTTGATAGAACAATTTGGAGCCATCTCAGGCTATAAGGTAAATTATAATAAATCGTGTGGAGTGCCTTTTCATTTATCTGAGATAGAACAAGACCAGCTAAAAATTAAATTTGATATGAGTATAGATAAATCTCTAAGCTATGTGGGTATTAAAATTGGATACGATTATAATACATTATTTAATGACAACTATGTACCTTTGATTAAAACTTTGAAAAAGGACCTAGAGAATTGGCATGATAAGCCAATTTCATGGATTGGCAGAATTCATTCTATAAAAATGAATATTTTACCGAGGCTTTTATTTCTATTTCAAGCATTGCCTATAAAGGTCTGTAAAGAGGACTTATTGGGTATTCAGAAAGCTATAGACACATTTATTTGGCAGGGCAAGCGACATAGGATAGCTAGAACTCTCTTGTATAGACCGAGAGTTAAAGGGGGACTAGGTCTCTCCAATTTAATTATTTATTATTATGCAGCCCAATTGGCTCAAATTGTTGGTTGGCATGCAAATCAAGGGAAATACAGATGGGCGGATATGGAGGAAGATTTAATGACACCAGACTCGCCAGGGTTGTATATGTGGTTGAATAAGGTTTCAAGACCAGGGTTGAAACAAATATGCCCTTCTACGGCAAACTCCCTCCACATTTGGGATAAACTTAAGTTAAAACATGGTCTAACTAATTTCCCTTCACCCATGACCCCTGTTTTTCGGAATAGACAATTTATTCCTGGTATGGAAGAACACAATTTTCAAGGCTTAAAGGCAGGAGGAATCTATAGATATGTAGATCTTTGGTCAGAAGGAGAGGTAGTTTTATTTACTAGTTTGTTGACCAGAGTAGAACTGAGGACAGGAGATTTTTTTCGTTATTTGCAGATTAGAGATTTTGCGTATTCAATGGAGGTAAAAACGGCAGTTAAATTCCCCTTCACTAATTTTGAAAAAATGTGCAAAATAGGTAGGTTAAAGGGAGGTCTTATCTCTGATTTGTATAATCAACTAAGTGAGGAACCTACGGTTTGGGCTCCATTAAAGTATATATCCTATTGGGAGGCAGATTTAGGTTCTTCTTTGGAAACTAAGGATTGGATAGATATCTGGGAAACAGCATCCAAAATATCGATTTGTGTAATCTCGCAGGAACAAATGTTTAAGATATTATTTAGGTGGCATGTGACCCCTGTTTTTTTGTACAAAATAGGTAAAAATTTGACGGATCTTTGTTGGAGGGGATGTGGTTTACAAGGGACATATTTACACATGTGGTGGGATTGCCCAAAGATTAAAAGCTATTGGGAGGAAATAAGGGAGCTAATACAAGTGATAATACAGGGAAATATAGAACTCAATCCTTGGATATTTTTGCTATCGAAATCAATAGCAGGTATACCCTGCCATTCGCAGAAATTAATATTTTTTATTTTATTGGCCGCACGTAGATGTATAGCCGCTAGCTGGATAAATCTAGATTTACCATCAATGAGAGAGGTGGAATTAAAGATTCAAGAAAATTATATAATGGATGAATTATCATGTAGAGTAAGACATTCTTATTATATGTTTGGTAAGGTCTGGGAACCCTGGAAGGTTTATGCGAATAGGAAGGGTATAGGTAGATAGAGAGGCAGAGGGGGGAGAGTGTATTAAATGGGTTTTTTTTTTTTTTTGTGTGTAAAAATTTGTATTGATGAATAACTCAAAATGGTGAAATTAGAGCTTAAATGCAATCTTTTAGGTAATATTGCTGTTAAATGCATGTTAAAGATTGTATAATGTATAATGAGTTCTTTTTTGTTGTTTTTAGTGTTAAATAAAGAAAGAATAATAAAAAAAAAAAAACCTGCAACCACAATTTAAGTGTTATTTGAGGAAGCTATATAATTAAACAAGAACCAACTTGTACAGTTTGGACTCAAAATGCTAATTAAGAAAATATTTCCAATTAACCCATGTTGATTTTGTATTTTTAATTCTTGGCCTATTTATTTAGGTTTATTGTTAAATTAACGCATCTCATTGCTTAGTGAATATACCCTTTTTTGTTATACAGCCATGTATATTGCAACTCTGTATCTGATTGTGGTGAGTTGAAATTGAAAAGATTAAAAATACAGTTAGAAACAAAAAGAAGACTGGACTAATAGATGATCCAGTAAACTCAAAATCAAATAAAATGTTCTGCTTATTTTCTTTCATGAATAAAATATCATCATTATATTAACTTTCTGTTTTACTGAAAAGGGAAATGCTCTGCGGGCATTTACGATGACAGTAAACTTTTTACGGTAACTGTTATCAGTAGCTTTCAATTTGCTATGTTGCAGATTGAGTATAGATTGATAAGGAAAATTAAACAACCTTTTCCTCTTTTTCAGACATAAACATTTTTTTGTAACATTTCATAATCATTTTCTTGTAAATGTTGCTGTGAGTTATACAGCTGGAATTAAAGTAAAATAAGAGGAGAAAACATGTTAAACTTTATGTTTTTTATTATTATTTTCATTATTATGTTTAACTATATATAATGCAGAGTCAAATCTCACTTACCATGACGTAAAAACATATCTCATTAATCTACAACTTGCATCATGCTTAAACAAAACCACACAGTGACCAGGTCCTCTAAAGAAGAAGGATGTCTCAATAAAAGTATAAAATGTAAAAATAAAAAAATTACTTTACTTCTTAAAGGGATACTATAGGCATTTAAACAACTTTAGCTTAATGAAGCAGTTTTTGTGTATAGATCATGCCTCTGAAGTCTCACTGCTCTATTCTCTGCCATTTAGAAGTTAAATCACTTTTGTTTCTGTCCATGCAGCCCTAGCCACACCTCCCTTGGCTTTGACAAACACACCCTATAATAAAAATGGCTTCCTTTTCAATCAGATCTTAACGTGATTTTTTTTTTGGGGGGGAGGGAGGAGTTTGTGCAGTGATAACAGAATATCAGAGACATTTCGGGACAATACATTATAAAATATCAGTTCACAATCCTTATGTATGTCTGAACTCGTGCACAATTTTAAAGTAATAATAGTAGATAAAAAAAAGCATGGCAGATAGGCGTCAAAGAGCAAAACAGTGACAGGGACTTAACCCATGCTAGCTAGGATTTCATCATAGACTAAGAAAGAGTGAAATGCTTGAATATAAGAAATTGCAAAATCATAAACTGATAAGGTTAGCTAAGCCAACATACTGTGGCTACAGAGTTGTGGCCTTAGTGATATACAAGTCTATAATCAATGGCTGTGCCTTAAGTACTATGGAGACAGGCCTGCATTTAGAGTCCTGATCAGCCTATCCTGGGCAGAACATAGCCTCTCGGTAGATCCTGTAGCGAAAGTCCCAGCAGTCCAAACAGAGATGTACCTGTTGAGCGGTCAGGGTACCCCCAGGGTAGAAGGTCCATCCCTCTGCTAGGTACTTCTCTCTGGGATTGAGCACAGCATCCACGTGGTCTTTTAATGGCCATCAGGGAGGTATGCTGAGATCTCTGCAGTTTTCTGCATGGCATGGA
Organism: Pelobates cultripes; assembly: GCA_933207985.1. Lineage (NCBI taxonomy): Eukaryota > Metazoa > Chordata > Amphibia > Anura > Pelobatidae > Pelobates > Pelobates cultripes. The sequence continues at coordinate 396,041,849 of OW240912.1, read as the reverse complement.
GGCAGGGGCCCACCATGGTCCAGCGATGTTCTCTCTATCAGGTGCATCAGCCACCTCGGAAATGCATAAACCTGTTACCCTACATAAGCTCGATTTCATAGGAGCCTGTGAAGGATCTCTAGTGTTTGAAGTGTAGGCAGGGTGGAAGTCAGCTCCTCGGTCAGAGAAGGATGTCATCTCCTTTGGAGCTTGGACCAAAAGTCAGCAAACAATTGGTCTAGTTTAGCCAAGGTGGAAGATGCCTGGTCTCCAGTGTCGAGTAGGAAGCTGGCATCTGCCATTGCACAAGAGGTGCCACTTCTGCAGCCTGTTTGTCAGGATATTAAGCCTGATGACACAAGAGGTAGGTGCCGGGATAACCCTCACCGGTGGGAGGGGGAGAGAATGGCCCCAGGCAGGCACTGCAGATCAGAGTCCAGTGGCAAAGGGATCGTCTGCCTCCACACCACTTCAAGTAGGCTGCTTGTAGGCTGCAGGGTGAGAAACACCTAGCTCAGACTTTAAAAGTGGCTAGTCTGGAGTCCATAAGAGTATTCAGTAATTTGTGGAAGGTCATGGATATGAGAAATATGAAGAATAATTCACGGATTAACACCACTGCCCTCAGAACCTGTTGAGATGTGTCCGACCAGCTTGATGGTCAGGCCCTTCCCCAGATCTTAACAAACTTTAAAAGATAAAAGAGAGATTAAACATTATAAATTAAACAGATTGTGCAATAAAAACAGTTTCAAATGTAGTTCTTTCTTTACAGGAAGTATTTAGGAAGGCTTTGAAAGTTACATGCAGGGAGGTGTGACTAGGGCTGTATAAACAAAGTGATTTACCTCCTAAATGGCAAAGTTTTGAGCAGGGAGACTGCAGGGGCATGATCTATAAACCACAACTGATAAATAATGAAATTTGGCCAGAAAAATCGGTGTCCTAAAATCTGAAGGATCAGAATAGGGGGTAACCCTCAAAAAATACAGAACAAAAAAGAGAAAGAGGAGTCTGTTCCTACTACCAATATAAGGTACACACAACAGTTAAAAATCTGGAAGATACTTTATTAATAAATGGAGAACATAAATCTATAAAAAAAAACAAGCGACAGCTACCTGACTAAACACAAGTCAATTGCGGCAGTCAAAGCAAGGAGCACACAAGAAAAAGGAGAAGTAAAGGTAAATATGAACAAATAAGATAATATAATAGAGTTTATACGTCGCATGTCACGATATTAATGGATATATAATAGTGTCTGTAAATCCAAAATAGGGTACAATACAGAGAATACCACTGAGTGAAGCTGACAATTTCGTTCAATAACTCATATCTATAAGTCAAAAATGAAATAAAATGCTAAGTGTCAGTCTAATATAACTACAGGGGATACTCTTACCTTCGAAGTAAATTACATCGAGATATATTGGTATCAAAGTATCAAAAAATAAGATACAGTTAAGAGAATCCCTTCAATGTAATGGTATCGATATATGAGGAAAAAGATACACTGCGAAGTATCAATGCAGTTCAACCACAGGGGATTCTACTGTAATCAAATGTAAACTCAATCTATAATAAAATTAGTGAATAAACTTGTGCAGTTGTAATATCGTCAAAAGTTCTAGTATAAGAATGAGAGCAGGTATTTCAGCATGCTAGATTCGTATTCAAATGATCATAAATAAATTTAATAAATAAAAAAAATAAAAAAAAACACAACTGCTTCATTAAATGCCTTTTATTAAAAATGTGGCATGGGGGAAGCACAATGAGGTGCATATGAAATTCATATCTAAGTAGCACTTCCTGAGAGACCTCTTAGAGAGCATCGTCAAAGAAGCTAGCCACTGTTTGGTTTTAAAGGTGGTGGCAGGACAAAAACCTCTACTCTCTCTCTCACCCGACAGACTAGTTTCCGAGATGGAAAACATGCTTTGTTTGACTTTACTTCTTGTGTTAGCCCACTGGTAACTATTGTTTTTCAATCGTGCTCAACCATCTCTAAAAAGTCTAAATGTCTTATGATTTTTGGACAGCATCCGAGTCTTGAGGAGGAAATTGGGGATTGTAGTTGGTCATCCTTGCATTTGTATACGAGCATGTCTTATAATGCACATGTTATTATGTCAAAATCAAAGGTATCTTTTTTTAAAGCCTTTTGGTAATTTAATTCATTAATAGCCAGAGTTTTGTGAATAAGCTTGTAAAATCTGCCAATCACAATGAACCCCAGTCCTTAGGCACGGAAACTCAGTTCTTTTTGTTTATTGCTCCATTTACAGATACAAAATACATAGCATTATACTCTGTTAAATAACTAATCTACAAAGTAATTTGGCATTTATAATTTCTTCCCTTGTAATGTTCCTTTGTAATGTTTAAATATTTGGCACTTATAAGAATTTCAGAACTTGAACTTGACAAATAACCAGTAGGAAATGTACATTTTTTTTTGTCAAGACTGACCTGGATCCTAGGCTATATATTTTTTTTTCGTTTTCTGGTTAGCTCCCATTGCCATGGCAACTTGTGAAGCTTGAGTGCTCGAGTTAAAAATAATTTACCAATAATTACTGATAAAAAAAACAGTATGTACGCTTGATGTAGCTCATAGACCCCCATAAAATGTAATAAATGTAATAAAATATAATGCTTTGACAAAACTAAAGAGAAAAAAAAGACACAATGGAGTAAAACTGTGAAATTTTATGTGTATGTGCTAACAATGAACACGGCTAGATATTTATAGCAGACATCTGCTTATTTTTATTCTGCTTCAATTTATAAGCCCCAAAGCGCAGTTTGTCACAGAATTTTATATGTCCCTTATCTGCATCTTATATAATGTTAACGATTATATAAAATCTAACAATTTAACTTTTCTGAGTTCAATAAATCAACACATCACAAAGTTCCAGTGACTGTATCAATTGAAATCTTTGTTCAATTTACAACAATGTCTTAACTTTAATTTATTTGTATCAAATGACAAATTAATGTGATATTTGATTTGGGTCAAAAGAAGATTGACCTTTTAAAATGCCAAGCTGACAATGACAGAGTAGATTTAAGATGCTGAATGGGTATAGCAGAACACGTTGTAAAATAGCGTAATTATTTAACATATGACAACTTCATAAAGTCTCAGGTTCACAAGTGATTCCTGTAACTGGAGAAAGCAGAACTGTTTTAATGAGAATGCTAAGCTAAAAGCATAAAACACAGACATTTCAAACTTCTGTTCTCTAATCCAAACAGACAAGATCTTTACAGGCAAACCCATTTTGTTATATTGTTTAGTATACTATTTTAAACCTTTGCTTGGGAATCCTAATGCAACTCAAAAGGTTACTGTGAAATTAATTAAACATTGTTCCTTTTTTTTTTAAAAAAAACTGTGCAAATGAACCTAAAACTATATTTATTTATTTTTTTTAAATCTGGTTCAAGGAATCATCTCATAACATTACTGTAAAATGACCAGTGTCTTCAAAATGCACAATGTTAAAATATGAGTGGGAAAGAGACATTCTTTAGCAATGACTGACAAATGGGATTCTAAACTACCTTAATGTGTTTAAGAGGCTTACCCTGTTAACTACAGGCTGCAATAACAGCTTTAAAATTTAAATGTCTGATTTTACAGTAGTCTGGCACATGTGAGTTAAGTTCACATACCATAGCCTTAAACATTTGTGTATTACAAATAAAATTAAATATTCTCCAAAAGTCAAAATGTGTTCTTTATATCCATGGCCTGCTAGCTGATTCATTTATAAGCTTTCCCCCGCCCTGCAGAGCTCAGTCTGCGCGGTGCCCTTGCCGGGTGAAGATGGATTATTTTATTTTTTGTACTCTTTTCTTTTTTTCTTAAGTGCGTCGGTTATTATGGCTTTTTATTTGGCCTTTTTTGGGTCTGAAAAAAGAAGATTTTAGAAGAAAGAAAACATCAAATGGTAAGTTTTTTTTTTTCCAGGTACTTAGTTAAATGGTTCCCCCCTCATTATTTTTAGGGTGAGGGGGGTAGGTAGGGATAATTTTTTGGGGGGAGGGGGGTGACTAGGAGTTTGGGGACATTAGGTCCCCCCCAATTAGTATTTTAGGGCCCCCACCCACCGTTCAGGGGTGGGGACCAGGGGGGAGGACATTAGGTCCCCCCCCTCATTCTAATTTAGGGCCCCGACACATCGCTAAGGGGTGGGGGTCGGGGGGAGGACATTAGGTCCCCCCCATTCTAATTTAGGGCCCCCACCCACCGCTCAGGGGTGGGGTCCGGGGGGGGGACACTATGTCTCCCCCATTATTTTACTTTAGGGCCGCTCAGGGGAGGTGGCAATAGGTTCCCCCCATTATTTTACTTTAGGGCCCCCACCCAGCGCTCAGGGGTGGGGGCCGGGGGGGGCAATAGCTTTAGTTCAAAAGCCCCACTCGCGCATCGCAGGTGGGGGCTCGATAGGGGGGACCCATTTTAAAAAAAATGTTTTAACAGTGAGCAGCCACTGTTTAATAGACATGCCCCTACTCGCGGTATAGCGAGTAGGGGCACAATTTACTAATACTAAGTAATTTTTACTTAGCATTATTAAATTTGGCTGAAAGACCAATTTAGGTCTTTCAGCCTTTTGGTAGATAACTCCCTAATATCGTGGAAATTAGGGAGTTATCTACCAAGCGGCTGTAAGAGACATTCCGAAATTTTGAAGTCCCGAAGTTCCGAATTGCTGAAGTGCCGAATTGCTGCGGTCCCGAAGTTCCAAAATTACCGAAGTGCCGAAGTTCCGAAGTGCCGAATTACCGAAGTGCCGAATTGCCGAGGTCCCGAATTTCCGAAATTACCGAATTTCCGAAGTGTCGAAGTTGCTGAAGTTGCCGAAATTGCCAAATTTCAAATTCCAAATTTCGGAATGCCGAACCGAACCGAAAATCTTTCCCATGCACATGCCTAGTGGAAACCAACCAGAATGGGACTTGGCAAACAACACTTACATCTTCAACCCTCTGAAGTGAAGGTCAATATCCCCAATATGAATTATAACAAGTAATGCCTGGTGCCTTAATCCTAATACCTACAGCAGTGATGGCGAACCTTTTTGAGCCCGAGTGCCCAAACCGTAATACATGCCAATTTTTTTCCCTCAAAGTGCCAAAATGGCATTTAAACCTGAATACTGAGGTTTAAGTTTCGAAAAAACAACTCATACAGTTGTCCGAACTAATTAACATCTCTGTGTGTGTATTTAGCAGTCTGTCTGTCTGTGTACTTAGCAGACTGCTGAATACACACACAGACTGCTGAGTACACAGTCTGCTGAGTGTACACACACACAGACAGACTGCTGAGTGTACACACACACAGACAGACTGCTGAGTGTACACACACAGACAGACTGCTGAGTGTAAACACACAGACAGACTGCTGAGTGTACACACACAGACAGATTGCTGAGTGTACACACACAGATTGCTGAGTGTACACACACAGACAGATTGCTGAGTGTACACACACAGACAGATTGCTGAGTGTACACACACAGACAGACTGCTGAGTGTACACACACTGCATTGAGGGGTACATTGTGTGTGTTTGTGTGTGTGGGTGGGGTGATGTGATGTGTGGGTAGGGTGATGTGTGGGTGTCTTTGTGTGGGGTGATATGTGTAGGGCAGGGGTGCTGTGTGTATGTCGTCCCCCCTCACCCCCCGTCCCACACTCAGTTTTCTCCCCCTATACCTCCATCAGTCCCCCCCCATCTCTCCCACTCAGTTCCCCCTCCATATCTCTCCCACTCAGTTTAGCCCCCATCTCTCTCCCACTCAGTTCCCCCTCCATATCTCTCCCACTCAGTTTAGCCCCCATCTCTCTCCCACTTAGTTTAGCCCCCCCATCTCTCTCCCACTCAGTTTAGCAGCCCATCTCTCCCACTCAGTCCCCCCATAGCTCTCCTCAGTTCTCCCCCATCTTTCTCTACTCAGGTGTCCCCCCCCTCCCATAGCTCTCCTCAGTTTCCCCCCTCCCAAAGCTCTCCCTCAGTCCCCCCATGGCTCTCCCTCAGTTCCCCCATCCCCCCAATCCCCCCATAGCTCTCCCCTCAGTTCCCCCCATTCTCCCATGGCTCTCCTCAGTTCCCCCCCATTCTCCCCATGGCTCTCCCTCAGTTCCCCCCTCCCATGGCTCTCCCTCAGTCCCCCCCATGGCTCTCACCAGTTCCCCCCATGGCTCTCCCCTCAGGTCCCCCAGCTCTCCCTCAGGTCCCCCCATCTCTCCCTCAGGTCCCCTCCCCTCGCCTTGAGCTCCCTACCTTGTATAGCGTGGCGGGCGCGCAGCGGTACAGGAACTTATGTTTCCTGTACCCGGCGGACAGGAAGTGCTCGCTCTGTGAGCACTTCATTTCCGGCTGCCCGGGTACAGGAAACATAAGTTCCTGTACCGCGGTGCGCTCGGCCATGCTACACAGAGTGCCTGGCAGGAGGGAGCGCTCTGCGTTCACCTCCTGCTGGTCACTCCGGCTTTGCGCCCGCCGGGCCGGTGCACCCTAAGGCGGCCACTTGTGCCGCCTTATGGCTGCGCCGGCGGAGCGCACCCTCCCTCCCTCCGGCGACCTATGGCCGCGTGCCCACAGAGTGGGCTTGGCGTGCCACCTGTGGCACGCATGCCATAGGTTCGCCACCACTGACCTACAGTGTCAGAGGGTGTCAGAGTTAACCATGGAATACCACCCTCACCATAAAATGAATTGTCATGAACTATTCTCTTCCTCTAATAGGTTTGGGGAGCAGGTTAAGCAAAAAAAAAATAAGTCCTAATGGAAACTTAATGAGACGCTCCTAAATCACCCTGATTCGGGGTGTTACAACCAACACCCCGAATCTACATACCCGAATATCTGGGAGGCGCACAAATGCACAATCAGGTGTACACTCATCCAACTGGCCTCCAATCATAAAAAGCAACGGAGCACACACGTAACGCAACTCCTCAGGGAAATCAGGGGGCTGGAACATACTCAAAAAGCCAACCTAACTCTGGATACATACAAAACACTGATCCAAAAAAGAACAGAACTCAACATTCACCTAAGTACCAAAACCAAACGTAAACTGACACTCATGAAGAGCCTTTACTATGCACAGGAAGGCAAATGCGGCCGTCTTTCAGCACATACACTAAAAAAAAACAGAGAGAAAGAACCTTCATAGCCGCTATAAAAAAACAGAGAGGGCAAAAATTCTTACCTCATGCCAGACATAACCAAGGCCTTCCATGACGTCTATTCCTCACTATATAATTTAAGGACCACCCCCTTTCCACTAGAGGACATCCAAGAGTTTCTCGCAAGTAGAATCTCGGCCACCATACCGGCTAACCTTAGACACTCACTGGACAAACCTCTTTCCCTTCAAGAATATCAAGAGACAATCAAACATTTACCATTGGGGAAAAGCCCAGGCCCAGATGGCTTTACGGCAAAATACTAAAAAACATTCTCAACACAGCTGACACAACCCTTCCTAAATTCATTTAACTCCCTATTGCAATGCTGCACTCTCCAACCACAAGCACTAATTGCCACCATCACACTCTTGCCCAAACCAGGCAAAGATCTCACACAATGCAGAAGTTATAGACCAATATCCCTAATTAACATTGACCTCAAATTATTCACCAAAATTCTATCCAATCAATTACGCCCAATCCTCCAGGATTTGTTCCACCCAGACCAGTCGGGATTTGTTTCGGGGAGGGAGGCTAAGCATAACACAACCAAGATCCTAAACCTCATACACCACGCAAAGCACTCGGGAGACACCAGGCTACTCCTGTCGATTGGCACAGAGAAAGCATTCGACAGGGTAGACTGGACCCTGATGAGGCTCACACTTCAAGACAAGGGTGCCCTCTGCCGCCTTTGCTATTTGTACTGGTCCTAGAACCATTCTTACAGGGCATCAGAGAGAATACATGGGATCCAAGTAGGAGACACAATCCACAAGATAGCCGCATTTGCAGAAGATATGCTCTTCACAATCACACATCCCTCCATTTCTTTACCACATATCATGAGGGAAATTACATTATACAGTAAACTTTCAGGCAAACTTAAGCAAATGTGAAATCCTCCCGATCACACTTCCCTCATAAACTGCGGAACAACTACGACAGGATTATACATTTACTTGGGCAAAGGGGTCACTTAAATACCTAGGGGTACACATACCAAATGACATCTCTCAGATATATGATCTCAACTTCCCCAAACTGATCCAAACAATAACTACGGACCTTAAGTCTTGGAACATGCCGCATTTCGGATGGTTTTGCTGAATAAGCATTCTAAAAATGAATGTGCTACCCCGCATCCTTTATTTACTGCAAGTCCTACCCATCTACCTGCCCAAACACTTTTTCAATACCCTCCATAAGTTATTCACCACCTACATATGGGCCAATAAGAAACCCCGATTATCCTTTTCACTTCTTAAATGACCAAAGATGAGGAGGAGCTGGGTTTCCCGGATGTGGAATTATACCACAAAGCAACTCTGCTCACTAGAGTATACGAATGGTGCAACCCACACTCAGATAAGCAATGGGGGAAACTGGAAGCCGCCTATTTCAGAACCCCAATCTACACAATCCCGTGGCACAAGGTAGGATCTTTCCTATTACACCATGGCACACATCCTACCATCACCCCTACGCTCAGACTATGGGCTCACATCAGGACATCCCCCTATCCCTCATCTCTGTATCCAATCACTCACAACCCCCTTTTCCCTCCTGGAGCAAATGGGAAAATATATAAGCAATAACATAACTCACAATACTTGTCAGTAATTGAAGGGAATGAAATCAAACCTTTTAAAAAAATGTTACCGGAGACCGATATCACAGCAATGCAAATGATTTCATACATTCAAATGGTACACTTTTTAAAGAAAGGACACATTTGTCTCACAGGGCACTCCGAGAACTAACACCCTTTGAAAAGTATTGCAAGGGGCACATATTAAAAACGAAGCTTATCTCTGTCATGTACACTCTCCTTCTCTCCATACAGCCCAAACACCCTCAGGCCTTCACTTCTGCATGGGAATCAGAGCTCAATATCACCATACCACTTGATAGGTGGCGCAAAATCTTTAGAAATATTCACAAAACATCTAGAAACACAGAGACCCAAGAGAGTAACTATACAAGAATAATTAGATGGTATTATACACCAGCGAGACTAAGAGCCATGTTCCTCCAATCCTCTGATCAATGTTGGAGATGCCATCACCCCTCAGCCACAGCATCACACATCTGGTGGTCCTGCCCTGAAATACAAGCCTACTGGATGTGCATTTCTAGCCTCATACAGATGATACTGGGGGAAAAACTGACCTCATCCCAGATTCTTTCATCTTCCTTCTCCCACCACCAAACTTTCCCAAGAAAAAACACTACTCCTATATTTGATAACAGCGGCAAACCAATTGATCCCTATATACTGGAAAAAAAATCAAACCTGCCACCCATAAGAGATTGGATCCAAAGAGTGGAAACCACTAGGAATATGGAGGAAACTTGCTACTCCCTCTCAGACAGATACCTCTTACACATCTATCTGGTCCTGGTGGTGCACGTACCTTCAGCATTCCCCATGAGGGGGGATCCCACCAGGGCCGGACTGGCCCACCGGGATACCGGGAAATTTCCCGGTGGGCTGTGGCACCTGGGGCTGGGCTGACAGCCCTATTCATCACTGGCCAGGCTCCTGTAACCCCGGCCAGTGATGAATAGTACCAGGGTCCCATGGGAGCAGCTCGCACATGGCCGGCCGGGATTTAAAAAAATAAATAAAAACATTGCAGTGGGGGTGGAGCTTACCGGAAGATGGGGCGGAGTTAAGCGGCAGGTGGGGCGGAGCTAAGCTGCAGGCGGGGGTGGAGCTAAGCGGCAGGCGGGGGCCCTGGTAATTGCAGCATGGGAAGAAGGAAGGAGATGCTTCCCCAACAACCAGCCTCCAGGAGCTCCAAGCAGGAGGGAAGAAGCAGGTCAGTGAGTATGTGTTTGACTGCCTGTGAGTGTGTGACTGCCTGTGTGTGTGACTGTCTGCTAGTGTGTGTGTGTGTGTGTGTGTGAGACTGTCTGAGTGTGTGTGTGTGTGTGACTGTCTGTGAGTGTGTGACTGCCTGTGTGTGTGACTGTCTGCCAGTGTGTGTGTGTGTGTGTGTGTGTGCACTGTCTGTGAGCTGCCCAGGAGTTTGTGTGTGTGTGTGTGTGTGTGTGGACTGTCTGTGAGTGTGTGTGTGTGTGTGTGTGTGTGATCAAGGTTGTGTGTGTGTGTGTGACCGTCTGTGAGTGTGTGTGCGTGACTGTCTGTGAGTGTGTGACTGCCTGTGTGACTGTCTGGGGTTGTGCGTGTGTGTGTGTGTGTGACTGTCTGCCTGCCTGTGTGTGTGACCGTCTGCCTGTGTGCGTGCGGGACTGTCTGCCTGTGTGTGTGTGGGAGTGACTGCCTGTGTGTGTGTGTGTGGCTGTGTGTGTGTGGCTTTCTGTGTGTGTGTGGCTGCATGCCTGCGCCTGTGTGTGTGATGCCTGCCTCTGTGTGTGTGGATGCCTGCCTTTGTGTGTGTGGATGTCTGCCTCTGTGTGTGTGTATGTCTTTGTGTGTGTGCATTTGCGAGTGAGTGAGCTTCAGTGTGTGTGTGTGTGCGTGCACACATCTGCTAGTGAGTGAGCTTCTGTGTGTGTGTGCATCTGCTAGTAAGGGAGCTTCTGTGTGTGTGTGCCTGCTAGTGAGTTTGTGTGTGTGCCTGCTAGTGAGTGAGCTTGTATGTGTGTCAGTGAGCTTGTCTGTAGGGGTCATGTGTGTTTGTGTGTTAGTGAGCTTGTCTGTAGGGAGCATGGGTGTGTCTGAGCCTGTCTGTGCGGAGCATGTGTGTGCAGGGCCAGCCTTTGGGGTGTGCGACATGGCAACAGAGCGCCATGGCAACAGAGGCGCTGGGGCGGCCGACACAGCTCGCAGTAGATCACAAAGAGGCCAGCCCAAGTTATGAGGGGAGAGGCGAGCCATGGCCAGGATCCGTTGCAGAATGAAGAGGTCTGGAGCGTGGAGGAGGAGGAGCATGGGGGCGCAACGTCCATGTGCTCCGCCTTCACAGGGAGCCACGGCAGGATGCACTTGGTGCGTGTGAGGTCGGCGGCTGGAGCTCTTAAATCAGCGATGTGGCGGAGTGGGAAGCTCAATCCAGGGAGCAGCAGCCATTAAAGGGAGTCCTAGTTCTTATTGCTTTTCTTTTTACTAAATATATTGCCTTTTATTGAAGGGGTGCAGGGTTGTTGGTGAAGGGGGTAGGAGATTGATTAACATGGCAGGGTCTGATAAAGGGGGGCAGGGGATTGATAGAGGAAAGGAATTGATTGAAGGGGGCAGGGAATTGGTAAATGGGGCAGGCATAGATTAAGGGGGCAGGGTCTGATGAACGGGGGCAGGGGATTGATGAAGGGGGGCAGGAGACAGGTAAATTGGTGAATGGGGCAGGGGATTGGTGAATGGGGCAGGGGACTGGTGAAGGAGGGCAGAGCATTGATGAGGGGTGCAGAGGATTGGTGAATGGGGGCAGGGGACTTGTAAAGGGGTCCAGGGGATTGATGAAGGGTGTCAAGGTCTGACGAAGGGGTGCAGAGGGCATTGATGAAGGGATAGACAGGTGTTTTGGTAAAGCAGGCAGGGGTTAAATAAATAGGGGCAGGGGTTTTGGTGAAGGGGGGCAGGGTTTGTAGAAGGGGGTGGAGGCAGCAGATTGTGTGCCTGAAATTGTCTAGAGGGGACCAGAGACGTGGGGTGAAGAAATGAGGGAGAGGCTATACGTGATTTAACATGGCAGAGAATTGAGCAGTGACATAGCAGGGACATGCTTTATACACCTAAACTGCTTCATTAAGATAACGTTGTTTTGATGACTATAGGGGGGGGGCGGGCGCCACAAGATTGGCTCGCACAGGGTGTCTAAACACCTAAGGTCAGCCCTGTATGTGTGCAGTGAGCTTGTCTGTAGTAAGCATGTGTGTGATCGTGAGCTTGTCTGTAGTGACCATATGTGTGTCAGTGAGCTTGTCTGTAGTGAGCATGTGTGTGATCGTGAGCTTGTCTGTAGTGACCATATGTGTGTCAGTGAGCTTGTCTGTAGTGAGCATGTGTGTGATCGTGAGCTTGTCTGTAGTGACCATATGTGTTTCAGTGAGCTTGTCTGTAGTGAGCATGTGTGTGATCGTGAGCTTGTCTGTAGTGAGCATGTGTGTGATCGTGAGGTTGTCTGTAGTGACCATATGTGTGTCAGTGAGCTTGTCTGTAGTGAGCATGTGTGTGTCAGTGAGCTTGTCTATAATGAATCTGTGTGTTAGTGAGCTCTTCTGTAAGGGAGCATGTGTGTGTCAATGGACTTGTCTGTAGAGAGAGTGTGTGCGCATCAGTGAGCTTGTCTGTAGTAATCTTGTGTGTATATCAGAGTTTGTCTGTACTTAATTTGCATGTGTACCAGTAACCTTATCTGTGTGTCATTGAGATTGTCTGTCAATGAGCCTATTTGTGTGCATCAGTAAGATTGTCTGCATGTGAGTATGCTTTACTGTATGATTTAATTACCCTGAAGGGACTAATATTTTGAATAAAAAAAAGAAGCATACCAATAATATATATATATATATATATATATATATATGTAGACAGAGATATAGATATATGTGTGTGTGTATATATATATATATATATATATATATATCACACACTACATAGCACAATGACTTATGGGGCTGGCATAGATTTTTTTCCAGGGCTGCTTCGTATCCCCAGTCCGGCCCTGGATCCCACACACACACCCTTGGGCAAGACACAATAGCATGGGCAAGCTAACCGAAGGGGAAAACTTTCAACATACACTCCATACCATTCTACCAAGTTTATCTTTGTTTTTTGTTTTTGTATTTACTTAAACACATCTTGATTCACAAACCATACAGACAATTGTTATCAACAAATTCTTGTTTTCTATGTATTTGACGCATACAGATAATTGTTACTTCTCAATATTCTATGTATACAAAACAGTGATATCTGTACCATGACTTTAAGCAAATAAAAAATAAAAATAAAAAACATGTTGACAACCCTCCTCATTATGCTCTATGACAAGTGACAAAACTGTAATAAAATAAGAACTGATTGCTAAGAAAACACCCCACTAAAAGAAAAATCAAAAATCTCTGGCTTGTTGATGGAAGGGTTGAGAATTGAAAAACCTATCCGGCTAGCAAGGGCTTTTATATGTCACTGTCAGCTTACAGGGCATTACTTTACAGCCCCAAAGCCTCCTCTGGTGGCACTCTCATGGTTCTTCCTGAGGACTCATGGACCCCTTTCATTTATTTAATGAACTTATTTTGCACTCTCAGCATCACATAATAGACCAAAGCACTGTGTGTTAAATATGATTTTTGTTTAGATAGAAATAGTGGTTTAGCAAATAGCAATTTGGAGTCGCTTTCAAATGTACATTCCTAAAAATATCATGAAATGCCTTACAAGTATTCGTCAGTAAGGTATTTGGCCATTGTCATTTTTATTTTAGCTCTGCAATAATTGTATATGACAAAACGGTTTCTTATCTTTTACATTCTTTACTACTTTCTGGAGGATAACATATCCAATATTTTATGCCTTTGGCGAACGTAATTGCAAGGGATGACTAAATAAGCAAGACTTAAAAAGAAATACTGAGCTTCTGTTTTGCATTTTGCTTACTATTTACAATATGTGCATCCTGAGTTTTAAATGTGTTAATTTAATTTTATTTTTTTATCAAAAAATTTTTGTAGTGAAGGGGATACAAGTGTTACCAACTACTGCTATTTGCTCATTCATTCTTCATTCTTTATTTTGTTTATATGCTTTTTACATGTGCACCTATTGTTACAAAAAAAAAGATCCATATAAAGGAATGTATTATTCTCTGACTCTGTACCACTTGGCTTATTGTGTTTTTTGTTTTGTTTTTTTTCTTTATATTTGTACTAGGTTTGAGAGGAGAAGACCACAATTTGTTGAATTTATGCCATATGTACAAATGTCTCAAATTCCAAGCATCACAGATTTCTTTAGATGCATCTAGACGTATCGCTTCTTGATGACAGGAGGGTCCAAAATGCTAAAGGATCTTGAACTGTCCTACAGGTCAATTCACATCTGTTGAATTGGATTCTTTCATGTAATTTTCACTTTCACAGTGAAATTAACGCACCTTGGGCATAATGAGGTAGCAAACATGTCTTATGATGACAGGTGCACTTTAAGTCAGAGCCATTTATCTCACTGCAAATATCTAGTTACATGTGTTCTTCATACTATTTCTATATTGTAATATTAGATACATAGTTTTCACGTGATTTGAAAGACTTTGATGATTTTATTGAACATTTAATATCAGGAAATAAACATCTATGGGTAGATTCCTACACTTTATGTTTACTTCATTACATCTCAGCTTCCTGTGAAATATTTTTAAAACAGAATATATATATATATATTTTAAATGCTTATTTTTGATGTGCCGAGCAAGAACAAGAATAACATATCAGACATTGTTAAGTCGTCAAAAAACAATTTTTAAAAAAATTTGCACAGTGCTAGGATTGAAAACAAGGGACACATAGGTGAGCAGGGCTTATGCACTGAGAGGAAATGCTAAGTATGAAATAGTGACTTTAAAATATGTCAAGTAGCTTTATCAAAGAGTGAAACCCCCATGAGGCCCCCATTTAGGTAGGAACCGCATGCCCTGCATGCCGATGGGGAAAACAAAACAGCTGTTCAATGGGTAAGAACATCAAAGTTTCCCAGGCTCCTCAGTGAAATGAGCCGATGCATGATGTGTTTCTCACAGCGTCATGGCGTCATGTGGCTCCAGTCAAGAAAGTGTTTCCTGTCCTCCACACAGCTTAGCATCGTGGACCCTCAGGTATCCTGCTAGATGTGTCTCTCAGTGCCATGAATCCGAGCTGAGCTTCCACTGTTCCCCAAAAGGACTCAAACAGTCCATTCAGTTGATGCAGGGCATCAGAATATCCTCTGCAGGCATCAGAGTAGCACGCAGTATTCACCATCTTGAATATGTTAGGGTGCTTGTTACTTGTGCCGTGCACCCTCAGCTTGGTAGGGGAACCTCCATGGAGTAGCCTGGGATCACCCTCACCTGTCTAGAGTGGAGGGGGGTTTTATAGGGCACCAAGCAGCAAAGCGGGTCAGGAGTGGAGATTGGCCGCTTCACCATCCCTCCAGGCACACCAGGCCTCCAAGTCAGCTCTCCGTCAGCATAAACACACAGAGACATCAGATACGCTAAGCAACATTCCCATTCAATTCAGGAGCACCATAGGGATAAGTAGAGTCGACAGTCATGTGTATAGTCAGCAGAATATTTGTCTTATTATGCGTCTGCCCGGGATGGCTGACAGGCCTCGACTCCTCAGAATATATATATATATATTTTAATTCTTTATTTTTGTTGTGCATGTTGTTACAAAGCATCGACATACGCCACAACAGCGTGTCTGAAGATGTACTTAAGTTAAACAGTGGCTTTAGGAATTGCACAGTTTTATATAATTAGAGCGATCACAAGCTTGACTAAACAATGAAGACATTAGAATAAGGTGAAAAAGTCAACATTTAGCAGTGCTAGGTTAGTTATGCAAGTTATGCTAACATAGTTGTAGTGTGGTAGTATGATTTGCCGAGTGACAATAGCTGACCTGTGTGCAATGTGTATACAGGTTGTGCTGCTCGTGTGTAGGCTATTGTGTAGTAAAAATGTTAAATCTTAAAGCATCAACCTTTCTAGAGAGTCATAGTATAAACAGACAGTGCACATTTTAGTTTATAATAATGGGAGGGATAAACAGTGAAAAGATAAGGCATGTTAGGAGGGACAAGTTCATCTTACGGTCTAGGATGCTGATGTAAGTCAGTGTCCAATGCTCATGATGCATGCTGCAAAGTAGAAAAAAAAAAGGGGGGGAATAGAAATGCCTAACTGGGAGGATTAAAGAACATAAACATATAGGGCATATATGCCACTGGGTTCCCGCAAGTCCATGTGTTACCAAGGTTGCTGCTCAAAGGAGGTTCTGTACCGTTGATACCCGAATGCTAGTGACACCGTAGGGCAGGTGATCAGTGGTGGTCACCTGGGTCTCAGCCTAGTGTGGCTGGGGACCAGTCCTGCAGCGTGAGTCTGGCGTCATCTGATGCTGGCACTCGGGAGCCCGTTGAGGCTGTTGGGGAGTGGTGGAGATCCACCGGTCTGACATCAACTGGGAATTAAACTTTTCCTATAAACATTGGTTAATGGGGTAGAGTTCCCATCCGGTTTTCGGTGTGGGTTCACTTCTTTCGCTCCAGTGTAGTCGCCGGGTCACCTGGGTGCTCAGGTATTATCCGCTGTGCCGGAGGCCAGTTGTTGTCCCCTGGGTGCAAATGGTTTTGCTGTGGCAGGGTTCCATTTATGGGGAGTTCGTTCTGCCCTGCTCTGTCCATTGGTGGCCAGAGAGTCCGGCAGTAAACCCAGTGTGGCTAGCAGTCCTGCAGCTTCCGTGAGCTTCCTTTGACATCTTGTATGACATTGTCCTTAAGGATCTGTAGGCTGTGTGCCATTCGCCAGCGGTATGATATCTTGTGTTGTCGAAGTATGGCAGTAAATGGTGCCATGGTTCTTCTCCACGCTAGGATCCTGATAGATCCGCATAGAAGGTGAGGTGCATGCCTTCGAAGTCATATGGCGTGCGGTCTCTGACCGCGGACATTATTGCAGCTCTGTCTTTTCTGGTTAGGAAGTGGACCGCCAGGTCCCTGGGGGTCCCTTTTGGCGCTTTAGGCGACTTGGGAATTTGGAAGGATTCCTCTAGGCCTACCGCTGTGCCTTGTCTCGTGGGCAGTAGTTCTGTAAATAGTCGCCGCAGGAGGTGAGGCAACTCATTGATCGGTATATTCTCCTTGATTCCCCTTATTTTCACGTTTTTGCGCCTTGTGTCTTCCATTGTGGCCAGGCGTTGGTCATATGAGTTGTGCTGCCGATGAAGTTGGTCTATCTCCCGTTGTAGGGAGGAGATTTGCTTGGTGTGTTCCCCGGAGGTTCCCTCCAAGGTGCCCAACCTGCCCGACAGGCCTCTTATGTCTTCGCGGATCTTAGCTGTGTCACTAGTATGGTATTCTGGAGGGTCGCTAGAAGTGTTGTGAGGACCTCGGTTGTGACCGGTGAGGAGTCGGATCCTTTGGGTACCGATTTAGTGGGTTGTGTTACAGACATTTCGTCCTCCTCACCCTCCAGGTAGAAGTAATCCGATACATCCGAGAATGTCTCGGGGTAGGCGGCCATCTTGCGCCTAGCCATGCTGTTAGCCCAGCGCAGGAGGTCGCCGATATTCTGGCTCGAATGTTGCTTGTCAGGTTTTAATTTTTTAGTTTTTCGTCCCATCCCTGTTCCCTATTATCAGGGGACTCCACTGGGGTAGGTATTGGGGGTTTTTGTGTCCCAGATGGGGTGTAATACTCTTTGATTGACGATATATATATATTTTTTAACAACACCAATGTAATAATTTTCTAAAGTATTTGATGGCTTTGTAGGCAGTATACAAAGGCGCTTTTTAGTGCATTATAATGAATAAATAAAACAGAAATATTATTTAAAATTATCTTAAGTGACGTCAATTTATATAAAATATACAACAATTAAACAGAGCACAAAACAATATCTTTTGTGTTTAATTTTTTACTGTAGAATAATATTGTTGTTGTGATGTTTTTTATACAATATGGCAATATAGTAGCATCTAAAACACATAACGTTCTCACTTATTTTAAAGGGACACTGTAGGCACCCAGACCACTTATGCACTTATGCTGTGTCCCTTTTGCATTTAGTGCTGCAATGTAAAACATTGCAGTTCCAGAGAACTCCAGAGTTTCAGAGAACTTGAATAATGCTTTCCTATGGGGAGGCCTAATGCGCGCATAGGTCTCCCCCACCGGCTGCCATCAGTGGGAGAGGAGTGTGGGTCGAGCCTGACCCAGCGCCGAGGGACACACACACACACACACACACAGATACAGACATACACACACACATATATATACAAATACATTCACACATAGACACACACATAGACATTCAAACACATACACACACACATACAGACACACACACATACATACAGACACACAGACATTCACACACAGACATACAGATACCGACAGTCACACACATACAAACTGTTAAAAATTTTTGTTACCCTCCTGTTTCCTATCTTTAGGTGCAGGAGGGTGACTTCCCTGCGGTCCAGTGGCTGCCTAATGCTGATGGGGGTCAGAGCTCCGACTATGACTCCCTCCTCTCCGGCGGTCTCCACCTGCACAGCTCTATGTATACTGGGATGAAGTGACAGCTTCCTTCCAGTGGGCGCTCTGACGTAATCAATGGAACCCGGTCGCGCTCTTAAAGTGCCGGAGCGCAGACCGGCCCCCTAGGAACTCCATTGTTATTGGGTGGCCACCCGATGGGTCCCTTCATTGCGGCCCTGGCATATATGAAGGTATTTACAGGCAGGAGAAGCAAAGCAAAGTAGGGGGGGAGAGAGGAAGGACAGGGTGAGGGGGTAGAGTAACCATGTGTTGTATACAATTGAAAATTTTAGCAACCAGATTCTAACACCCAAAATATGAATAACTTTGTACATGAAATATTGGTCAAAAACATTAAATGATAATAAAAGCTGCATGCACAGAAAATGACAGTGGCAAACTACAGGTATAAATGGTAACAATTCTATATTAACACATGATAATATTACCAACGGAAGAATAAATGAGGTGGAGTATCTTCCAAGCTTCAGTCAGTACCTGGAGGTTGTGGGGGTTTCTGCTAGATGTAAAATGCAGAGCTTCAGTATTGTTGGTTGTGTGTGTGTGAGGTGAGGTCTGAAGAACTGTTATATGATTGAATGTATTGTTGTTCATTTATCACCTGATTTTGCTAGTCATATTTTATCCATGTATTATGATATTTAAATGCCTTTTGGAGGAATTCTCAAACAACATTTTTTATACACACATCTTATTTTAGAAGATCTTCAAGGGGCTCTGGTTCTTATTTTCATTGGGATCACGTTTCAAATTAACAAAATGAATTAAATAAAACACATACTGTTTGTATTTCTTTATCTGATTGATTATGCAAGTGAAACCTGCTTTATTTATAGTAAATGAGGCTTCTGTGATTTTTTTTTCCACCAGAAGTGTCATGTCAAACTTCCCAGTTAAATCCATGTCTCATGCTCTGCCCTAATGTAGATCTCCACTCCATCTCTGTAAGAAAACATGAATGTAAAATCTTCTGGTTTAGATAAATTAAGGTTGGCTAAATCAGTCTTAGGGACAGAAGTAATTAAGTAGAAGAAGCAATCTAGCAAAAAGCTTTTACCAAGAAATATAAATTAATTTCAGAAACCTCCAACCTACTAATGACAATAAGGTTGACTAAGCCTGACCCTGAACGATTGCCTTAATCCACCAAAAAAAAGCCTTTTCTCATCAAGCTATATCTATGACAGAGGTAGACAACCTCGGCACTCCTGATGCAGTGGACTATGTCTCCCATTATTTGCTTACAGCCATAGATGTGGTCCACAAGATCTGGCTTGCTAAAGGTAGCCCACCCGGATTCATGGGAAAGTAAACATGTGCCTGGTAGAGGTTTACAGATTTGGACAGAGGATGAGCTTGATGACTTCTAAGGCAAGTTCTAAAGCTTCTGTAGACAGTACTGATAAATCACATTTAGATAAATTCAGTGGGAAAGAAAGATAAGGATGTTGTTGTATATTTGGAGTGTGCTTATCTTTTTTATCATGAGAATTTAAGGCATACAAGATAATTGGAGTGGACTATGATTAACACATTAAAAAAATATTTAGGAAAAGTTCCTTTGGATATAGTAACCAGAAAAATAAACATATTTGCGGAATGTCTTTGTCTGTCTATTTTGGCTATGTAACAACGTAGAAGTTGGTTCCAAGTTTGTGTGGTTCTTAAAAACAGTTGGATGGAATGTTGAAAAGGGCACAGGACTCTACCTGAAATCTTGTCAAG
>OW240912.1:395863154-396006153 GCA_933207985.1 Pelobates cultripes | reverse complement strand
AATGCCGTGTACACGACCACTGATAGGAGACGTGGAAGGTATTAAACTGATCAGAACAATACTAAACACACCACTCCTATCTGGTGGCACATTAACTTGACCGCGCAGTGCCCCAAATTTGAATTAAGAGGACCGACCAAGCATCTTCTTCCATCTCCCTGTTACAGAAATCACTGCCATATCCATACAAATTGTACAGAATGTCCAGGATAGTTTTCCAGGGACAAATGTTGTCGCCTGTTGAGCGAGGTGACCTTGCTCGGGTCCTAGGTGTACGGTTCCTAAAATGGCTGCCATATACACGTCCACTGATAGGAGACGCGGAAGGTATTAAACTGATCAGAACAATACTAAACACACACTAATAAGGTTTCTCTCCTGTATGGCTCCTCAAATGATGCTTAAGATTAGAAGCGGCTGAAAAGCATTTCTCACACAGGTATTAAACTGATAAAAATAGTACTAAACACTCCACTCTATCTGGTGTCACATTAGCTTGACCGGCGCCAGTGCCCCAAATTTGCAGTAAGAGGACACGATAAGCCTGCTATCCCTATTACAAAATCAATGCAGTACCACGACCACTAGTAAGAGGCGAGGAAGGTATTAAACTGATCAGAACAATACTAAATTACCACTCTATCTGGTGGCACATTAACTGACGGCAATTGCCCCAAATTTGCAGTAAGAGGACCGACCAAGCCTCTTCTTCCATCTCCCTGTTACAAAAATCAATGCCGTGTACACGACCACTGATAGGAGGCGTGGAAGGTATTAAACTGATCAGAACAATACTAAACACACCACTCCTATCTGGTGGCACATTAGCTTGACCGCGCAGTGTCCCAAATTTGAATTAAGAGGAACGACCAAGCATCTTCTTCCATCTCCCTGTTACAGAAATCACTGCCATATCCATACAAATTGTACAGAATGTCCAGGATAGTTTTCCAGGGACAAATGTTGTCGCCTGTTGAACGAGGTGACCTTGCTCCGGTCCCAGGTGTGCGGTTCCTAAAATGGCTGCCATATACACGTCCACTGATAGGAGACGCGGAAGGTATTAAACTGATCAGAACAATACTAAACACACCACTAATAGGGTTTCTCTCCTGTATGGCTCCTCAAATGATGCTTAAGATTAGAAGCGGCTGAAAAGCATTTCTCACACAAGGTATTAAACTGATAAAAATAGTACTAAACACTCCACTCTATCTGGTGTCACATTAGCTTGACGGCGCAATTACCCCAAATTTGCAGTAAGAAGACCGACCAAAGCCTCTTCTTCCATCTCCCTGTTACAAAAATCAATGCACGCGACCACTGATAGGAGGCGGAAGTATTAATTTGATCAGGAACAATACTAAACACACCACTCCTATCTGGTGGCACATTAGCTTGACAGCGCCAGTGCCCCAAATTTGATAAGAGGACCAACCAAGCATCTTCTTCCATCTGCCTGTTACAGAAATTACTGCCGTGTACACGACCACTGATAGGAGAGCGGAAGGTATTAAACTGATAAAAATAGTACTAAACACACCACTCCTATCTGGTGTCACATTAGCTTGACTGTGCAGTGCCCCAAATTTGCAGTAAGAGGACCGACCAAGCATCTTCTTCCATCTCCCTGTTACAGAAATCACTGCCATATCCATACAAATTGTACAGAATGTCAGTTTTTGTACAGTTTTCCAGGGACAAATGTTGTCGCCTGTTGAACGAGGTGACCTTGCTCGGGTCCCAGGTATACGGTTCCTAAAATGGCTGCCATATACACGTCCACTGATAGGAGACGCGGAAGGTATTAAACTGATCAGAACAATACTAAACACACCACAAATAAGGTTTCTCTCCTGTATGGCTCCTCAAATGATGCTTAAGATTAGAAGCGGCTGAAAAGCATTTCTCACACTCCGAACAAAAATATATTTTTTTAACATTCTCTCCACTTTGAACGAAATGACGTTTGGGAAGAGATTAACATAATTAAACACAGGCAGTAAAAATACAGTTTTTAGCCATACACTGTAACTTTAAAACTACACATCCCATCTTCATAATTACATATTTGGAATCAGCACACTTAAAACATAAACATAACCAAAAATCAGCCAAATCCATCCAGGGGTTAAAAAGTTAGCTGGAGGTCCCTTTATGACCGACTGCAAGCACATTTTCCTGCCCAAAACAGTTCCATAGATTTGGGCTGTGAGGTCGGTCTATTTCAGGCTGAAAAAACGACTAAGTCCCATCGCGAATGGGACTTAGTCTCTGCAGCTGAAATAAGGCTGAAAAAAGACTAAGTCCCATCGCCGAATGGGACTTAGTCTCTGCAGCTGAAATAAGGCTGAAAAAAACGGCTGAAAAAAAGACTAAGTCCCATCGCCGAATGGGACTTAGTCTCTGCAACTGAAATAAGGCTGAAAAAACGGCTGAAAAAAGACTAAGTCCCATCGCCGAATGGGACTTGGTCTCTGCAGCTGAAATAAGGCTGAAAAAAACGGCTGAAAAAAGACTAAGTCCCCATCGCCGAATGGGACTTAGTCTCTGCAGCTGAAATAAGGCTGAAAAACGGCTGAAAAAACGACTAAGTCCCATCGCCGAATGGGACTTAGTCTCGCAGCTGAAATAAGGCTGAAAAAAACGGCTGAAAAAAAGACTAAGTCCCATCGCCGAATGGGACTTAGTCTCTGCAGCTGAAATAATTTCCCATTTACTGAACCAAGTGGGAAATAGCAAGGCAGGCACAAAGGGTTTGCACCAGGTCTGGGGACACAGGGGACACCGTCTTAAAGGGGCCGTGTCCCCAACAAGTCTGGGGACACGGCCTTAAAGGGGCAGTGTCCCAATCTTCCTGATGTCCCAAAAAAGGTGTTTAAAGGGCCAGCACCAGTCACATAAAGAGTCCATAAGCCCCAATATGCCCACCGACAGTCTTAAAGGGCCATACACACCAAATAAAAGTGCATACATTTTCACAATCTCCCAGGGGCCATAGTCATGCGGGAGGAGGCTGGCAAATAGGCTTCTCCACAACCCAGGGAAGCAGGGCAATTTGCCATTTAAAGGGCCCGTTACAAATAGCAGTTTGTAACAAGGTGTCAATCCATATCTGCCAAGTGACCCGATGTAGGGGGAACAGTCCCTATTCTGCTCTGTGTCAGTGTGTATCAGGGATCCTTAGGACAGGTGTCAATCCATATCTGCCAAGTGACCCTATGTAGGGGGACCAGTCTCTATTCTGCTCTGTGTCCGTGTGCATCAGGGGCTCTGAGGACAGGTGTCAATCCATATGTCAAGGTGTCAACATGTCATATGTCAGGTGTCAATCCATATTGATTGTGATTTAGGAATGTTAGGTGATTTCTGCCCTTTATGGATTAAAACCAGACTCTGTATCAACTGTGTAATTTTCCATGGGAGTTTTGCCATGGATCCCCCTCCGGCATGCCACAGTCCAGGTGTTAGTCCCCTTGAAACAACTTTTCCATCCCTATTGTGGCCAGAAAGAGTCCCTGTGTGTTTTAAAATTCGCCTCCCCATTGAAGTCAATGGCGTTTCGGGCGGTTCGCCGGTTCGCGAACATTTGCGGAAGTTCGCGTTCGCCGTTCGCGAACCGAAAATTTCGGGTTCGCGACATCACTAGTCCTCAGCAAAGAAAATGCGTCCCTACAACATGCAGAATATAGATTTTACTTCTTGGGGAGGTTTTGTTTTTGAATGAAATGCATTCTAGAAAGCAATGAGTACCTTTTTGGCAAAAGAAGAAAGACAAGGTTACAATGACTTTGGTTACAATCATTTATTTTAGCAGGAGAGAAATCCATTTCTCATCTCAAAAGCTAGAGATTTGTTCTAAATTATATGGTACTGAAATGTACATTCAAGGGTTATTTAAACAATTATGTTCAAGAATGAGTCACAATCCACCTGCAGCCTCAAATACACAATTCTTTGTGCAACAGAAACGGAACGAATAGTGAAAGGTGATGTAAATGTTAAATAAAAATCAGCCAACCCACATACAGTCTCTGGCTTAAGCACTCTGTCCAAATACAAGACAAAATCACTGTTCAGTAGATATACCCCAATAAAAACATGCATGCATTTAATTATGCATTTTTTAATTGGGTTATATGTAAAACAGTTTGCAAAAGCTGCAGATCTCTTGTCTGCAGCCTTTGCTATCCCTCGCCTTTTAACCTCTGCCATACTTTCTGTGGCTGTCCAATCAGAGCCTTCCCAAGTGCTCTGGGCAATTGCTGCCTCTTGAGTTTAGCTAAACAACCAGACAACGGCTCTGTTCATAAAAGTACTAATTTCTAAAGAAATCTGCTCTTTCTGTTAAACAGAAAAAGAAGGACAAATTCATACATAAAACACTTCAGCAAGCTAAAGTGTTTTACATGTTTGGAGTGTTCCTTTAAGTTTCCATATGTTAGAGTGTAACACGTTACTGAAATTTAATGTCATGCTTTGCAGAGGTGGAGCCCAGTATGCATAAGTAGAACCAAGATGTGCACTCAGCATCAGAAAATTCACAGGCTCTCAAACATGCATCGTTTGGGGACACAACCAGCGGTGATTGTGGATTTGATACCGTGTCAAAAATAATGCTATGTTCCATTGGCGCTTGATGATTCTGAGAACCACAAAGGCCATATCGGAGCGGGACACCATCATGGTGGGTGACATGGCCTGTGGTAGTATAGAAGATTCTGTGACATGGACAGTGTCAGGAGGCAGGTAAGACCCTGACATTAACTTGATTTCTTTGTTATTGTTTTTTTTACCTTTTGATTTGCATACTTTATTTAACAATTTTAAAGTGCAGAATATTTTATATTGTGATACAAAACTTAAAGTTTATTAAACTTAATTGATTAAACATAATTGTTATAAAACTTCTAAATACGCCCCTTTGCAACCAATCACATTGGAATGTTACATAATTAGCTGAACTGAGTCAATTTGTTTGATTGTCTTAGAGGGACTATAGTTACTAGACTATATTCACTAGAACAACTACAGCTTAATTTAGTTGTTCTGGTGTCTATAGCCTGTCCCTGAAGGCTTTTTAAGGTAAACTCTGCCTTTTCAGAGAAAATGTGATGATCTCAGCCAAGGAGGTGGAGTGGGGCTGGGCCAACCATGAAAATACACTTTTTAAAAAATGTATTTTTTTTTTTGGTTCATTTCATACGTACATAAATATCAAAATGAGATGTATTGATGTAAAGTTTGTACAGCAATAGAAACAATGTCTCGATATGCAGGATTCAAATGACCATTCTATGCTTTTATTTTATTTTTTTGTGGTTTTCATTTTACCATGTAACTCTGTATACTATCTTGAGTACATTTAGCGGCAATCAAGGGGGTCAGGACACCTACATAGCGCTTTTACAACTATAGTCACATGTTCGTATTCCTGACACTATAGTGTTCCTTTAAAACAATCTAAAAATTCAAAACTTTGCTCATACTTGCGCTAAATAGTTGAATGGATGGATGGGTGGTCGAATGGACATTGAGAAAGACACTTGAAAACGGCTGTTTGAGTCTTACTCTAAAAAGAATCAGAAATGTAAGCAGGCAAATGTGATTTTACCAATTATTGACTCTGGAGTGAATCTTGAAGTGCCTAACAAAGTTCAGTAGATATACTGAATAAAACAAACAATAAAATCTCAATAAAATACATTTTAATATTTAGCTACACAATGTTGAAATATTACCTAATACCTAATTAAGGTACTGTATATCTTTCCTCGTAGGAACGTACATGATCAGATATGTTAATACAGTACTGCATGATACTGCATTCCCCCCGCTTCTAGCACACCAAAAGCAAACATCACACTAATGATAAACAACATACCAACTCATTAAAAAAATACAGAAATGATTCCTTAATGTTCTCCTGCACAGTTGCAGCACCCAAATAAACACATTTTCTGTGGACTCATTGAATAACACATACAAGGTCAGGTTATTTCAAGAAACACAGCTGATTTGTCAACTATATGTACAACAACATCTATTCTAGAGACCAGATAATTCTAGAATGATTTGTAAAGGTAGATGCATTTTTTTTATTAATGTTGTTGCATGCATATTGAAATGACAAAAAACGCATACAGTGATATTTATGAAGATTTCTTCCTGCCATTCATTTTGTACACTCCACAAACGCGACACAGAGACACAGATAACCTAGATTGGCTTATTTATTTTGTGCTTCTTGTTGTTGCAATATAGATTCTACCCAAAGCAAGCTACAATTTCCTTTTAGATATGATCAGACCTTTCACAATTCCCTTGCTATCAAATCCTGTATTATTTGTTTACATTTTATTTGGCATGCGGCTTACATACAGAAAACACCATTAGAACCAACCTATATATAATTCATAAAGGTGTATAGAATTTCACAGCAGGTAAAACCAGGCCGGCCCATGTAGACTGCCTCTGTACCTTGGTCAATTTACTGGACTCCAACCATTATCATCTTATAGGTAAAACATGGCAAACAGCTCTCTAATTTATATATTTTTTTATTTATGTTTTTAATTTGGAAAAGAAAAATATAGGGTATATCAGACCTGGCAGATATCTACTATCTGTGCTTGGAGTCCGTGGAAAACAAACTGGATAGATAGCCTATCGGATAACTCATACCCATTCCTTTATCAAACGGATGTGAGATGGAAGGTAATACATTAGGAGGTGCCCAAGTAACTATACCTTGCTACTAACCTGAAGCTAGAGGGTGCTCTAATGCCAACTATAAAGGCCAGAGTGTAATCTCGAGTGTCACCCCCTTGAGATTCCATAGGATTGAGCATTGCCTGGAAGAGTGTTATGATTGGTTGACTTATTAAGCAAACCAATTTATCCACTTTTAAATTATACTATGGGTGTGTCAAGATATGATAGCTTTTATTTTGTCTATGTTTTTATGGCTGAAGATTATTTAAAAAAAAGATCATCTTTCAAGTAAGTCTTTTACAGATAAGTGTTACATTTTTATTTTAAATGGTTCTAGAATTTGATTATACTGTACTACTAATAATTATTAGAGGGAGGATGCAAAGTAGGATGTACTATAGGGAAGGGTGATTAAGGGCATAGGAACTCCTTACGACAGGTGCAGTATATAGGAAGAGGATATCCTTTAATGATTAGAACCATATGACTGTGCACCCGTGGTTCTATATTTAATATGGACAGATGGGCACCCCATAGTTAATTTAAAAAAAAATAAAAAAAAACTAGAGGGCTTGAGTACCCTTTTAGCCTATAGTTACTTAATAACTTCAAAAGAATTGGACATTCTCTAGCTGTGTGGTATATAGGGCCAGAGGGATTGCACACTTACTGTCCCTAAGGTTAGTGTTGGGATCTTAAGAATGTTATATAATTTCCCACTACCCTACTGTTCTATAACCTTTCGAGTATTGTATCACCTTGACAAATTGTCTGTTTAGACGACCATAGTATTGGTTAATGTAAATTATTGTATTATTGTAAGGGAACAATGGGTGGGATTCTGGTGGAGAGATTAGTAAACACATTATAGGTGATAATAGCTGGTTACCTTTGTGAAGAAACATGCGATGTAAGCTTGTAGTACAAGTAAAGCCTTCTCCTGAACTCTTGTGAAGGAACTGGTTTATTATGTCACTAGCTACTGCCCTCTGTCACCAGTGAAGAGTGAAGAAGGAGATTCATAAGGATTTAATATTTCAAACACAAGAAGGGGAAGGAAAATATTGTTTCGACATTAAGAACAAGAATTCTACTCTTCTGTATTGGACACTATGGATTTACCCTTCAACTGTTATACTGCAGGAGGAGTAATGGTCATCTCAGGTCATGAATAGGGCCATCCACTGTCTTCAGACATCACTGGTGCTGTATAACATTAGCCATAAAGAAAATTAGAGAGAATGAGAGAAAGAGAGAGAGAGAGAGTGTGTGAGAGTGTGTGTGTGTGTGTGTGTGTGTGTTGCAATTCCAAAATTCTGTATTTGTATAAAGTTATGAATATTTATTCTGTGCTCGGAAAATAAAACAAAGCTTCTGCAATGCTAATCATTTAAAAAGTCTTAATCAGTATGAGGCATACTTCAGCTATTCAGCACATATTCGGAGAGAAATATTCTAATCTGGCAGCAATTTGCTGGTGTTTTTCCTTTTTGCAGACACCTCTGTTATTTCGCACACAAGGTTGTTATGTGTGTTAGCATAACTCTCCGTGAATAGTTTAATTGTCACCCCCAAGATCAACAGCTGTTGAAGGGTTATCTGAACATAAGTTGAAGGCTTTCATTTAAAGTCTACCTTTTTATAAATTTCTCTCAACCTATAATCTCACAGTAAGAAACTGCACAGCAGGCAAGGGACTATAATTTATTACAGGAAGGTGCATTTAATTTCTGTTCTTCAGTCTTGCAATGAAAATATAATGTTTAAAATGTACGTGTGTCACTTTGGCAGTCGCTGACAAATATTCAAGTAGCAAGTAGGTAATACATAAGATTTAGTCTGTTATTTTTTTTTAACTACTTTACTTATCTTTAGTATAAAGTGTGGAATTTATTATTAAAATCTCAGTTCGGAAGGTTCTGTGTGTGTCAAGTACTCCGTCCTGTCCACAGAGATACCACCACGAAGAATGTCCTCAGAAGCATCTAAATTGTAGAAAGGCCACACAAAAAACTGCTCAACATACCATCTCTTATGCACAGTACTAGGTTGCAGCCCACTATATAATATACAATTTTATTGTACACACGGACATTTTTGAGATTGTATGTTGTTTCAAAAGATTTATAGAATAGTTTGCATGTGCACTGATTTTTACCATGTAAATTGTATAACTTTATGGTAATTTAACCAGGAACAACAGTTAGAGGACACACTCAGGGTAATAACACAACTTAATGGAACGCTCCAAGCACCATAAATACAACAGCTCATTGCAAATAGGAAAGGCGCCTGGAGGACCCCAGCTAAGAACTCAAAACTTTCCAAAACTTTTATTCCTTCCAACAATGTAAACTATAAAAATCACACTGTATAAATAATAGTAGAGGCTATGGTGTGGTATAACTACTAAGAGCCGGATTACCCATTAGGTGGCAGAGCGGCCATCTATGGCCCGGCCTTTGGGCCTCTGGCTCTGGCTCTAGCTGTGATAGGGATCTGCTTGAGCTGGCAGGGAGATCAATAGATGTCCCTGCTCTGCCTAATGCGTCCTCACATACTTGACGAGGCATAGTAATACATCTCTATTGTGTGCAGGTCACATTAAGAGTTCCCTTGCTGTTCCCTGGCACTTCTCAATGACTCACTTCAGCCAGAGTCATTGACTGAATGCCAGTACTGCAAATAAGCTCTTAAAGTGACCCTCACCTGAGAGAGGTGTAGACCACAATTCCCTGCCACCACTGGACTACTGGGGATCTAGCTCCACAACTCGCTTTCCTCCAAAAAAAAACAGGGGTCAAACCCTCTCTTGGAAAAAGTTAGACAAGAGGGGGGAAAATTAAAAAAAAAAACTTAGGCAAAAGTGAGGGAGGAAACAAGGATTCACAAAAAAATCCTGCAACGTGACAGGCTATTATAAATGGATACTATATTATTATTATTATTATTATTATTGGTATTTATATGGCGCCAACAGATTCCGTAACGATTTACAATATTATTAGAGGGGGGATTTAACTATAAATAGGACAATTACAAATAAACTTACGGGAACAATAGGTTGAAGAGGACCCTGCTCAAACGAGCTTACAGTATATAGGAGGTGGGGTGTAAAACACATTAGGACAGGAATTTGCAGTCAAAAAAGGTGGGCTGCCCTTTAGGAGAGAGCAAGAGACAGGTATGTGAGTTAGAGGTTTGTCTTGGAGGCCATAAGCTTTCCTAAAGAGATGGGTTTTAAGGCACTTCTTAAAAGATGCAAGACTAGGGGAGAGTCTGACGGCGGTAGGCAGGCTATTCCATAGGAAGGGAGCCGCCCACGAGAAGTCCTGCAAGTGTGAGTTGGCCATACGGGTGCGGACAATGGACAGGAGGTGGTCACGGGCAGAGATAATACTAAGAATCAAAAGTTGTATTCCTAGCAATGTAGCTCCCTTGCATCCGCCCTTCTCTCAGAAACTGCAACAATTACCATTGTGGGTTAAGGGGACAGAGTGAATGCAACCAGACCACTTTGGGAGCTGAAATGGTCTGGGTTCCTATAGTGTCCCTTTAAGTAATTCAGACATAATTTTGGCACTTTTAGGTAATTTCGGGTTTTTCTTGCCATCTTTGTTTTACTTTCATTTTTTCATAAATGTATCTTTAAGAGAATGGTGTATAAGTACAATGGTTATATTTTTATGTGAATGCATAAATATAATGACCTATCCCTCACAATGCATATCACTGATCATTTTGTTTGTAACACTGATGACAAAGGTCATTAATGTCCTTTTCTATCAAACATTTAATATATATCTTAGTTATAAATTTATTTGGCACGATCAGTATTTAATCTTCCTGGGAATATATCTCAGGGGGAAACCAGAGGATATTTACGAATACAATTAACTATTTAAAACACAGAAATCGGAGAATCTGCTCACGCATTGGGACCAGGTGGGACCAATTAAAATTGGCTCGGTGACGCTTAGTCACTGCTGTCAGGTACATAAACTCCCATAACTGTGTCATGTTCTCCCAATACAACCGGATGACTAAACATTTCAACATCAACATCTGATTTGTAATTAATATCAGAAAATAAAAAAAAACAAAACAAAAAAAAACCTAAGAGAATTAAAGAGACAGTAAAATATGAATAATAAACCTTATATTGTTTTTGATGCATAAGTCTGTGTGTCTCAAACTTTACAGTGAGAAAACTTGCATACAGTGTCTCTTAACTACTAAAGTGAAAATTGTCATAAATTTTAAGTAAATATGAAATATGTTGAATCAGTAGCCAAAATGGGGAAAAAAAAGTCAGCTATGTTTCCAGATCGCTACTTTGGAATTTAATTTGAAATTTACTTTGAATTCACTTTAAATCCCTGATAAGTCTCATTTTAGTAAATAATTCTGTGAGTGTGTTCCGTTTTTATTCATACGTACACACAGTGTGTCCTCCATGTATACATCCATTTAAGTGTGAGCAGTGTTTTTATACAGTGTGTTCACTTTTCATTCATTAATACGTACATATACAGTGTGTCCTCTACACCCACATATATTCAGTGTGATATATGTACAGTTTGCCCTTTGTGTATGCATGCATTCACTAAGTATATACAGTATCTATGTTTTGTATTATATCACATATATATACAATGTGTTATACATACAGTATGTCCTCCATTCATTCACACATTTATACAATGTGCTATAGACACACACATACATACGTATACATGTATATATGTACAAGTAGAGATTGTAGCCGTATTAGTCCAGTGATGCAGATGGAAAAAACAGATACAATTCTTATCTTGTAATACCTTTTTTATTGGACTAACAGAATTTTGTAATGACAAGCTTTTTGGGAGAACCTCCCTTTCTCAAGTCTAAAGCATTTCTGAGCATTTTCTGATTCAACTGGACACTTTCATTGAGGGTTTCCTAGGTGGTTACTGGCAAGCAAAGAGCCACTTTCCAAGAATGCCTGGGTCTTTATTGTTGAGCATGGACCACTTTCTGGGGTTACTATTTGCCTAGCAAAAGCCATTTGCCTGAAATTACTATTTGTCTATCACACATATATAGATTGATCAGCCACAGCAGTAAAACCACCTGCTTAATATCATTTAAATGCCCCTCATGTTGCCAAAACAACTCTGCTGCATAGAGGCATGGATTCCACAAGAGTTGTGAATATGGTCCCGTGGTATCTGGCACCAAAACAATAGCAGCAGATCCTGCAAGTTGCAAGATGGGGCATCCATGGAACGGATCAGCACATCCCACAGATCTTCAATTGGATTGAAATCTAGGGAATTTGGAGGCTAAGGCACAGGGCCAGCCCATCCAGTGGGACCATGGCTCCAGGTGGCACCCTGATAGCGGCAGCATTTGCCGCATATGCCAGAACAGGGGCCTAAATCGCCTTAGGGCAGACTGACATGTCCGGTCCTCGGACCATGAGAGAGTGTGCGCCTCCATTCTACAGCTCTCCTTGGTGCAGAGCTGCAGACCATGTGATAGAGGTCTCGCAAGCTCCCAGAGCATTGCCGCTTGCAAGCAGCGGTGTATTTACCCTGAGGCTGGCAAGGCTTTTGCCTTGAGCGGAACTTTCAGTGGGGCAGCAAAAAAAGATGCCCCCTAGTCGCTCTGGCAAATGCCTCGCCAGTCCCTTGTCCTTGGGGGCCTAGGAGCTGGCCAGCTGGCCACCTCAGGGACCCCCCAAGACTGGCATGCACTGATGTTGTGGGTAGCAAGGGAGCACTCTCCCCTGAGCTCTTCCCTGCTCAGCTCCCTTGCGTGCACCGCAGTGATGCCGGGGCCGGAATATGATGTCACTCCGGCTCCAGCATCACTGAGAGGTGCACAAGGGAGCTGAGCACGAGGATCAGAGCTCCCTCACCCCCCGCCTCCACTGCTCACCTGTCTGCCAGACCTCCTGACCGCCCACATGCCCTCCAAGCTGCAGCCAACCCCACTAGACCATAGGGAAAAATCCACACCAGCAATCCCAAATGTAGGAGGCTGGGTGGATTGAAACTTGATTTTTTCTTTTTTATTGTGAGTGTATTAGTGTGTCTGTCTGTTGGTGAGTGTTAGTGTGTGTCTGTTAGTGATTGTTAGTGTGTATGTGTTAGTGTGTGTCTGTTAGTGAGTGGTAGTGTGTCTGTTAGGGAGAGTGTGTGTGTGTCTGTGAGTGTAAGTGTGTCTGTTAGTGAGGGTGTGTGTTTGTTAGTGAGTGTGTGTCTGTTAGTGTGTGTGTCTGTGAGTGTTAGTGTGTCAGTGAGCGTTAGTGTGTCTGTTAATGAGTGTGTCTGTTATTGAGTGTTAGTGTGTGTCTGTCAGTGAATGTGTTAGTGTGTGTCTGTTAGTGAGTGTTGGTGTGTGTATGTGTTAGTGAGTGTGTGTCTGTCACTGAGAGTGCATATGTGTTTGTCAGTGAGTGTGTATGTGTGTTTATCAGTGAGAGTATATACATGTTTGTCAGTGAGTGTATATGTGTCTGTCGGTGAATGGTATCTGTCAGTTAGTGTATATGTGTGTCTGTCAGTGAGTGTGTGTGTGTAACTGTGACAGTAACTTTGAATGAGTGAATGTGTATGTCTGTGAATGTGTATGTATTAGTGAAAGTGTGTGTTGGTTAAACAATATGTGTGACAATGACTGTGTATCTGTGAGTGTATGTCAGTGCATGCATCAGTGAGGGCATGTGTCTGTCAAGAAGGGAAATGTGCCTAGGGCAGCACAAAACCAGAATGCACCACTGCTTGCAAGACCTCTATCACAGTCTGCATCTTTCCACACAGAGGAGCTGCTGACCAGAGAGCTGCACACTAGACCAACAGAAATGACACTGGACCAGCAGGTAGAGAGACACTGGACCACCAGGGAATTTATAACTGAAAAATAAAAGTATTTAAATGTGTGGAGGCTTGTTACTAAAATAGCCTCCCCACACTGTCACCAACACATACAACACACACTACAAATAAATGTATAAGTGTATTAGTGCTATATGCATTAGGACGGCACATTGTGTACAGAGAATGTATACATGTGTGTGTTTGTCAGTGAGTGTGTATTTGTCAGTGTGAATGTTTGTCTGTGAGTGTCTGTGAATGTGTGTGTGTCTGTCAGTGATACTATGTCAAATCAGTTAGTTTTTTTTTAAGGGGTCAGCATTTTATCCAAGGACCCAGGCAGCACAATGCCTTGGCTGGCCTTGCCAAGCAACACCTCAAACGCTTTACCATGTTCCACAAACTATCCCTGAACAATTTTGCAGTGTGGCAGGGTACATTATCCTGCTGAAAGATTCTACTGCAATCAGGGAACACCCTTACAAAACCCGAAAGTCATTGATACTGAGTGGAGCATGCTGAAAAAAATAGTGTGAATAGTTTGAAAAAAAATACTCTGTGCTGGCATACCCACCAAAAACTAAGTAAGCGGTTTTTAACCTGTTTATAAATTTTGTCAATACTATTCAGTTTGAGGTTTCTGCCTCTCTCTGTCCTATATTACATAGAACCATCTAGCAACTGGGAGCATACCATCCAGATCCTGTCAGCACAGTGTGGGATACTTCCCTCTCAAGTGGAGCTCTTCAAACCCAGAACCAGGGGTGATAGGGCTCTGGTCCATGTGAATTCTCCCTTTTAGCCCCCATTGTGCATTATATCCTATTCAGATAGTCTGCACTATATTTGTTTCTTGTGATTCATTTCCAGATATTTTTTGTCATCAGTTTAAGCGCGCTTATTTTGGTAATATTATTTCTATCTGTGTATACTTCTGGTGTCACTGTGGTACAGTGCAGTTAGACTGAGTGTCTCATCAGCTCTACAGCACTTACACTCTTTTGTTTTTTCTTAAAAAAAAAAAAAAATAGGT
Organism: Pelobates cultripes; assembly: GCA_933207985.1. Classification (NCBI taxonomy): domain Eukaryota; kingdom Metazoa; phylum Chordata; class Amphibia; order Anura; family Pelobatidae; genus Pelobates; species Pelobates cultripes. The sequence goes on along the minus strand of OW240912.1, from coordinate 395,991,543 downwards.
ATTATTATAATTGTATATCGTATAAAATATAATTGTGAGAAAAGGAAAAATGTGTTCTTCTGAAGACACATTATTGTAACCTGTACTTGTTTATTATAATTCATGTTTATAGAGATGCACTAACAGAACAAACTTCTAAATAAACATCACAAGGCAGACAGTACATAAAGCAAAAATAATAAAATAAAATAGCCTACAAAATGTTGAGCACCTTCAGCACCAACAAGGAAGTAGCTTACAACTGTCAGCCAAACAGATTTAACAACAGCAAGCTGCACTACTGAATTGTCTACTGTCTTTGTTTTGTGTGTTTGTAATTGTTTGTTTATTTGTGTTTGTTTGTAAAGTATTAACTTCACGCATATTAGGGAAGAAATGTTATCTTTAACATGCCTGTAAGTTACCCAGATGTTTTAAGTGACCTTGTTACTTTTGAGTTTGAGATGGTCATTTTGTAGTCCTGTGCATAAAAGTAACTAACACTGTGTTATTTTATTTTACTATAACCCCATTATATATTTGGCTTTTGGAGGAGTCACAATAAACCAAGAGACTGAATATTTATAAAAAAATATCTCTAAAACCCAGAGAGTTTTACTTTCCCATAATACATTAGATGACAGTGATACATAGCAAGATAGTGCATGGGAATAATGTTTAATGGCTAGTGTTCGTGTAGTCTTGGGTTATGGATGTGCATGGTTAAAGGGACACTATAAGCACCCAGACCACTACAGCTCATTAAAGCGGTCGGGGTGCAGTGCTAACCCTGCAGAGTTAACTCCACCTCTACCAGACACCCACTAGTGGGACTTCCGGGTTATTTGGCGATTTTTGGGTCATCACCTAAAACCCCATAGGAAAGCATTATACAATGCTTTCCGAGGGGGCAGTCATAATGCAAGCGCAGCTATTGTTGTGCATGCCCATTAGGACTCCCCCGCCAATGTCATTCAGAGGAGCTGAGGAGGAACCTGAACCAGCGCCGAGGGACATCGGCACTGGAATCAGATAGGTGACAGAAGAGGTTTTTAACTCCTTCTGCACCACGGGGGGAGCACTAAAGGGAGCTATACTGCCAGGAAACCCACTTAAATTTCCTGGCACTATAGTATCCCTTTCATTTTTAGTAATAGTGTAGGGTGTTGGGATAGAGTAGGTGTTAGAGGGGAATTTCGTTTAAGGCAGCATGTGTTATACATATCTCTGTGATTAGTGGAACTGACAGACACAGGAGGCAGATATTTTATCTGTTGTTATTAAAAGAGAATATAACTCACACTTATAAAAGCGCTTGAACAATGTTTTAACATAAGCAACAAGTATTTGCTAGGTATTTTTTCTTCTCCCATTTATGAATCTAAACACCCTTATCACCTTTTTGATTACCTTCTACAAAAAGAACATTCCATATATATTAGTTCATGCTCCCTCAATCCTAGTCATCTCTTTAATACTTTTAACTCTCGTCTTCGCCCTGTTGTGGCCACCCCACAAACTAATCTTTCACCTGATAGCTTTGCATGTTACTTTACTGACAAGATTAAACAATTAAGAAATTAATTCTCCCTACTTCTCCCCTCTCAATTTCAACCTCACTTGGACCATTCCATCCCTACCCTCTAAGATGTCTCTCCAGCTACTGAACAGGAGGTGGCTGCACTTCTCCTTTCCTCTCGTCCCACCACGTGTCCACTTGATCCCATCCCACCTTATCAGATATTTCGCCCCTTGTCTGGTGCAGTCATTAACGCACTTCTTCAACTGCTCTTTTTCTTCTGGTGTTGTCCCAGCTCCCCTTAAGCATGCTACTGTTGTACCAGTCCTCAAAAAGGCATCTCTTGACCCTACCTCCCCTTCCAACTATCGTCCCATATCCCTGCTCCCTTTCTCCTCAAAGCTTTTTAAAGACTTATCTTTACCCATCTGACTTGCTTCCTCAATTCCAACTCTCTCCTTGACCCTAATCAGTCTAGATTCCGCCCCCTCCACTCCACAGAGACTGCTCTGACTATAGTTACAAATGATCTATTTGCAGCTAAATTCAAAGGCCACTACTGCATACTAATTCTTCTTGACCTCTCTGCTGTCTTTTGACACTGCTGATCATGGCCTCCTTTCTCCAACTCTTCAATCTCTTGGTCTCTGTGACACAGCTATCTCATGGTTCTCCTCCTATCTCTCCCAACACTCCCTCAGTGTCTCTTTTTCCAACTACACCTCCTCTCCTCGTCCTGTCTCAGTCAAAGTCCCACATGGTTAGGTTCTTGGTCCCCTTTTGTTCTCTCTATATACTGCCTCTCTTGGCAAACTCATTAATTCATTTGGATTCTACTACCACCTGTATGCTGATATACCAGATATACCTCTCCTCCCCTGACCTTTCCCCTGCTGTCCTACAATGTGTCACCAATTGCCTTTCTTCTATCTCTGATTGGATGTCCTCCCACTTATTGAAACTCAATCTCTCTAAAACTGAGTTTCTTATTTTTCCTCCTTATAACACTGATCCTCCTCCTTCACTCTTTCTGCAGGTTGATGGTACCTGCCTGACCCCATTCTTTCAAGCTCACTGTCTTGGTGTCATTTTTTAACCTGGCCTCAACTTTGCGCCTCATGTCCAGTCTGTTCCTAAAACCCGTCAATTCCAGCTTAAAAACATTGCCCGCATACGCCCTTTTCTTAAGCAAGATGCTGCCAAGGAGCTTGTTCATGCTCTAGTAATTTCTCGCATGGATTACTGTAATTCTCTACTAATTGGTACTACCCCCTTACAATCTGTGATGAATGTTGCTGCCAGGCTGATGTTTCTCTCCTGTCGCTCCTCTCACACCTCACCCCTCTGTCAATCCTTACATTGGCTTACTGAACCCTACAGGTGTCAATTTAAAATACTAACCCTTACCTATAACATTCTAACCAACTCTAGTCCCTCTTACATTTCTTCACTGATTCATAGGTATGCCCGCTATCGGTCTCTCCGCTCTACTGGTGACCTTCTTCTTTCTGCAGCTTGCACCCGTACTGCACATTCTCACCTGCAAGACTTCTCACGGGCAGCTCCTTTCCTTTGGAAAAGCCTGCCTCCTCCTGTCAGACTCTCCCATAGTCTTCAATCCTTTAAGAAGTCCCTCAAAACCCATTTTTTTAAAGAATGCTTATGGCCTCCAAGAGTAACTTCTATCTCTCAAACCTTCCTCTCGCTCTCTCCTAAAGGCCACACTCCACTCTCACCTCCAGTTGTTCTACTTTCCCACCATGTCTATTTGCTGTCTCCCTCAATACCATTCATATTGTGTTTTTATACCCCACATCCTCTAGACTGTAAGCTCGTTTGAGCAGTTTGTCCTTAACTACCTATTGTTCCTGTTACATTTTGTTATTGTGTTATTTGGTAAATTCCCCTCTTATTGTAAAGCGATGCAGAATAAGCTGGCGCTATATAAATACCAATAATAATAATATATCTAACTGTTACAACTAAGAGTCTTATCTACTAATCAACACAAGTGTATCCTCACAACACTTGATGTAGGAACCTGATGCGAAGTCTGGACGCAGGGTTGCTAAGCAGAATTAAACAAATAATCAAATTCAAACATCAAAACCAATCCAAATTCTACCTGAATTGACAAGTTCAACAAGTGATCTGCAATTATTTTAATTTTATTATTTATATAGCGCCATCAGATTCCATAGTGCTGTATAAATGGTGGACTAACAGACATTTAATTCTAACCAGACAACTCGACGTAGAGGAACCGAGAGGTGGAGGGCCCTGCTCAATGAGCTTACATTCTAGAGGGAGTGGGGTATAGTGACACAAAGAGTAAAAGTAGGGGTACGAAGTAAGTTGTTAGAAAAGTATTCGCTGAGGGCTTAGTAGGTAATTTTTGATAGTTGCAGGAGAGGAGTCATGGAGGGTAGGGGATAAAAACTTGCTAACAGTTTAATTGATATGCTTTCTTGAAGAAGTGAGATTTCAATGATTTTTTGAATGAGTGGAGACTGGGTGAAATTCTTACAGAGGAGGGAAGGGAGTTCCTCAGAAGAGGTGCAGCCCTGGAAAAGTCTTGGAGGCAAGCATTAGAGGTGGGAGTACAGACAGAGGATATACGTAGGTCTTTGGCAGAGCGTAGGGGCCTTGATGGGATATACATGTGTATTAGGGAGGATAGGTAGGTTGGAGCAGCATTATGTAGGGACTTGTAAGCAAGCACCAGAATTTTAAATTGAGCCCTATATCTAGCTGGGAGACAATTTAGGGACTGACAGAGCGGGGAGGCGTGGGAAGTGCGAGCAGACAGGAAAATTATCCTTGTCGCCGCATTCATTATAGATTGCAACAGTGCAATCTGGGAACACGTAAGGCCACTGAGAAGAGTATTCCAGTAGTCCAGGCGAGAGAGAACAAGAGCATGGACCAGCACCTTAGCCGCATCCGGGGTTAAATAGGGGCGGATGCGCGCTATGTTTTTGAGATGGAAGCGACAGGATTTGGCAATTGATTGGACATGAGGGGTGAAGGAGAGGTTGGAGTCAAAAATAAAAAAACACCCAGGCAGCGAGCCTTCGAGGTAGAGGTGATGGCAGCGCCGTTTACGTGGAGGGAGACAGACACGGGAGTAGTAACACTTGAGGGAGGAAAGATCAGACGTTCTGTTTTGGACAGGTTGCGTTTAAGGAAGTGAGCAACCATCCATTTGGAAAGCGGAGAGAGATCAGGAGAGGACAGGTAGATTTGCATGTCATCAGCATAGAAATGATAATGGAAGCCAAACAAGCTGATGAGTTTACCAAGGGAGGCAGTGTAGATAGAGAACAGTAAGGTACCAAGGACAGAACCTTGGGGGACGCCGACAGAGAGTGGTTGGGGGGAAGAGGCAGAGTCAGAGAAAGAAACACTGAAAGAGCGCTGGGAGAGGTAGGAGGAGCACTAGGAGAGAGCAGTATCCCGTAGACCAAAATTACAGAGAATGCGAAGAAGCTGTTGATGATCAACACTGTCAAAGGCAGCAGAAAGATCAAGGAGAATTAGGATAGAGTAATGGCCACGAGATTTAGCAGCAATTAAATCATTGCATACTTTGGTCACAGCCGTTTCAACAGAATGACCAGCGCGGAATCCAGACTGAAGGGGGTCAAGCAGAGAGTTGGTTTCGAGAAAGTCAGTCAGTCTGGTGTACACAACTCTCTCGAGGATCTAGGAGGCAAATGGCAATGAATTGAAAGCCTCATAGGCATGAGTGTATGATAGAACTGTAACCAACACATTCTTTATAAATACCATTCTGCTATCAAGTAATACAGTAATGATAGCCTGTGATAACATAAGGTGCCCCAGATGAAAAGGACAAAAATAACCCTATGTGTTTGGGGCAACCAAGAAAGCAGAGTAGAAACCTGCCTACCTGGGTGGCAGGTGCCTACTCTGCCCAAATGAACATAGTCCAGGGTGGGTCGAGGCAGGCAGAGAAGGTTGCATACACTTAGTGATGCTGGCAGCTGCAATGTGCCATGAAATCAGTACAGGATACACAAAGAAGCAGCCCCTAACTAGCCCTTAGGGAGAGGATTCACACTAGGAACTGGAGATCAGGATCTGTTATCAGCCCACTCTCACACTGGCAGCTGGAGATGTCTTGTCTAATATCAGCCCATTGATCATCACACTAATACTTATGGAAAGCCGGTGAAGTGACACCAGTGCATTTTATAGTAATTAATGAACTAAAAATAATAATAATTATAATGCCCATATATTGTAACTGTTCTTGCCTATTTAAAAACATGGGCCGTAGAGTAACCACTCCAACAGTCCTTACGTTAATCCGGCCCAGTCAATTTAACGTACTCATCTTCTCTCTCACACCAAAGCACCAGAAAATGTCCCAGGAATCATTTACTTATGGAAAACCTAGGCAACAGGAGAAGTGGAGATCAACCTCGGAACAAGAAAAACTACACAAAAAAACATCCATTGCTGTCCTTATCCATTAGTTAATTTAAACTTAATTTACACTACGTCTGCATTTATGCATGATTTTAGATTTGAAAGAAAAAAAATATTAACTGATCCTCGGCTATTAAATATTAAAAAGCATTCCAATTAATTATTTACATAAGTTCTTTTGAAACCGATTCAAATGGTTCAGCAGACTGAGCTCTTGCCACAGTGGCATATTTTATTTCTTTATATTATGTATATGATAAATGTCACTTAAATTGAGAGGATGGAGTGATGGGCTTACTTTGGCATCCTCTAATTTATTCAGAAATTGTCCCAGTTTTTAGTTCTTTAGATTGAGAACCTTCGACAACTTATTTTTTTAATTTTTTATCCTGTTATTTTAAGTTAATGCCCGTGATCTTTGCCCAACGTTTGAAAAATGTTTCATCTTAAATTTATTCAGGGTTTTCTTTGATATCCAATTCACGGCTATAAAAGTGATCTTTTGCTTCTCGAATATACAGGAGGTTAGGACTGTTAAGGTGTGACATATGTCTGAGAGGCACATTAGCTCCTTAGTTCAACAGCTTGCGCTTTGTATTTGAAATACTAATAACCAGTTGCATATGTTCCCAATTACAATCTAGTACAAATATTTGTCCTGTTTAAGGATGTTTTATTTTCTAATATATTAACAGACAGGTTGTAGTCATTATTCACAGGAGCAAATGCACACTGTATAGAAAAAGTTGGAAGATTTGCTAAACTGATTACTATTTTACTAGCCAAAGCACTGTGAATGATAAATATGTATGAGGCACAACGGAAGCCTTTCTTGTTATAATTGCGTGTTAGCAGAAAACTTCAATCATGCTGAACATTGGTGAATAAGGTGGGGCAGACAGGGCAATTGCCCCTCCTGGTTCAAATTTAGGCTGCTCCGCTGTTTTCTGGGGTTGTCATACTATTAACAATAATACTATCTTGCTGCTAATAGTAAATAACGAGATAGGCTGAAGATTTTCCTATTCAACAGTTTATTTAATTTTCTTAGGTAAACTGAACAGTAGTGAAAATGATTCTGTGTATTCTGGTGGTATTTCTGGAGTGTGAGATCCCAGTTAGTCGAAACCGCAATATCAAGTTCAGTCTGTAGTCTGACGGAGCACAAAGACCTAAAGTAAAGCCAACAGGTATCTCTTCATCTCTTGCAGAACTAGATCTCCCATGATGCTCTCTTTAGGTTACAACACCTAGAGGACTACCCTTTGGCAACCTTTGTACTACTAATCTGGATTGTAAGCTTGTATTAGTGACACCTCGTCTATCATTCCGATTCTGTCAGTCAAACTTGAGTTTGTATCACTGTTTAAATGTAAAGTGAAAAGTCATGAATAATGCTGGATCATAATTATATATGTCTAACAATAAGACATGGTTTTGTGCTGCTATAAAAACACCAAGAGGTGCATCATTACTTTTTTTGCAACCATACTGCAAATATGAGATTTTTACTAAAAAAAAAAAAAAATCACAAGAATTTTTACCGAGTGAATTTCTACTTATTGTAGAAATGCGTTAGATAGGACCTTATGAGTATTTCATTTAAGGGGACATAATATATATAAATAAATAAATATATATTATGTGATGTTTATCTAGGAATGCAGGAACTTGTTAACTTTAAATGGGCTCTGAACACTGAAGTTCATGAAAGTTTTGAAACATGTTTATGGCATTAGTATTCGTAACATATTCATGGTTGTTGCAGAAACCTACAAGGTAAAGTAAGGAACTGAACTAGAAAAATAAAGATATTAAAAATGAAATATTATACAAATGTACATAGAAGGGCTGCGTCACATTTAAGTTGAGCGACTTAAAGATCTATAAAACATAAAGGTTAATACAAATATGTGAGCGCTCCAAAAGTAATAATTATCATCAATCTCAGACTGAACTCCAGCGTCAATTAAATAAGCAATGTATCTGGGTATAAGGATACAATATCTAACCAATCTTAGAATTGTAGCAACGTGTTGTTATATGTCTCACCAACTATTTACGAAGCATACATCAAATGCCTGACACACTTACATATAGGTCAACAATCAATATTATATGTGAATGAAAAAAAATATTCAAAAAGAAGCTTTTTATTTTCTCAATGAAACGAAGCTCTAACGGTATTTCACCAGTCGAAAATATATAAATCTACACAGTGTCATATATTGATCTAGTAACACATAGATGAATATCACGAACATGGAATCAAATACATAAAAAAAAATCACTATAAAAGGACAAATATCTGCTGTTCAGTGAGGGGCCCCTACACTGGTATTGTCCTGGATCCAAAGATAAACAGGATAATCCGTGATTGTCAAAACAATGATCATAGGAGGTAAATAATACCCGGAGGGCACGGAGCTCTGAAACACATTAGACACATAAGTACCAGCTAAGGGTGCTGTACTGGGACACCAAGTCTGAAAAAACTCTGGGGATAGTCCAGAGCAACTTACCCTGTCCGCAGCACTTCACGCCAGGCTAGGGGAGCATGCCAATCTGCCCACCAAAAGGTAAGTGTGTGAGTAAACTTCGGCTGACTGCTTCTGCAACTGGGAATCGCTGCCAGGTAGAATAGTTCACGCTGGAGATTCTGTGCAGGATATAAGAGAGATAGACTGTTGCAGAAACCTAGAAAAATCTACATTACAAGGAGCACTGAGAATCAGCATGCTTTTAAGGCCTAGTATATGCATTCTTTAATACACAGAGTGATCAATGGGGTTACAGGCCCGGCAGTTTGACGAAAGGAACCTGGGCTATGAGTCATGCATTGGTCCGAGAGAAAACTAAGGAAGACATGATACCACTTGGCAAGGAGATCATGCAGTATGAGATAGTGGGGTATAGTCCTGTGATAGTGGGGTCAATATATGCTTAGTGACAGTTTACGTTGTTCAAGATCCCCAAGTCATTGGTTCCCAAATCAGTCCTCATGACCCACCAACAGTTCAGGATGTATGTATTTCCCTGTTTTATTCCAATGGAGATACTGACAAAACCTGGACTGTTGGTGGGTCTTGAGGACTTGTCTGGGAAACACTGCCCCAAGACAAAAGCAGATTAAGGTCTATGTGAAACAAAATTGCTCTATAATTTAAAAAGTAGCTAATGAGTTGTTTTGTGTTTCAAAGCAGGTGCAGTTTTCAAAAAATGAAATGCCATCTCAAGAACTGCACTGGGTTGAATAATGAGTGCAAGCTGATGTGTATATGTAACTGAAGTACGTGTGTTTTACAAATATTCCTATATTCCTTATGTGGATATACGGTTAACCGCGCAATACACAGACACCATCAAGAAAATAATGTTACTCATTCATATCCAGGATTAGAATTGCCAGATGCAATCTGAATTTGAAATATTTATGAAAAACACATACTTTAGGTCTTTTTTGAAGCATCATAGTTTGCATTTCCAGAGGCGTGCCTAATTAAGTCATGATCTGGCTACCCTAACCACTGCATCAAAAGCGGCAGTGACAACCAGGACATGCCCTGCCTCAGAGCATAGATACATCATTCAAATGCCACTGGTCTAATTAGTCCATGACAGTATGGACTTGAAATCATTCATGCCTGCAAGAATAGTTTGTTCCACATTTAAAAAATCTCGAACAAACCTCTACAACCATGGATTCATATTTTTATACTTAAAATAAGGATGACATATTTTGCATTTTGACTTTATACTTGAATTTTTCACACATATGGAGGTTTTTCACTAACCTAGAAATTGTAAAGAATGGACATGGAACTTGCTAATTATCCAAAATCGACCAGAGAACTATGCATTTTCAGCCAAAATTAAATTTTAAAAATAAAAATTGTAATTAAAAAAAAATGCTTGCTTGTTTCATTTTGGTTAGTAATGCTGTAGACTTAAAAAAAAGGAGGAACTCACAAAATCTTACTACAAAGTTATTTTAGTCCAATAAAAATGTATTAAATTAAACAATGAATCCTCATTATTTTGCATCTACATTACCTGACTAACATGGCAACTCAACTATCAAGGCAGAATTTGTTTTAGCAGTTTAACTGCTTAAGTTTGCAGGAAATGCAATACAATTGAGTTTCCAAAATAATGCAAACTTTATTACTGTTAGCTGTGATCAAATCAATAAAAAGCATATCCAACACATGCTATCTGCATGTTAAAGGAATACTATAGGGTCAGGAACACAAACATGTATTCCTGGCCCTGTAGTGCTAAAAACACCATCCAGTCCCCTTGTCCCCCTTTCTCTCCTAAATATAATAAAATCTTACCTTTATTTCAGTATGCTGCTGCTGGCTCTTCCCCTGATCTGTCTGCTTGGCTGACATCATCAGAAGTGTTATTCAAAGCCAATCACAAGTCTATCACATAGGATTGGCTGAGCTTGTCAAGGAGGCAGATCTAGGGCTGAGCCAGCACAAGCCAAATACAGCCCTGGCCAATGAATCAATGCATCTCTATGAGGAAAGTTCAGTGTCTGCATGCAAAGGGAGGAGACACCAAATGGCAGTGCTACACATTAGGCAGGACTGCTAATGGAAGTAGCTTTAGTAGCCATCTGAGAAGTGGCCAGTGAAGTTATCACTAGGCTGTAATGTAAACACTGCATTTTCTCTGAAAAGACAGTATTTACAGCAAAAAGCCTGAAGGTAATGATTCTACTCACAAGAACAAATTCAATAAGCTGTAGTTGTTCTGGTGACTGTAGTGTCCCTTTAACTAAGGAGAGTTTAGTGCAGCCTAATACATTGTCCACAAATATATTTTTAACACTTTTTTTGTAGACAATAGTGCAATAAAGTTATGAATTGGATGCAGCTATTCCTGGCAATGATTAAAGGACCACTATAGTGCCAGGAAAACATACTCGTTTTCCTGGCACTATAGTGCCCTGAGGGTGCCCCCACCCTCAGGGACCCCCTCCTGCCCGGCTCTGGAAAAGGGAAAGTGGTTTAAACTTACTTTTTTCCAGCGCTGGGCGGAGAGCTCTCCTCCTCCGATCCTCCTCTTCTCCTCCCCGTCGGCTGAATGCGCATGCGCGGCATTCATAATGCTTTCCTATGGATGCTGGCGTGCTCTCACTGTGAAAATCACAGTGAGAAGCACGCATGCGCCTCTAGCGGCTGTCAATGAGATAGCCGCTAGAGGAAATAGGGGAAGGCTTAACCCATTCATAAACATAGCAATTTCTCTGAAACTGCTATGTTTATGAAAAAATCGGTTAACCCTAGCTGGACCTGACACCCAGACCACTTCATTTAGCTAGAGTGGTCCTTTAAAGAGAACTAGTAGGTAAGTCAGATATCGCTATAGTGAATTGAGATAATACTAATATTTGTAAAATTTCACAGATTCCCAAATTATAGGCTCTGAATCAACCTGAAGGATTTTAATAGGCATCACTCAGAGTTATTCACTAATGTGTGAATTTTTAAAATTCAAGATGAATTCAAATTGAATTTCTGATTTTAGTCTGAAAAAGCATAACTAGTAAAAAAAAAATCCTCAAGTCATCTTTGTTTTCTTTTCTGTTATTTTGGCCTATTAATATTAATATTACATTTTGATTTAAATTTACTTTTTTTTTTACATTCAAAATTCAACAATTCCCATTAGTGAATAACCCTGTTAATATCTTGTATTTTGTTACCTTTGTTATTAATGTATTATATTTTTTGGTACTTATCTCCTCATCTCACTAGGTTGACAATCACAAAAAATGGTTGATATAAACTGAAGCGTTTTTTAATAAAGTCTCCAGTCATCCAGCATGATTCTCATACAGCGTTGTTTGGCAATACCTTTATTTATTTATACACAGATGTGTGATTAACCCCTTAAGGACTGAGCCAAATGTACACGTTGTAAACAAAACAAAACATAAACAAAACCTGGCATTTGCGCTACATGTCTGTCCAACCGTAATTCACCTCTTTCAAATTAAATGCACCCACACTTATTATATATCATTTTATTCAGGGGAAACAGGGCTTTCATTTGCTATCAAACATTTAGCTATGAAACATAATTTAATATGAAACAAATGGGAGAAAATAAGAATTTTTTTTATTTTTTTAGTTCTACATTTTAACTGTACATGTCATAATACTGTTTGCGTTTACTGCAATAAAATACACACATTTGTATTCAGCAAAGTCTCACGTTTAAAACAGTACCCCCTATGTACAGGTTTTATGGTGTTTTGGGAAGTTACAGGGTGAAATATAGCACATTACATTTGAAATAGAAATTCGCCAGATTGGTTACTTTGCCTTTGAGACTGTATAGTAGCCCAGGAATGAAATTTACACCCATAATGGCATATCATTTGCAATAGTAGATCAAGGAGGCAGATCTAGGGCTGAGGTATTGCAAATGGGGTATGTCCAGTCTTTTTTAGTAGCCATTTGGTCACAAACACTGGCCAAAGTTAGCGTTAATATTTGTTTGTGTGTGAAAAATGCAAAAAACACAAAATTTCCCTGTTCAGCCGCCCCACATATATTTAATCAGTATAATTCTATGTGTAATTTGATATTAATATATATATATATATATATATATTAATAATAAACACCTAGACAGTGTATGTGTGTGTATGTATGTATATATATATATATACTTAGATCATATATATTTGTAATATATATATATATATGATCTAATATATAAAAAAAATTTACACTGATTTTAACTTAATTTTATTTGATTTCCAGCCAGCAGGGGGACTAACTGTCATTACTGGCAATGCAGTAATGCAATGCGTGCTGGCAATGCAGCAGCCAGCTAACCCGGCCATGTGATTGTGAAGTCCTCGCAAGGACCTGACTCTCAGATGGCCGGGGGGGCGGAGGAGGCAGGGTCCGCCGCGGGGGACCGGGTAAGTAACAAAAACCGTGAGGGCGTACTATCACACCCTGCGGCGTTTAGAGCCGCTTAGAATATGGCGTAATAGTACGCCATCCCGTTTTAAGGGGTTAAACCTTCAACAGTGTTTTGTCTGTTGTTTTTGAATTTTCCCATGACAATTTTTTTATCAAGCCAATGAACAAACTAAAGTTTTGCACATCTAATTTTTGATTGAAAACTGTCTTAAGGATACAACGTAGTAGTTAGAAGGGTTGTGGAAAGGATAACAGGCCATCCATTGAGAATAAATGAAAGAGGAATTTACCTACTGCAAAGGAAACTGTGGGTTTTAAAAAAAAAGGAAAAACAAAGATGTGGAGTTCTCTGCTTAAAGTCGTATGTAGCAGAGCACTGGTTTCCTATAGATTCTCCACTGGTATTCCAATTGTAATGCAGGAGCAAGAAGTTAACCCAGGATAAACAGCATCATTAGTAAATAAAATAATCCAGGAATATCCCATCACCTTTCCCAATAACTGGACGACACACAATATCAGGAGCCGAACTGCTGTTTTATTCCACATACCCTTATTTTATGCATCTCTCCATGCAAGAGAGACACCCACAGAAAATTATACAGTAACCAATCAAACAAGTTACAGCCCACACATCTCCTCCCCTCAGCCTGGCAGATAATCCAATTATTCTGTACATACTTTTCCACGTTTTCAAGATGTACCCCAAATACATAAGATACACCCCTAAATCTTACATACCCTGGAGTTATAGGGATGTGTTCGTTTGACCGGCCGCACACGAGGCAGTAACCGAAATCAGTTCCATACATTTTGGCCTTGCGGTCAGTCTATGTTCGTAGGGTGAAATACATGAAAGTACCGGGCTGAATAGACTGTGTTTGGATTCGTATGAATCCCCTTGTTCGTGGAATTCCTTCTACAGAACGGCGGGCCGTTCAGCTGTTTCTGCACGAATGGATGGAAGTCTGAGGGTCTCAGCGGTGTTCGCGTGGTCAAGTGTCCGATTTGGGTTCCAGACACTCGACGACCAAACACCGCTGGACATTCGTATGGCAAGATGGCCGCCGCCACGTGTTCATATGCCGAATGGCGGCCACCCAGGGAACACACAATATATTCATATAATTGCCAATTATGCTGGTGTTAACTGATGAGGGAGGTAAACTGGAGGCACACTTCTCTCTGGGGTGGTCTGGTTGTTCGCTAGTTTGTTCGTATGTCGAATATTCAAGGATATAATGTTAATATATGGATTACATTTATAGTCATTATTTTTCCCATCATGTGAAACTTTTGTTTGAAATTGGGTCTATTCTTTCTTATTCATCACAGCTTAAAGATATATGTGTGAAATCTTTAAACTGATTGGCTCGTCTTTTTCTACCTATATTACTATGCAACTAGGTTACCTTGAAGGCGCCATAACAGAATACACACTGTGTGTGAGGTGGATGTAGCAATGTGACAATGAGAACTTAGAACTAAGAACGTCAATCAGTCATGATAAATCATACAGTAGAGATACAGTGACAGGATGGATAAATTGTTAATGTACTGGCTATAGTCCATTGGGTTGCTGTTTTTCAATAAGTATACGACACCCACATTATTCTTTATTATACTGACCACAACATCCACCTAGCTGGTAGAGAAAATATGCTGAGTCTGTTAACACTGGGCCTGAAATTGTAGCACAATTTGTCACCAGCAATTTTGTCACAATATCAATATTGTCAATGTTTGGTAGGATAGATTGTATGTGGGGAGACTGTATTTCCCTGTTCAGCCTCCCCACACTTTGCTCATTTTTGTGTGTGTGTCTGTGTGCTTTATTTTTAGGTGAGACCCTTCCTGCTTAATATTTTGCAGTGACGGGGGCTCTGAGCATCTTTCTCTGGTGGTCTAGCAGTTTCCCTGGCGGTCCGGTGGGACGCCTATGGAATCTGCCCTCTGGCAGAGTAGACTGATCCTGAATGCCCCCTTCCATTCTCTGACTGGGAGGAAGCATTTGCAGAGCACTGCTATCAGCCAGAGGGAGGCCAGCGCTGTGCAGGGAGATCTCTAGATCTCCATACAGAGTCGTGCTGTGCTAGTGGGGCTGTGGAAGTGCTTAGTTTGCAATGAACAAATTTAATGTGCAATGATTCTAATCGTGTATACACGATTGAGGGGTATGGGTCCAGAAGAGGTTCATAAAATGCAAAAAGATGTCAAAATAATGCTTCTCTCTGGACATAAAGGTCACTTAAAGTAGATTTCATATAGACTGTTTGTACAGGGTTTTCAAAGCTGCTACTAACCCGATGTTCTATACCACGGTTCCTCAAACTCCGGCCCCCAGATGTTTTTGAACTACAACTCCCATGATTCTCTGGCTATCTATGGAATTCAAAGAATCATGGGAGTTGTAGTTCAGCAACATCTGGGGGGCCGGAGTTTGAGGACCCATGTTCTCTACTGATTCACACTCACATTCATACTTGATTTTTAAAATCCATTAATCAAGTTTATCAATCAACCGTCATTAATAAAAAAGTTATTAGTGTTTACTTAAGCATTATTTTTCTACAATTCATCATGCAGGTTTATTTTGTGATATTTATATAGATTGTTCCACGTTTTTATTGCACAACATTCCAAAATGCCCACTTTTGGTTAAAGTCATTTTCTATTTCATCGGACAGACTGCTGTGATCATGGAAAATAATTTTTCACTGAAATAGAATTTTCACAGAAAGGTGTTTATTAACTAAACAGAGATTTGTGATAAATGAAAAACTGAATTGCACAATCTAAGCCAAAATCATTAAGCTGGGAACATATGAAATACGTCCAAGGCGTTTTTAATTTTATTTTTTCTCATATTTACTTTCGCAGCAACTGGGTACGTAAATAGTTATGTAAATAATTATGTTACTTTGGTCTTTGGAAACCTATTTTATTTCAACTAATATGGCCTGAAACTGCTATATCCCTTTAATATTTGAGACAATTCCATACTTTTCTGCTTGTGTATTTTTTACAGCATGTTGAGTACCTGTCACTTACACTTCATGTGCTCTCTGAATTCCATCTGACAGCCCCTGGGGATTTTGCGTACAAGAGATTTTTCTTTTCAAAATAATTGTAAGTGCTGTATAAGTCTGTGGGTACATTTCCGATATTTTAATTTAACAGTCTTTGATAGATTAAATAGCTACAAATGCATCATTCATTTTTATTTTTCAGTCAATTCGTTTTTGGGGTTTTTAGAATCATTAAATAAAAAAATAAAAAATTTGTAAATGGTAAGCTATTTTAAATAGATTATACAATTATGGGATAAGTTTTCTCTGGCAATGTAATTTACACAATGATTATAAATAATATTGATGTATTTTTCATAACATTTAAACATTCTTGCTTGGGCTGTCCAAGGGGACACTGTATATATAAGTTCAGGATTTGGCTAAACCCTTGACATCATGCTGTGCGTGATAATGTCACACATGAAGATCTTCAAAAGTCAACGGCCTTGAAAGGACACTACCCACACATAAAGCTCTTCAGCTTGCTGAAAGTCCATATGCTTTTGGAGCCTATAACATTTGCGACAGTTTAGAAATGTGCTATATTTTTGCCTTGATACAAATGAACACAAATAAGATGCTGAGATCTGAAAACACTGCATCAAAAGGATAATTTGATATATATATATATATATATATATGTTACACCTAGAATCTGTTGAAGCCACTCCCCCAACTTGGGAGTCACAGCCCCGAGTGCTCCTATCACAACTGGGACTACTACTGCCTTCACTTTCCACATCTGTTCTAGCCCTTCTTCCAGTCCTTGGTATTTTTCCACCTTCTCATGTTCCTTCTTCCTGATGTTATAGTCACTGGGTATTACCACATCCACCACGACTGCAGTCTTTCATTCCTTGTCTACCACCACAATGTCGGGTTGGTGTCATGAATCCTGAGAGACCCAACACGCAAGGTGTAAATGAGTACGTATACCGGACCTTAGAATGGCCGGACTTTATGTAGATAGAATGAGAATAGTCAAGACAATCCGAGATCAAGGAATTGAGAGAGTACAGTAATGAGAGACAAGCCGAGTCAGGGAACCAGAAAAACAGAATGAACTAGGTACAAAAGCTGAGTCAAGGGCAGGAGAATGGAGAGAATACCAAAAGAGACAATCAGAATCAAACGCGCTATTGGGAACTAAACTAGGACCCCAACAAGGCAAAGATCTATGTTTGAACTAGCCTTTTATAGTCTGGTTCATTAAATTGAAAGCCACGCTGTTCAGACATTTTGGCGGGTTGTGACGTCATTAGTGATGTGACGTCGGCACGTGCGTGACGTCATGAAGTTATCGGCGTCATGACGTCGGCGAGCATCTGCCGCATCATAAAACGAGGCAGGGTCCCAGAGGATGGCGTGGGAACCACTGGAGCGGAGTTTGAGAGCGGAGGAGGCGTCCAGGATGCGGGTGAGCATGACAGTTGGTTGGCCAGCACTTGCTTGTCTGTCTGGATCTAGAAGTCCCACATGATCTTAGCCCTGTCATTCTCAACTACCCTTTGTGGTATCTCCCATCTGGATTTAGGCAGGTCCAATCCATATTCTGTGCAGATGTTTCGGTACACGATTCCATCAACTTGGTTGTGTCTCTCTGTGTATGCTGTTCCTGCTAACATCTTGTATCTGGCTACTAGGTGCTGGACTGTCTCAGAGGCCTCTTTGAACAGTCTGCACCTTGGTGTGGTAGATTCCAGCTTCTATTGATCTGGTGCTGAGGGCCTGTTCCTGTGCTGCTTGGATTAGTGCCTCAGTGCTGTCTCTCAGTCCTGCCTTTTCCAACCATAGGTAAGATTTTTTCATGTGAGCCACATCCACTATCTGCCGGTGGTACACCCCATGGAGAGGTTTGTCTTGACAAGGAACCTCCTCTTTTTCTACATCCTCTATCTGTTGAAGTCTCAGGAATTCCCTTAGCAGTTCATCTTTGGGAGTCATCTTCGTGATGTACTTGTGGATGCTCTGTGTTTAATCCAGGACTGTGGCCTTGACACTCATCAGGCCTCGACCTCCTTCCTTCCGGCAGGTGTACAGTCTCTGGGTGCTGGATTTCGGGTGGAATCCTCCATTCATAGTGAGTAGTTTCCTGGTCTTGACATCCACGGTGACCAGTTCTTCTCTTGGCCAGGTTGTTATTCCAGTTGGGTACCTGATGACCGGTAGTGCATATGTGTTGATAGCTTGAATCTTGCCATTGAGCTGGGACTTTAGGACCTGTCTGACTCTTTTTGGAGATATTTGGATGTTGCTATCCTCCTTGCCTCTTCCTCATGGTTGCCATGCATTTGTGGTACCCCCAGGAACTTGTAGCTGTTTTTTACATCTTCTACTTGGCCATCTGGAACTTCAACTCCTTCTGTCCTGATCATCTTCCCTCTTTTTGCTATCATCCGCCCGCACTTCTCTAGTGCGAACGACATTCCGATGTCCTTGCTGTATATCCTAGTTAGGTGGATCAGTAGGTCAATGTCTCGCTCATTCTTGGCATACAGCATGATGTCATCCATGTATAGTAGGTGGCTGATTATTATTATTATGATGTTATTATTTTTATAGCGCCAACAAATTCTGTAGTGCTTTACAGTGGGTGTACAAACATGTAGTTGTAACCAGACAAGTTGGACACACAGGAACTGAAGGGTTGAGGGCCCTGCTCAATGAGCTTACATGCTACATGCTAGAGGGAGTGGGGTAAATTGACACAAAAGGTAAGGATAGTATTAGACTAATGACAGTTGCAAGAGAGGATGGTGGCTCCCTTCTTAAAGTTATATAAGTATCCACTCTTCTTAAAGATCTGGCTAAGGGAGTTGAGGCCTATGCAGAACAGCATTGGGCATAGCGCATCACCTTGGTATATGCCACATTTGATGTTCACTGGAGTTATTGTCCTGGAATTGGCTTCTAGAGTTGTTTTCCACTTTCCCATCAATTTCTTGATGAAGGCTCTTATTGTCTTGCTGACCTTGTAGAGAGCCAAGCATTCCAGTATCCATGTGTATGGTATTGTGTCATAGGCTTTCTTGTAGTCAATCCAGGCCATGCATATTTTAAAGAAGAAGATGCAAAAAAACATATGCCAAATGGTACTTACCCATTTGTGAACATTGGAGCGCGGCACCCAACACAGGGGCGGTTAATCCCAGTAAATCCAACAAGGGTGGATTGCCTGCTAACACTAATGAATAATGTAGGTAAACTAATTGTAGAAAACTGTGACTTGATGACCCATCCAAACATTGCTTTTATACAGCACCTTGACACAAAAAAGAAACTACAGAGATATTGTATCCTCTGGAGCAGCTGCGTAATGCATTTCATACTGGATGGTACTTAATCCCAGGCACACTATGCTGACATGCAGCTAAGATATTTAAACCCTCAAAAGTGCCAACAGCTGGTTAAGGCGATGAGTAGGCCCCTTAAAAACAAGAGGAAAATGCAACACAAGAAGAAACTGCAGTAAGTAAATCACTGAAAACAAAAAAAAGAGCAGAAATAAAAATGCATGGAGTAAAAACATATGCATATAAACAAGTGGTATTTATAATAAAAAAATAATCGGCATTAGAGAAAAACTGCCCAGAGGAATGAACATACTGCACTGAAAGTAAGTAACAAATAAGTAAAATATTAAGTAAGCAGAGAGTTACAGAAGGCATTCAAAACATGAGATACAAATCGTTACTGCAATAAAAAAAACAAAAAATCTTCCACTCTGTACAGTTATCTACCTAAACACTTATCAATTAGTATATACATTGCAATATTATGTTAAAGGAACACAACAGGGTCAGGAACAAAAACATGTATTCCTGACCCTATAGTGTTAAAACCACAATCTAGTCCCCCCTCCCCCCCCGCCCCCCCCCGCATCACTTGCCCCATAAATATAGTAAAATCTTATTTGTATTCATGTCTGTATCTGCTGCCTTTGCCCCTGATCTGCCTGCTTGGATGACATCATCAGAAGTGATTCTCTGAGCCAATCACATGATTTTCCATAGGATTGGCTGAGACTGTCAAGGAAGCAGATCAGCGGCAGACCCAGCATAAGCCAAACACAGCCCTGGCAAATCAGCATCTTCCCATAGAGATGCATTGAGTCAATGTATCTCTGTGAGGAAAGTTCAGTCTCTCCATGCAGAGTGTGGAGACACTGAATGGCAGTGATGTGCAGCACTGCCCCAGGAAGCACCTTTAGCAGCCATCCGAGGAGTGGTCAGTGGTGGGATCACTAGGCTGTAATGTAAACACTGCATTTTCTCTGAAAAGACAGTGTTTACTGCAAAAAAGCAAAAAAGGAATGATTCTACTCAATAGAACAAATACAATAAGCTGTAGTTGTTCTGGTGACTATAGTGTCCTTTTAAGACTTAATTTGTATCTACTGATTTGTATATCGTGCTTTATTACATTAACCACTTTAATTTCATATTTTTAAGTAGTTACCCATTTTCAGTTATTATGCTAAGAATAATGATCGAACGAAGACAGAGAGTCCAGAGAATGTATTAATTTGTTTTGTGTGTGGAAAATGCAAAAAACAAATATTAATATTAACTTTGACCACGGTTTGTGACTAATTAGCAACTTAAAAAGACTGGACATACCTCATTTTACATATCCTGGGTTGCCTACTTCCTTTTCAAATGGAATGCCATGATGATTAATTTTCGTACCTGGGCTACCATATGGTCTCTAAGGCAGCATAGGCAAACAAATCTGGTAAATTTCAATGTTTATAAGCTGAAAAGAGAAAGCCCTATATTTGACTCTGTAAGGCTTCCTAGCCGTGGGGAAACCGGCACATCTTCAGTGACACCCACCTACGGGAAGTGGGGATATGGAAGGCACGTATCATCGGGCAGTATCTCACTTTGACGCAAGACTCCAGCAGCGGCTACAGTATGTTCTGCACTGAAGGGATGACCCTATCTCAGACAGGCAATCCAGACCTCAACGAAATTCGACCCGTCCGGAGTGAGTTCCTCCCGACCACCAACCAGCGCCGACGGGAACAACTAGAGCTGCGAATGCCATTCCTGGGAGAAAAGCCATTAGAGGAATGGGTAGGAGAACTGGAGATGATTGTCATGACCGAAGGTTGGTTGGATGAATCATACCAGGCCTTGCGGTGGCATGCATCCTACCTCTACCCGTGGCTGGTCGAGGGAGTTGATGAAGAGAACTACGATGGCCCTGGTCTTTTGTGGGAGGTTGTTGAAGATGGTATGGCATTAGGAGACCCAGACAGTTCCCACTTCTGGTGCATCCGAGATGAGTGGGAAGACAGCTTGGACCTTACAGGGATAACGGAAATAAATTCGGATCTGTCTTTTCTGGCTAACCAGGAGTGGGAGCTCAAACAGGACTACGTACGACTGTTTCACCGGATAACGCTACCAAAGTGATGGAGCTCATAAACTTGGAGTTCCAGGGAGAGGAGAGCATTATCCTCCATCCCCAGCAATCAAGTGTGTTGCAGGCAGAAGAGACAGTCGGTCTCTCTTCCCAGCAGCAGAGTATGTTACTGGGAGTGGAAACAACCGGTCTCACTCCCCAGCGGCCAAGCAAGTTATTGGGAGTGGAGATAACTGGTCTCATTCCCCAGTGGCAGTGTACCATGCAGGGAGAGACAACTGGTCTTTCTCCCCAGCGGCAGCCAGAGTTACAGGGGAAGGAGATGATCATCCCTCTACCCTACAGCAGCAAGCATCATTGGGAGTGGAGACAACCGGTCTCACTCCCCAGCGTCAGTGTACCATGCAAGGAGAGGAGACAACCCGTCTTACTCCCCAGCAGCAACAGATGTCACAGGGAGTGGATACAACCATTCTTACTCCCCAGTGGCAGTGTACCCTGCAGGGAGAGGAGAAAACCGGTCCCTCTCCCTAACCACAGCTGGAGTTAGAGGGGGTGAAGACAACTGGTCTCACTCCCCAGCAGCAGTGCCTGGTATCAGGAGACACCAGGGATGACAGACGCTACACCCATGGCAAAGAGGCACCCAGGACAGAACATGGCACAGGAGGCTACCAGGTCAACTGGGTCTTTTTGGGCGGGCTTCTCGACTAACTCAGGTACAAACCAGCAGGAGGTCTGGTACCTGGTTAGTTTACCTCTGGGGGGGAGATATGTGACCGTATGGACTTTTCTTATGTTTTAGTCACCCTGTACCCATTATACGTGCAGAGTTTGTTTAATGTAATTGTTTATAATGTGTGTGTGTATACTGTGAAATGTTTTGCCTGCTCTCCTGTACTGCTGAGAATTGCTACCAACTAGGTGGATATGGCTATGGAGCCTGTGTAGTGCCCTCTGTTGGTAGCAACAGCAATATCCACTAAGTGAATAGCAAGGCTAATTAATTTGCATATTCAGGTAGATTTGCATATTGCTATTTCTGTAGACCGGAGAGATGTTTTATGTTAATTATTGTGTTTCCCACCCCTTTGTAAATATGTCATTATAATATTAGACTGAGTCTTCTGACCTGCTTGCTGGATGCAATATTCCTCTAGACCTGGGATAAAGCAAGAGAGCTGGGCCGGAGAGCCACAATTGCATTTGTAAAGGCAAGAACTATAATCACTGTAAGCAAAGCTGCAGAGGAATAGCTAGAGGGGACGATACCTGCCTGGAAGAAAAGCTTTGATCACTCGAAGTTGAACCCAGGACCCTGGTCCAGGGTGGGAAGCAATGGCAAGACCCCGGCCAAGATGCGGCAGCTAGGGGCTGAAGTGCGGATGGTGTCCCGACGATGGCTAGGAAGCGTTTTGGCGGAGGTACCCAGTCGGTGTACCAGGCGGTTCGCCACAACATATTAGTCCCTACTTGGTCTCTGTATATCTCTTGACTGTGTTGAAAAGGAAAGGTTATCACTGGGACAACAACTAGAGGGAATTCCTGGATGAGGTCCTACACAGGTTGCAGAACCAACATTCAGCATCTCCACGCTCTGCATGGTGATGCTAAATTCTCCATAGAGATGCATTAAGCCAATGCATTGCTATGAGGAGATGCTGATCTGCACAGCGATTGCTTCGCATGTACACAATCCCCTCAGTGCATCCTCAATAGAAAAGCAATTGTATTGGCTAAGATCACAACCACCAGCAGAGGTGGGGCAACCATTGGCGAGACCAGTGCATCGGGAAATAAAAGTAAGTAAATCTTTTTTTTATTATTAAATTAGGTTTGGGGCGGGAATATAATAGATCGATACCTGAAAAAATAGTATACCATTCTAAGTTAGGAATACATGTTTGTATTCCTAATATTAGTGGGTCCATTTAATATGTGGGTCTGATTAATATTATGTTCCTGTCCCAAACACTGGAACAGCACAGTGTTCACCCTAGGTGTTAGGATGCACTGTGCTAATGATATAGGTCTTGCACTTATTTTAATATACAAAACAGACCAGGGCCCACCACAAGTTGTCCAAGAGGTTGTCTATGTGCCTCCGCTCCATCCAATAACTGGCAATATGTTTGGACAAAAAAAAGGAAATGGCCCACTCATATATGGTTGTCTTGTCCACTCGAATTGCCCTTTGTAGAGAGGTACATCAGGTCCTTACTACTCTCATGAATGCATCGTTAGCATTTTCTCCAGATGTGTTTATCTCACTCCTATCCCACTCAGGAGATACAAGAAGTCAGTAATTCCGCATTTGATAAATTCAGCTTGCAGCCTAATTCCATACTTCTGGAGGTGGACTGCAGTGCCAATGATAGATTAGATTTCAAGGATGGAAGAGATCTGAGCGGCGTGCTAGGCACAGGTGTGCACACAGACATGGTTTTACTGGAATCAATGGATATCTGGTGAACATAGAACTCTTAGAAATGTCTGAACATACCAGGAAAGGGGGATACCGGAGTGAGGATGCGTTGGAAGAGAGTGTGAGTAGACATCTTTAGGTTTTCCTATGACTTGAATTATATCAATACTCCTGAGACATTAGAGGTGGCCCTAAATGGATGAGAGATCAGGCATTTGGAGAGGGGAGGCGAGAGGCTGCAGGTTGGTCAGTCCGCCTTAGTGAGGTGGCTGTGAGTGGGGTGGATTTTTTATGTTTTGTTTTTTCTCCCTTCTATGTCCTTACCTCCCTTACCTTCCTCGTGCCCCCCCAACCACGACTATCTCCCTCCTTCCCCCCAACCACCCCTAGCTCCCTCCTTTCTCTCTCTTTACCTCTTTAACTTAATATGCTAAATTACATATTTGAAACCCTAATTACTCCTTCCTGGGCTGCTTGTAAATCAGTTCCTTACCATGGAACTAAGAGGGTTTACTGATGTTATTTTACTAACTACCGAGCTGCACATTTTTTCAAATCTATTTTTATGTTGTTCATTGTTCACGTTCAATCCCTGATTTTGCCTACTTAGACATTTGTCATGTGTTCAACGAATATTGTCATGATATCATGATATACTTAACTTTGTATACGAAACAAAATGGAAATGGTCCATCACCTCTCAATTTTCCTTTATTGTGTACTCACACGGCAGCAACATTTTGATCCAGTATTAGGCTCTTTCTCAAACGTGAAAAATATCATTTTACTGGGTTGAAACATTGCTAGTTTGAAATGTTGCTGGGTTGTCTCAGACTTATATTGAGATTCCCCAAATCAGTGCTCCTCGACCCTCTCCTCAAGGCACACCTAACAGTCCTTAATTTAGGGATTACCCAGGTGTGTCTAAGGTGTTTTTAAAAAAAGGTAAAGACACCTTAGACACACTCAGTGTGCCTTGAGAAGAGGGTTGAGGAGCATTGCCCCCAAATGGATGAATATCCATACAGTGATCTTTTAAACTCTTGACCATTCTCAGTGTGTCTCTTAAACTTTGTTTTTAATTATATACCAGTACTGAATGGCAACGCTCCTGACTGTAGACTGATAATGAACACATTACTCTCCATTAATTTGACAGTTGATTATTGTGAATGCCAACTTCAGATTTTGCACATTGCACCCATTACACTAGAGACATCCCTGAGTAAGACTAATGCGTTGGAGAACATAAGATTGTCTTGATTAAAGCATAGTACATTTATCCATTACATGCTTTAAAGTCTTGATTTGAGGAAACAGTGCCCAGACATGAGCAAATACAAATAATAAATGCAGGTGCCCAAATTCGGTAAAAAGCGGAATTAACCCATTTATGACCAATGGTCTGCCATGGTTGTATCCAAGCAGTCCTTCCAGTAATCCCAATTCCAGGATCCTGTCCCGTCCTCTCGATTTTGTTCCCTGGTCTCCCTCATCTGGAGATATTAGTGACCTGTCCTCAGAATTACTACTTGCAATGGCTAATTTTTCACTATACAAAGGTAGTGGACGTGGTAAGTGAATATTTTGAAATAATGTGATTTAAAAAAAGAAAAAGCCTTGACATTCTTTATACACGGCTCTGAAATGTATGTTTTCTCAAATACCAGTAGGATATGTGACCATTCCATTTTTGGCATTCACACAGTTAAACTCATTAACAATTTACAAAACAATGCAGAGTAATTATTTATATATAATACAGATGTTCCCAGACTCTATTCTTTATGACGGGTGAAATCATACCTCAAATAGTCGTCATACTGTCTAGTGTTGGCCTCTAATCTCAGTTCAGTGCTGGAACATGCATGGCCTACTCTGCCTAGGAATAATGGGAGTTACTCCCCTGGGTAATGGTTAAATTAGTGGTGTAAGCTGTAAACTAGAGCTTCAGTCCATGAGTGTAACTCCCATCAATCTGGGCAGACTAGGACGTGTAGGTCAAAGAAAACAATGCAGTACAGGACCCCTGATCTAAGGACTTCCCCTGGAGATACATATCCCAGTCTGCCTCAGATTAGTAGGAGTTAGGATCCAATGCATCACCATTTTATTTCAATCATATCCACTGATATGGGAGAAGAGGAGTCAAAGATGAAAGAAACTAAACAATGTGATCAATCAGGAGCTGAACTGATTTATAGGAAGCAGCTGCAAGTCTGCATTATTCTTTTCAAATAGGTTTTATTGATACATTTTTACACAACATAACAGTATCATGTTTCAAACAAACAAGTAATGAACATAATACATTAAAGAAAAATAAAAATGTGAAAAAGTATAAAAGGGAAAAAGAAAATAAAAAGGTGGGCAATACATTATTCTGTATAATAAAAAAAAATATTTCTATAATTATTATTTAATGTGTATTATTTCCTGCTGACTATTAAGCATTATGTAGCATATTATGTTGTCTAAAATAACTGTCTGTCTGTGTGTCTGTCCTGTGTTACTGTATCTGAAATCTTTGCCAGCAGCAGAACACACTGTATCAGTACCAGCTCCCCATTCAGTGAGGGGAAGAGAAGGGTTTATTGCAGCACCTGTCTGTGTGCCTACATTACAAAGCTGATCCCTGGGACAGAATGTGGGTAGGATGTGATGCAGCAGTCACAAGTGACAGAAAGACTGACTGAGTAAAGAGAGAGAGAGAGAGAGAGCATCCAGGCAGGGTTCCCCAGTAGGCTGCGCTGTGATTAGTGGGCTGGGAATTCTCAATGTAGAAATACACAGTATCAGTCAGTTCAGTCTATAGGCAGCCACAGCACAACGCTGGCCGTGTGTGTGATCTGGGGACAAGCATGCTACTGGCTCCTTCCTACTAATGGATATTTACTAACACCTCCACCACCTCATCGCAGGACACAGAGGGGGAGAGAGAGGGGCAGATTCTCAGCACTGAATGGTATGTATGATTCATGCTCTGCTTTTTGTGTCTGTGTTAGGAGAGGGGTTTACTGCTGCTCAGCTCAATCCCAGCACATGGATGGAAACTTTCCACCTTGCACAGATCACACTGAAACTTTGTGTGAATGGAGGACAGGGCACAGGTCATGGCCACTACCCCATCCATTCACTGTCACAGTCACTGCGCTACTGCCTATGCAGGTGCTTTGCAAATGGTGATGGGGTAGTGTGTGTGTGCAATATTGTAATATTCCTTGGTGATCTAAACATATAGCTGTCAGAGATATGTATGTATTATATGCATTATTTATTATATATATTTATTGTAAGGAGGTTAAAGAGATGTAATAGAATGCGGTGTATAATTATGTGTACGTGTAAATGCACGCTTCGTTGTTTAAATAACCATTTCAGTGTGTGTGTGTGTGTGTGTGTGTGTGTGTGTGTGTGTGTGTGTATGTGTGTGTATGTGTATGTGTTTACAGATACAGCATGTAAGAATATTTATAGAATGTTATAAAATGATGAATCATGAAATATCCTGTGTTGTATACAGATATGCAGAAGTATTTATTTTATTATAAATTGCATATTGGTTTTATATATCCATTTTTACATTTTTATGGTAATGTTTATTAATAGTTTTGGGGGTTTTTTTATGACCAGGGCAGTATGGGATATTTATTGGGTTGTTACTTAATAGAAACTGTCTGTGAAACCATGTCATTCTTTGGGATGCAAGTGAAAGGGTTAACCCCCATTAAACTGTTTATGGAGGTATTAATATCTGTAGTGTGAAGCACATTAACCTGTGTCTGGGGCACTATAACTGTCCAATGGAAAATAGATTTTCATTGAAAAATCAGTTCAGCAATGTTGAAAGGAAAGTTTTTTTCGGTCTGGTGGGTGAGTGATTGCTGCTGTTGACACAGTGCAATGTCATACATGGAGATTGTAATTCACAAGGGCATGGAGATTTAGTGAACTCTTACACCACACTGCTTGCTGAAATTTCCACAAAGCCCTTTCCCTGGTGCTTTCAACCCATGCCCCCCTCCCTTATAGCTAATCTGCATGCAGAGCAAGACTTTTCAAAAGGTTCTGCTTGGGTCAAGGTTGGAACAAGCTAACCCCCTCTAACTCCCACCATCTCACAGGACAGGGTAAAAAGGGACAAATATTTTCGATGGTGCAAAAAACATCACAGGCGAAAATATTTTGGAAATCACCCAAATACCTTGACACATACACATTCTGCTAAAGAAGTGCTCCTGAATGAATTCCACCTTCATCTGCAGGGTGCAACAGTTTCTCTTAACCCTTTAGCTACAGTGAAATCTGTTTGTTTTTCTCGTTTAACTCTTTGGGTGCTGGGATTGTAACCAGTGCATTTTACTCAGATCTCATCAGTGATGGTAATACTACTACCCTTTCCAAAGAGAGCGTTATAAGAAGCAAAATGACCTCTTAAGCACCAATGACTTGCCTGGTATTTCAAAAAGAGTTTGCATAACTTATCATTCTTTATTGGTTAATGGGTAGATATATCTGTGGCCAGCACAGCTAGATTTATATATGCCAGTGTTGTGACTTACCATCTCCAGCTGCCAATGGGTTAATATGCAAAAAGACACCTATTTTATGATTCAAAGCAAAAATATTCAAATAGTGTGCCACTGCACTGGGAGTCTGTTATTTTCTTGGGAAACAGCAACTCTTAAGGTTAGTTCAGTACGCTGAGTTTAAGGTTAGTTCAGTACGGTTAAAACTCACTTGGGGTGCATCCCTCTATTTATGTATTTGTTTTTAATTTTGCTGATAATGCTGTACATTACGTTGTACGTCG
Source organism: Pelobates cultripes (assembly GCA_933207985.1). Classification (NCBI taxonomy): domain Eukaryota; kingdom Metazoa; phylum Chordata; class Amphibia; order Anura; family Pelobatidae; genus Pelobates; species Pelobates cultripes. The sequence goes on along the minus strand of OW240912.1, from coordinate 395,962,961 downwards.
TTGAGGATTTTTACTCTGTTCATGGCAGGGAATGGGTTAAAAGCTTTATTCTTCTCTTGTCGCCTGAACGATTTGTCACTCTTCTTTTATTTAACAGTTGCGCCTTTAATTGAGAGTTCGGGGGGGTGGGGGAGGGAGAGGGGGGATGGGCATAGAAACTTTAGTTTTCAAACCAGTTAATTTATTCAGAGATTGTCCCAGATTCCTGCTCTGCAGTTGGAGAGCGACGGAGCTTTGGATGCTCCTGATTATTCTATAGCGCATCCATTGGTCTTTTGCACACTATCAGCACACAAGAAAAAATGTTTCATCTTGGACACTTTCTGATCCTTTGATATTCTATTCACAAGTGGAAAATGATCTGTCGTCTACAGCGAGAAGTAAAAAGGGTTCCTCTGGCGTGGAATGTGGGACAATGGCAGACCTCTCTGTTAAGTCTGCAATCCTGCTGCTGAACGCTCTTGTTTAGAAGCTAGCTAAGAATAGACGTAGAGATTCTGACCGTTAGCTCTGCCCCGGGCTTTTTCTTTTTTTTTTATCCAATTGGTACTCACCAGCGTTGTGTACCGTCACCTTTCCAAAAATCACAAAAGACGTTACCTGAATACTAGAATCTTCGCTCCCCCAAATAAAATGGATCATCTGTCAAATTCCCATTTTAGTTCAAAGTGTGCCTTTGTGTGTCTAATCGTTTTCCAGAATGTTGCCAAGGAAAGCAACTTTTCTCCGATTTTTCACAAGGCAGTTACTACGGTTACGGGTGTAATTCAGTGAACAGAATGTAAAAAGTGATCTGGTATCCGGATGGATCCACCCACTGAGTACACACATTTCCAACAGCTGAATAGAGACTGTTAATAGCGCTGCTCGTTATTGCTTTCTACATTCTTCAAAGTATTTGGTCAGATATCTCACATAGAGAAGATTGCAACTCCCATCAGCCTTTGATTGGGTTCAGTGAGTGCATGAAATCCTGTGTTTGCAAAAGCATGTTTATTCTGCCTTACACTGACTGCAACTCTCATCACACTTTACAGAGTTCTATAGTGCAAAAAATGTATATCCTTGTTAAGTAGCCAGCAGTGCTATTATTTAAATTGTATTTAATATAGGGTTTATTAAGTTAACAGTAAAATGTGAGTTGTCAAGGGGATTATACATTTTAAGCCAAAGTAGTTAAGCTAAAAAAAAAACTACTGAATAAAATGATTTTTTTCTGATGTAGAGGATTTTGTCTTAGAATTTACAGTTTCCTTGACAATTACAAGTTAAGTGAATAAATCCAATTTCAGATTAGAGTTTACAGCACTTTCTACCACTGTGTACATTGTACTGTATTTTCCCCCACTTGTACAGCGCTGCATAATATGTTGGTGCTTTATAAATGCCAGTGATAATAATAATAACACTATAAACTAGGAATGTGAGATGCAAGCCATGTACTTGTACACACACCATGTACATTCTACAATGGTCGATGCTCAATCCCAGCATTCACTGCACAATGATCCATGCTTGTTCATCTGCCTGCACAGAAAACAAAATAGATTTCAAATGATTATATATTTAAAGGGACAGTGCAAGCATTACAACCTTTGCAGCCCGCTGTAGTGCTTATGATGTCTTGAGTCCCTGATGTAATCCCCGGGGCAAGAATTCCACTGTTATAAAACGACTTGAGACTTATCTGGGTCAGTGAGAGACTAGGAGGGCCGAGTTAATTAAAATTTTCACCTAGGGTTTGTGCCTGGTAACTAATGGCACAAAAACACTGCAATGCACTATGGTAGCTATGATGCTTAGAATGTCCCCTTAAAGGACCACTATAGTCACCCAGACCACTTCAGCTCAATGAAGTGGTCTGGGTGCCAGTTCCCCCAGGTTTTAACCCTTCAGATGTAAACATAGCAGTTTCAGAGAAACTGCTATGTTTACATTGCAGGGTTAATCCAGCCTCTAGTGGCTGTCTTCCTGACAGCTGCTAGAGGCGCTTCTGTGACGCTGAATGCAAAACTCGCATTCAGCATGCACAACGCACATAGGAAAGCATTGAGAAATGCTTTCCTATGGGCATTTTTAATGCACGTGCAGCTCTGGCCGCGCATGCGCATTCTGTTCCACTCGGGAGCTTACGTCGGGGTGGGAGGAGAGGTCACCAGCGCCAAGGGAGCCTGACCCTGGATTAAAGTAAGTAGCTGAAAGGCTTTTAACCCCTTCAGCCCAGTGGGAGGGGGGCCCTGAGGGTGGGGGGGGGACCTAAGGGTTATATAGTGTCAGGAAAACAAGTTTGTTTTCCTAACACTATAGTGATCCTTTAATACATGTACTGGTAATTACACTAATGTGATCTATAAAATTGATTTGTATACCTGCCTACAGGATATATATTCTTCCAGTCTTCAGTTGTAGCTTACAGCTGCTGAGATGGCATAGATTAGAACGACTCTGTTGTCCCCTCTTTAAAAATGTGAGCATTTCAGAAAGGGGAGAGGACTAATGTGGGGTCATGGCTGATGAACTGCCAGGAACCGTAGATCAAAGATGGTACGCCTGCGGGGAATGGCATCGGGTAAGTATATCTCACCTCAACTGCACACCTGCCTATAGCACACCAAGCAGTAATGTCACCATTGGGTCTTTCTACAAAATATGCAAAGACCCCAGAAGGTTGACAGATCTGCTTTAACTATGATGATTCCTTACATGGTTACTAAGTAAAAACTTAGTTGTGAATAGCCTGCTTCATATTTTTTTTATTTTGTGAAACATCTCTCTATCAAACAATGATGCCATTCGAGTTAAAACATCCGGCACTCAGTCTATATAATGGGACATTACTGGACCATGTGGTGTCACTTTTATATAGCTCGGGTCCATTATATTAACTAGGTCTGCATTTTCTAAGTTGAGGTTAAGTTCTCACGAATAGCCATCATATTACTAAAATTTACAATAAAGTAGTAGAGATAAAAAATAGACAGAAATGAAAACATACATTTATCTGTTTTGGTCTTTCTATTTTTTTTTTTTAAACTCCCTGTTTAGTAAATAAACAACTTTCTGGATTATTAATTACCGGGAAGTTGGAGCATTGCAATTTAAACTGGGAAAACAGTTGGAAATTTGTTATCAATTTGGTTTATTATGGCCATCAATTTTCACAATTTTTACTTAATTGCCCAGAGAGCCAATAAATAGTTTTCTACAAATGGAAGGCGTAAATGGTTCTCGATTCAGACATATTGACGGTTGTAAAAAATAAATGTAATGGCTGGGAGGGCAATATTAAACACTGAATTTGGTGAATACAATGTATTATGTATATTATTAATACAACAAGGAGTTATGTTTTTTTCTACGTTTAGCTTTATGGAGGTTAGACGTAACAGTTCCATAAAATACTGACAATAAATGATTGTATTTATTGAATGTTAGCTCATTTTATTTAAGAGGTTTCTACAGTCACTTAACAAACTATCTGGGGTATAAAAAAAAAAGATACAACACATGCTTAACTCCATGTTACTGGTTGCCTAGCAACCCAAGATGCTCCTACTTGCCACTATAGTGTGCGGCTGGCATTCTATACAAGAAGCAGATGCTCAACTTTCTGCAAAGTGACGGCTGGTGGAGTTTCAACATGGTGGGGCAGTAGAATTGATGCCCCACAATTTGACTGTTCCCACATAACTCTGTGTACTTAATCCCTAAAGCCATGTCCTGTAGCGCACAATATGCCCTTATACACCAGTATTTAAGATACAGCAATCACTTTAAAGTAGTATTATTTCACCCCCTGATGGAGTTATCCAATGACAGCCCAAGAAGACAGGACCAAATGCAGGGATAATTTGTAGGAGGCACAGGATCTGATGAACCAATGCAAAGCCAGTGGGTGGTGTCAGAAGTCCTGATACAGTATATTAAACATGTTGGATTGGTGTATATTCTGCAAAATCTCCAATCATTAGGAGAAAGGGGAGAGTACAGCATGAAACATCCTGAAAAACATGATTTTTACTATCACACATTTATTGATAGTCCTTACAACTCCAAAATATGTTTTTTGGGGTTTTTTTCATATCAAAAGCCTGAGCTTTGGCTCTGCACAACCTGATCTTGGTAATTTGCCTACACTTCTGCCATATATATAAATTTTCTAGTTATAACTTTCCATTTTATGGCGGGAGCATTCCTGTATCTTATTCTCAGTTTACAGGCTGTAATTGTCCCATTCCTTATTTTATATCTTGAATAGTGATGTCGCGAACCGTTCACGAACTTTTCGCGAACAGTGTGGTGAACTCCGGTCAGCTGACACATCCCGGCCAATCTCCAGCAGACCCTCCCTCCCAGACCTTCCCACCTCCTGGACAGCATCCATGTTGAAGCTGCCTTCAACATGGATGCTGTCCAGGAGGTGGGAGGGTCTGGGAGGGAGGGTCTGCTGGAGATTGGCCGTGATGTGTCAGCTGACCGGAGTTCGCTGCGAACGGTTCGTGGCGAACCGTTCGCGAAAAGTTCGCGAAAAGTTCGCGAACGGTTCGCGACATCACTAATCTTGAATAGATAATACATTAAAAAAATACAAAAATAAGCAATAAACAGTGGGCAGGCAATCGGGATTCTCCAATAGCTTTCTATGATATTCTCAGTTCTTTGTATAAATAATGACTTTATCCCAGAATTCCCTGCACAAGAACATGTTCTGGGTGAAACACTCAATTTGAGGAGGCAGTGCCTAGAAGGCATCTGTAACATTCTGTAGGTACACATGTAGCTACCGTAACTAACACAGACAATGTATTTTAGAGTGGTTCAGGTGGTTATAGAGTAGGCAATAATGATACAAAATAGAGTAGGCAATAATGATACAGCTATTTTGTAGGCCGGACACTATAAGAGTTATACGTTTGTTTTGACGCGTTGACCGTCCATTTAAGCTATCATGTTGAGACTGGATTCTGTACTGATTGTGACTGTAGGCCTCAGCAGGTTTAATATACTTGGAGATATAGGAAAAGAATAAAGTCTTTATTATGAGATCTTCAATGTGAAATGGTTGACTGCACATAAGACATTGGGAACATTGACCTGTGACCCAGTTTGTGTGTGTTTCGTGTTTGTGTGTCTATGCATACAGATGAACAGATACATAGAGAGACATACAGATACACAGACAGACCGGCAGATTTTATAAACAGACATATAGATGGAATATGTTATGTTTTATAAAGAATTAATAATTGTAATAATAATAATAATTATTATTATTATATTATTCTGGTTTAAAATTATGTTATTTCAATATATAACACTATTTATTTAATGTGAAATGTACATTATCATTATTCTTTCAACAGCTTTCTTTAGACAAAATCCCTTCCCCTTAGAGTCATTCTGTTCTTGCTCTTGTGGTGGCTAGTCTGGCTCTTAATGTGATAGGTTGTTGATTTACATCCAATTAAAATGCGTGAAACGAGTTGGATAGCCGCGTTTTTAACGCATTTCCCTGGAGAATCTTGTCCAGGAAGAACTTACATATAGCATTCACTGCCCTTTGCCCTCTTCCGCGATCTTAGTAACTTATTTGTTATCTGCCAATTAAGTAATGAGCGTTGAATCCTTACAGGACTCCAGCAACATTAATAAGATGTGCTTTCTTGTGTTTTCAGGTGATATCGGTGAGTGATTAGGTCTAAGAGGGCAGTAAACCTCATTAGTTCTCAAATCTCCGTAAAACAAACTTACTGAGGACTTGTTTTTTAATTTAAAGGAGCAGACAATGCCATTACTTCCTTTTGTAAGCTAAAGTCACAAGAACTCACCTTTACCTCCAAATATTTTAAATGGACAAAGAGGGACACTTTAATTTTAGGGGTGTCAGTGGGGGTGTGGCCAGGACCGAGGTTTGAAGAAATTTTAATTTACTTACTAATAACAATTTATGGAAGTATAATGTAATTTAGAACAAGAACAATGTATCTTATTTACACAAACTGATTTCTAAACACACGTATTGTAGCACTGTGAGTTTTATTGCTGTACAGGAACAGAGGGATTTGGGCCTAAAATAGGGACTGTCTCTCCTAAACAGGGACACTTGGAAGATATACTTACCTCCAGACCCCTACTAAAGTTATAAGTACAGGCATAAAAGTTCCTTTTTCAAATCTCAAGCTCTAACCTCTGACCCGTACTTGAAATTACAAGTGAGACACTTTAATTTTAGGATTAATTTCTGCAAAATGTTAGGTGACTTACTAATAACAATTCACGCAAATAAAATGTAATTTAGAATAAGAACAATGTACCTAATTTAAACAAACTGATTTCTAAACATATTTATTGTAGTTTAAAAAAACATTACTGTGAGTATTATTGCTGTGGAGCTCTGTGATACACTCAGACACACCAACAATATGGAGCTCCTACAAAAGATTGATATTAGTATAGAAAGGAGGGACAGAAGAATTTGGACCCAAAATAGGGACTGTCCCTCCTAAATAGGGACACTTGGGAGATATGCAAATACTCACTTCCAAGTCCCTCCTGAAATAATGATTACAGTGTAAGTAGTTTATAATTTTCTTGTGCCGGTTGGTATATGGGTGTTACATTAGTGTGGAAAGTACAACAAATGTGATGCTTTGACATTCCGAAGGTCTTCCTTAAACCTCTGCGACCTTTCTAAGGTCAAAACTTTACATGCATTGTCAGTGAGCACCTAATAAATGATCACTTCTCTAAGAGGAGTGCTAGAGCAGCATTTTTTATTTGCTTACCACGCTTACTGAATTTGACAGAACCATGGACCTATTGCATCGTTAAAATAAAAGTAGGATTCTCATTCTTGTAAGTTCTGCAGTTTGATGGTAATGTCTGAGTGGGTGAGATTTGCGTTCCAGAAGACCCTGATTTTAGTCAACAGTTCAACAAAAACAAGGGTTAGCACCCAATGACTCCTTAATCATAATTACTACAATAAGCTGTAATGGTTATAGTAGAGCGCCCCTTTAAAATAGTTCAAAAATTGTCCTTGTGTAGCTAAAACTAAAATGTGCAATTTTTCACAATGTAATCTTAAAAAAATATATTTTATTGTTAAGGTTGTCATTTATCTTGGCGATCTGCGTAATTACAGAGGCTGGAAAGTACTTGTGTTCTACAAGCTAGTCACAGCTTGTGTTGTTTGTAATAAATTGAAGGGAGACTTTGTAATCGTCATTGCAATCTTGCAAAACTAACCCAAAAATCATTAAAATATTTCACATACTTTGCTTGCATAGGTATGCCAATAGTTCATTATTACTCTCAAGACATGTCTGGATACTGTGTAGGATGGATAATAAGAATAAAATAAAGGAAAACAGCATATATTCAATATAATATAATTATATATATATATATATATATATATACATACACACGTTTATAATTGCAGAGGGCAGCATAGATATATTATAATTCCTTATAAAGCAGGGATTGACTACCACCTGCTGTGCAGTGAAAGGCCTAAGTCTTAGGGTAGCACTGGGACTTACATGCCTGAGATTAGTGGCCTGACAGAGCTCTAAACAATCGAGAAGTGTTGGCTAGGAGAGTGCATGTGTGGCAATCAAATCCAGTCAAATGCTGCTATCAACAGGAATGCTCAGTAATGTTTACATTTAAAAGGAAAAAACACATACTAGGCACTAAACTTTCAGAACCCTGTTTTAGAAAATACAAATGCAGTTTCCATACTGTAGCCCCAAGTAGCCAAAGCACAGCTTAGCGGAGGAGGGCCTTGACAGGGGTTAGGAGGCAGGCTTAGGAGGAGCCGGCCAGGACTGGTGGGTTGTGGGAGTAAGGGGTTGGTCTACTTAAAGAGGTAGCCATTTTGGATAGAGCACATTTAATTTCCTACCTGGTTGAGTTTGTCCCACCCACCCTCCCTGGGTTTTGAGTTAAATGAGGGTATCCCGTTTTGTCACAGCGGCGGGATAGGGAGCCGAGGAAGAGGAAATAGGCTCCCATGAGGAACGTCATGGACATGGAAATTGTGTTCACTGGTGGTTGGTAGGTTTCGAGTCCTGGAGGTGGCTCAAAACCTGGTGGGGTAGGGGTATCCGGGTATACCCCTGCCGTGGTTATTTATGGTTGGCACTTAAATTGTTATGTTGGAGTAAGGTTGCAAATTGTTAGAGATGTATACGTGTTAGTTATGTTGGGGTCATTGCCCGTTATATTAAAGAAGGATGCGGATGTGAGGGCAGAGTATGGGGGCAATGAACCATGTTTATATGTTAAATTATTATTATATTATTATAATTGTTATTACTAATAAACTTATTATCGTTATTATAATTGTTAATAAAAGCTGTGGACAATTTTACCCATATACCTTAGTGTCAGCGTGTTATTGGGTTAGGGATGTGGGGGCTTTGTCCTAGGTTCCGACTGCCCATATGGCGACTATACACCAGTCAAGTGTTAGAACTAATTGGTTTACTGCTAATTAAATCCTGGTCCTAGTCATGAAGGGGTCTGGGGCTTTATACACTTCAAACCCTAGAGCCTACCCCTAGCAACACTGCTGATCTACAGGGCTGAAAATGTCCACTTGCCTTCTCGACAGGCAAGAGAAGAGCCTTTTTGTTACCTGGGGACACCAGAACCAGAGATATGTCTGGTGAAAACAAGCACGGCCTCAGGGAGTTTTGTTTAATTAGGCACTGATCAGAGCTGCTCATTAGTAGCACCAGGGAGCAGCACTGATCAATGCTTTGTTAGACAGAGGAGCTAGGTGGAAATTGTGTTACTGTTTTCAGGCTAACAATGTTTAGGGCTAGGGTTTCTATAGTCTAAAAGCAACATCATGACAAACAACTCATTGTCGACCCAAGATTGATAGAATTTCTGGGAGCACCTGATATTTGCAGTTGCCACATGCCCAACTGCTGAGTTGGAGTCTTTACGTCACATTGTCCTATGTAACCAATTAATAGGTGGTGCACTGTCTGACTCGCTTAACTGTCAAGCCATATAATGTGCATAACAATAGCACACAGCAAGAAATGCACTAGGGCAATGTCTTTTAATGACTATAGTCAAGAGGATTTTAGTTTACTGGTTAGACTTGACAATGATCATGGAAATGAACTACATACTACTTTATCATCTTTGGTCATCATTCCACCTTAAAGAGAAGCAATACACCAAAACATAAAAATGTGTTTAGTCTTCTACTACTAAAATTCTGAAAACTTTACAGCCTCAACCATCTGCTAAGTAAGCATAATGCAAATAGAAATTGGAGCTAACAATGTTATTTTGATCATTTTTTGTCTTATCTGCCCTATCCTTCTCCTTAGTACTATAATCATTTAGGCTGAAAAAAAAAATCTCAAGACCATCAAGATCAACATCTCACGAATATTCACATCATACAGCAATGATGTTCTCTGTTGAATATGGCAATGGATCCATGCCTTTATTGCATTTGCTGCTTAGAACCACTTTATCTACTGCAGATGAAATCTCCATTCTTTAAGTCAGAATGATGACTCTGTATGCTTTGTCCAGTTCTGTTAAAGGGAAACTGTCACGGCTAACCTGGCCCTCTGCTCCCTCTCCACAATATAATCAAAAAGGTAAGTTCGCCCACGCTTCTCCTCTGTTCTTCAGTGATTTGCATTGCTTGGGCTCACTTCCCCAAGCGGGACAAAAATCATCCATGATGCCAACTCACTGCCTTTGTTGCCAGTGTGCCAGCGTCTGAACGTTATGCCACTCTGTTTCTATGCTCCCTAGCCAGCGCTTGCAGCACAGGCTAGGGAATTACCATAGCATCCACAGCGCATGCTCTGTAGTTTCTATGGGTGGAGAGTAGACAATATCCTGCGGGGGATCTCTTCCACTCTCTTTCTCTCTACCTCTCTCTCTCAAGAGGCTCAGTGTCTGCCAAGGAAGAGAGACATATGGGGAAAATAAAAATTTAAATAGGTTTTTCTCCAAATCTATACATTTGCTAGCAAGACTGCTAGCCCAATGTATAGATGGAAGTTTAAGCTTGTTTAGAAGAGCTAAAGTTCATTATGAGATGTCAGGTTCCACTTAATGAACAGGTCATTAACAGAATGGCTTGGCTTCGCACTTTGAATATTGGATTCTAAGAGCCTTATTTCTTCTTTACAGATATAATGAGTATCATTAAGGCGGTTAATCATATTATTTGCTCATTGCCAGTGAGCCAGTAAAATACCAATGTCCATGCGCTTGGAGTTTCTATTGTGAAATATGTAACATGCAATAAGTTCACTATTAGTGCTTTTATTTTACATTGTAACTGACTTGACTATATTCAATGTCACATGATTCTAAATAAACTGCAGAAGGTCAGATATGACCCTACACTTGGCCATCTTCTGACGAGCTTCATTCTTTCCGACTTTGTCCACCCAAAATAACTGATTATTTATGCAACTAATGATCACCTTTGTGGTAAACTCCCAGCACCTGTGTGGATAGACCACACTGTCCATGAAATCAAATTATTTATTTGTTAGATTTCCATGTGATAATGGCCATAGTCAAATGTAGTTTTATTCAAATTTATGCACGTTTTAAACATCATCTACACATTTGTATTTATTTGGGAATTTACAAATCTGAATTCAACCTTGAAACAAAGATAAATCTAATAATCTATCGCTAAGAGCCAGAATGTTCTGAGAGAACGTCAGAAGTTGTCATTTCTTCTACTTTACAACATAAAAGCTAAATGAAGATATACGTAACCATACTGCCAAAATCCTGTTGCCAAAAAATGATGTGTACTTGTCAAAAACAATCTCTGTTTGAGAGATGCGAGGGTAAGGCAGGTAAAACAGTTCAAAAAAAAAAAATGACTCCTATTCGTATAAGTCCCTCTTCACATTGTCTGTTATTCTCCTGGATTTGCAGTAATGTTGCAGATGCACAATGAATTCTAATTAGGTATAAACTTTGAAAACATTTTAAAGGCAAGTGAATGTGCCATCACAAAATGGAAAGTTATTATCTCGGGGAATTTTAATCGTCATGAAGCATTGCTGTTAGCAGCTGGCAATTATAAATATGCTGATCATACGCAAAAACAATTTGAGCATCATTTAATAGAATGTACACAGTAAATTTTGTCAAAATGCAATTGTTTACATACCTGGGTCCCTGTAAAATAATTAAGGTTATTGTAATAAAATAAATCATTTACGCATGGGAAACAAGAGATTTTCGATACTGGGTTATATGGAACATATCAGTACATATGTTATTTTTTACCTAATGACCTGAATGATAATGCAAGCAATATGATATGGTTCCGTTGACTGAAGTAAATGCCAGTTGTTGTTTATTATTTTTCAATTATTTTATTTTTATATTACAATTGTTCAGGACTTATTTGTTCTGTTTACCAGGAAAGTAGATTTTGTGGGAGATGACGAAGGTGTTGGGTAATCAGAAATACCCTTCATGACCCAAATTACATTCTTCGCCTTATAGTTGGGTCTCCTTCAGGTTTAGAACTTTCATTTGAGTGGCTATGGTAATTGCTGATGAACCATTAAATATTGGGTATAACACAAACGGAACAGGATATGACATGGTAGGAACAGCAAAGATCAATGATTTGTAAGATAACAACTGTTCGAAAAACAAAGCCAAAGGTCCGTAAAGAGAGCAGCCGGGATAATCATGGGCAAGCAGGAAATCAATACATGCAGCAATTAAAGATAGTAAAAAACTAGCTGTCAGTAATAAACTAGAGAACTGAGTCGCAACAGGAAGAAATGATCAAAATACTGATACTGACAGCAGGAGACTAGTAGCTATAACACATAATGTTGTCAGTTTTTTTGGCACAGTAGCTTTATGTAGGCCTCTCTGGGATGTGACACATTTGTGGACTAAGGAAATGGTAAAACCAGAAGATCTTGGTATGTTCAGCATATGGGAACTTAGACATTAAAAAATCACGCCCATGCAATGGCATTGTAATAAACCCACAGCCATTACAGCGATGCTCAAATGATTTGCAATATTTAAATGAGGCAGTTCAACTCTACAATTCGAATGGGCACCATATGTAATTGCCTTGTATTTATTCACTTAATGGCCAAGAATGTTAGAGAGTAAAGAGTGCAAGCTCCCTGTGGATATGAAACATATACCGGGTTATTCAATAAACTCAGAATTTTCGTGATTTAACTACAAATGTAAAATCTGTGGCAAAAACAACTGACCTACAGTGGGGGGAGAGGGGTTTGCAAAAAATGCAGACTTTGGTAAATAATCCCGTGTATGTTTCATTAAAGAGATAAGTAGAGTAACAAAGAATGAGGGACCTGCTCCTGATTGATGAGGCTTACAGGAGGGTAGAGACAGCAATGAGGAAGAGAGGGGTGAGAAACAGAAAAGGAGATAAGGTCAGACAGTTTAGGTCATTAAACAGGGGAGGAGCAAGGAGAAAACGTGCAATTTATGTATGTGGACATTAAACAAGTAAAATATGGCAGAGCAAAGAGAGAGAACAAACGCCCGGGAAACATTGTAGGTGATGTAAAGGGCATGTTATCTTGAGAAAAAAAAAGTGCTTTGCTATACAGAAAAAGACAAAGGAAGCAGGTGTGTTTTTATAAAGATGAATAAATACTTTTACAATGTAAAAAGGACATTTTTAGTAAAAGTAACAAAATAAAGTGAACATTAAGACATTTCTTCCTATCATAAAGGTCTAAAAAATGATGAAAGTCTATGGTATTATTATTATTATATTTTATTATTATATTTAGTACTTGCATCTGTTATAATTTTTATTATTATTATTATATGGTCAAATAGAGATCTTAACTCTTTCATTTTTATGCCATTGTCCATTCCATCATATTTACTTCCCTTTATTATTTCCTATATCATTCTAGTTATGGAAATTGTAATTTAATAATCATGCAGTAATTCATTAATATTGGTAGATAGGTCTTATTTTTCACCATTTAAGATTTTTACGTATGTTGCATTTTTGTAATTTTTTTTTTTAATGTTGTGGAAAAGTCTACACATTAGCCAAAATGTTAATTCTTGACAGCATCTCAACCGCCAAAACCAACCTATTAAATTCAAGCAGGAAATGTTATTAGGCTATGGACACCCCAAGCTCCTCGGAGATACAACACTCTTGAAGCTTGAATGCAATTTGAAATAAACATTTATTAAGCTATAGCGAGAAAACACTCACACAAAACAGTGACTGGTGGTTATTAGCTCATGGATTCATTGCTGCCCGCAAATCCCAGTTCCAAAGCCATAAGTGGAATCAGCAGGATTCATAACCTACTGTGGATGAAGCCCACTTTTCCACTTGAATTGCAAACAGGCGAACAAGATGCAGCTTGGGGACTAGCTGACAAATGACCCACGAACGAGATAACTCCCGGTAGAATACATTTGACATAAACAGATGATTCTAACAGACAAGCTGAATGAACATGGGCATGTAGATTTCATTTAACATGTTAAAAAGACTATATCATATACCAGATGTCCTAGTGGCCATATATGGTACTGCATTTAAAAAAACTATAATTATTAGTTTTATAAAACATGAAGCATTTGTTTCCCAGACACACAACAGCCTATTATATGGCATCTGATCTAGACATGACTAAATGATGATGATGTATTTAGTGCCAATAAGCCAAGTCAATTCTGCTAAAAGGCATTGAAAATAAATTGTGAAACTCACAGCTTAGAAAATAGATTTTATTCTAGTTGTCTGTATCATGATGATAAGGAATAATAGGGGTAAAACAAAAACAAGTACATCTCACATTTTCTGAACACTGCAACCACACACACACAAAAAGACATGATAATTTCTCCTAACGTATTATTAGTGTCGAATTTTCCATTATTGAAAAAGAGGCATCATTTTATAACGTAGATGGGAAGGATACAGTTTATACTTTAAAAACAGCTACGTATGGTACCCTTAATGACAAACAACCACAAGAATAAGAGCACACATTTGAATAGATCCACAAGCAAATTATATATTTTGCTTGTCAGAGAGAGTAGTAAACATGTGGAAGTTTTTATTTGTTCGTACTTAATTGCATACTTTGTGGTTTTGACGCCTGTGCTATTTTTAAGTGTGGTGTGTAGTGCTGAATTAACTGCATGTCCTCTAAGTAGAAGATAAGTAGAGACAAGACAATAGTGGCAATAGTAGGGTTATAGGTCGAGCAGTCCATGGCATGAATTATATGGCAAGCTTCCAAGCTAAGTTGACTTGTCAACTGTTATTTAGTTGGACTACTCTATCATTAGGCTTCTTCAGATGCAATGAAGTGCATGCACATTAAGAATACCAAAGAGTAGTTTGCTTTACCCACAAAAGAATGCTAAGCATTCTCCTCCTGTTTTTCTCGAATATATCATTTGTGCTAAACAAGCGGCATCGGAGTTGTTCATAGCAAATAGGAAATGAGAGATTAATGAAGCACTGATCTCGGTACAGAGTTCGGGTTACAATATTGACAATATTCATTAAGTCAGACTTCCAGGTAAATACATAATAATTGATGAAAATACGTATCATTTTAATAAGTATTCTTCGTTATCAAGTTGACCTGCTGTCCAAAAACAGCAATTATTATTATTGGCATTTACATAGCGCCAGCATATTCTGCATTAGTTTATATATTTAATGTAGGGATATCATTGCTAATAAGACACAAACTCTTACAAATGCTAAAAGGAAGCAAGAGGTTAATATGGACGCTGCCGCTAATGAATCAACCTTTACCCCGGCCCTAAGCATTTCGTTATATAATGAGATTTGCCTAAGCCATAGTCATAAAGGGGTTAAAGGGACCTTAAAAACGTAAGGCTTCACAAAAAGCTAGTTTGCATATTATTTGGAAATAAAAACGTTTTTATATTGGAAAATTATCTCTAAATATGTAAAATAAATTTACATGTTTTTTTAGAATTAGCTCACTGCAGAAGCTGCAAAGATTCCAAAATATGTATTTTAAAAATGGCTTAACTCCAGCTGGGAGTATCTCTTTAAGGGGTTAAAGATATGTATTACACGATAGCTTGCTTACTGTTTAATTTCAACTTGCTGTTCCATTGCTGACTCTATGTACAATTTTTCAAAGAAATCACCTTTCTTGATGTAGAATGCTGACCACAAAGGTTCCCCGATTCACGTGCTTGATTAGAAATCTGTGGCACAAGCACTAAACAGGGCTTTGTCATAGACGTTTATCATCCTTGCAGTGCCAGATATGTCAAGTGGCTTTTTATTTAATGAAAGGAGGAGCATGTATTCAAAACATAATGTGTGGAGCCAATGTTTTTTGTTAATGGCATTTGCTATCCTACTCGATTAGTGCTCTTGTGAAATTTTTTTCTCAGTGATAGACAGAGAAAGCTTTCATCTTCACTCAGCCAGGTTAAATTAAAGACACAAATTAAAGTGATCATAATCTTTCATAATAAATAACATTAGTTAAAGTTGTCAAGGGGTCTATGGAGTGCAAATGCCCTCGGTCTCTTTGCATTTATCTATTACAGGAAATGTTCAAGTGCCAGAACCTTTGATCAAGTAAAAAGTTCAAAAATATATTTATCCGTTCTTCTTCTGTTGCTCTAAGAATTATTGAATGATTTACTGAATATATGGTGAGATTCTGTTAGATTAGGTAAACTCATAGTTCTCTATCTGCTGCACCTCAATGCAGGCTTTCCATTCAGAGCAGAATTAAATTCAAAATTCTCAGTATGACCTACAAAGCCCTTATTAACACCACCCCCACAACTTGCCCTCACTAATCAACAAATATATTCCAGCCCATCCCTGAAGATGACCTGCTCTTTGTATCTTATTTTATCACCTCTTTCCATGCTAGACCACAAGACTTATCTTGTATGGCACCAACCCTTCGAAACACACTTCTCTGCGCTGTCAGACTCCCCTAGTCTGCCTTTCTTTTAAGCACTACCCACAGATATTCTTGTTCAGAAAGCCTACCACTCATCTCAGTAATTAGCGCATTTCACTTACGCAATAAATGCCATACTTTTTTACTTGTACCAATTGTACTCATGTACAGCTCTGAGAAATGTGTTGGCACTTTATAAAAAAAATAAAAATAATAATAAACTAAAATCTGGAAACCATTAACTTTTATAAGAAAAATGTTATTTAGTTCTGATAGTAAAGTCAACCTCATCTAATGGAATCTAGCCAAAAATTCCATACATGGAAAATCGATGCAGTTCAGCAGTGTGCCCATCTAGGTAGTAGAAGAATCACAATTTGCTTTTGTAGGATACTCACCGAGGGAGGGGAAGGATTCTAGTGGATTAGCAGTGACTTGGGTACTTTTGTAGCATTACATAGTTACATAGCTAAAAAATACTTGTGTCCATCAAGTTCAGCCTTTCTCACATCTGTTTTTGCTGTCGATCCAGAAGAAAGCGAAAAACACAGTTTAAGGCACTTTCCAATTTTGCAACAAACTAGGATATCACTTCTTCTCAACCCCAGAATGGCGATCAGATCTCTCCTTTGGTCAAGAAGCTGTTACTTGACTCCACACTTAAAAATCATAAAAAGCTACTTAAACGCATGCAAAAGCACCCAGAGAGACTCAAAAAGGGAATAGGGTGAAAATTTGGCCCTGCAGTAGGGTGTGTCTATGTACACCTGGCACACCCCCTGCCACCTATGCCCTTAAATGTGCACCTGGGCACACCTAGGCCCACTTTGGTTGCTGATTATAAATATGTAACATATATTTATTTTTGATTCAAGATTATATTATTATATATTATATACATGCACAGGCCACATGCACAACTATATTAGATGTACAGAAAATACATACAAGTATTGTGAAATGTTCATGCTATGCAGTGGTTAGTATCTACCAAAAGTGGTGCTAGGAAGGACAACCTGTGAACTGGTGTCAGGGCTCATTGATGCACATGGGGAGTGAAGGCTAGCCCATCTGGCCTGATCACACAGATGAGCTACTGAAGATCAAATTGCTGAAAAACGTAAAGCTGGCAATGATAGAAAGGTGTCAGTACACGCAGTGCATTGCGGTTTGTGGAGTATGGGGCTGTGTAGCGGAAGATCAGTGAGCCCACGATGACCTGTCAACCACTGAAAGTGCCTTCACAGTGGAAGTGAGCATCAGAACTGGACCATTGAGCAATGGCAGAAGGTTGCCTGGTCTGATGAATCACATTTAATTTTAGATCAGGTGGATGGACAGGTGAGCATGCGTCATTTACCTCTGGAAGAAATGGCAGCAGAATGCACTATGGGAAGGCAGGCTGTCTGAGGCAGTGTTATGATCTAATGGGAAGCCTGGGGTCCTGGCATCCATGTGTACAGGGAGTGCAGAATTATTAGGCAAGTTGTATTTTTGAGGATTAATTTTATTATTGAACAACAACCATGTTCTCAATGAACCCAAAAAACTCATTAATATCAAAGCTGAATATTTTTGGAAGTAGTTTTTAGTTTGTTTTTAGTTTTAGCTATGTTAGGGGGATATCTGTGTGTGCAGGTGACTATTACTGTGCATAATTATTAGGCAACTTAACAAAAAACAAATATATACCCATTTCAATTATTTATTATTACCAGTGAAACCAATATAACATCTCAACATTCACAAATATACATTTCTGACATTCAAAAACAAAACAAAAACAAATCAGTGACCAATATAGCCACCTTTCTTTGCAAGGACACTCAAAAGCCTGCCATCCATGGATTCTGTCAGTGTTTTGATCTGTTCACCATCAACATTGCGTGCAGCAGCAACCACAGCCTCCCAGACACTGTTCAGAGAGGTGTACTGTTTTCCCTCCTTGTAAATCTCACATTTGATGATGGACCACAGGTTCTCAATGGGGTTCAGATCAGGTGAACAAGGAGGCCATGTCATTAGATTTTCTTCTTTTATACCCTTTCTTGCCAGCCATGCTGTGGAGTACTTGGACGCGTGTGATGGAGCATTGTCCTGCATGAAAATCATGTTTTTCTTGAAGGATGCAGACTTCTTCCTGTACCACTGCTTGAAGAAGGTGTCTTCCAGGAACTGGCAGTAGGACTGGGAGTTGAGCTTGACTCCATCCTCAACCCGAAAAGGCCCCACAAGCTCATCTTTGATGATACCAGCCCAAACCAGTACTCCACCTCCACCTTGCTGGCATCTGAGTCGGACTGGAGCTCTCTGCCCTTTACCAATCCAGCCACGGGCCCATCCATCTGGCCCATCAAGACTCACTCTCATTTCATCAGTCCATAAAACCTTTGAAAAATCAGTCTTGAGATATTTCTTGGCCCAGTCTTGACGTTTCAGCTTGTGTGTCTTGCTCAGTGGTGGTCGTCTTTCAGCCTTTCTTACCTTGGCCATGTCTCTGAGTATTGCACACCTTGTGCTTTTGGGCACTCCAGTGATGTTGCAGCTCTGAAATATGGCCAAACTGGTGGCAAGTGGCATCGTGGCAGCTGCACGCTTGACTTTTCTCAGTTCATGGGCAGTTATTTTGCGCCTTGGTTTTTCCACACGCTTCTTGCGACCCTGTTGACTATTTTGAATGAAACGCTTGATTGTTCGATGATCACGCTTCAGAAGCTTTGCAATTTTAAGAGTGCTGCATCCCTCTGCAAGATATCTCACTATTTTTGACTTTTCTGAGCCTGTCAAGTCCTTCTTTTGACCCATTTTGCCAAAGGAAAGGAAGTTGCCTAATAATTATGCACACCTGATATAGGGTGTTGATGTCATTAGACCACACCCCTTCTCATTACAGAGATGCACATCACCTAATATGCTTAATTGGTAGTAGGCTTTCAAGCCTATACAGCTTGGAGTAAGACAACATGCATAAAGAGGATGATGTGGTCAAAATACTCATTTGCCTAATAATTCTGCACTCCCTGTATGCTGTTAATGTCTTGGTGCCAGATATGATAGGACACGGTCAAAGATCTTGTGGAGTCCATGCTTCAACACTTTAGAGCTGTTTTTTGCAACACGAGGGGGACTTTAATGTTCTGGCTGATCAGTGTATATGCCATGCACAGGCCATACATACAACTATGTTTCATGCAAAAGTCATTGCATGCAGAGATCTGTGCATACAGCTACATTGTATGCAAAGGTGGTACATACAGCTGCAATCCAAGCATCATACAGTTATGATGCATTAGTATGCCACAAAGTATTGAATTAGGATACTTTTAAAAGACCCATCAAACTACAGCAATGTTCATCTTGTGATTCCAAGAAATATACATTGCTATATGATGCTAAATATTTTAAAAGTATTGATAAATCACATTACTCGATCCTTAGTACAAATGTAGGTGAAAGAAGAAAATGGTTTGGGTTCAGTCAAAAATCAATAACGTGTGTGTAATAAATACAGTGTGAAAAAGTGATGGATGCTTTGTTGTTTAGCACTAATGATTCATTGATGTAAACATGTACTTATTCATACAATAGTGAAAGCATTTAGCTAATAATATATTAGTGACTTTAGCTGACCACAACATGAGCTGCATTCAATCTAATAATTAATCCAAATCAACGCTTGCATGTCATTTACAAAGACTGGACTGTGACCTTTATTATATTGTCACAATGCATTTTGTTTGCCTGAATAATATTTGGTACATTTTCAGAACAGGATTGACAGATTGGGGTTTATTTACAAATCAGTGAACTGCAGTGAACCGAAAACTCAGTTTGCTAAATTTAGGCTTAAATAACTTGCGTTGGCAAAAAAATTTATCCATTTCAAATCTTTTATCATTTTGGGTATTTTAGCTTATTGTTTTTTTCAATCCTTCATTATTCACTGTTTAGTGGGGAAAAAAAACCCCACACAGGGTTACAAGTAAGCTGCAAATTATACGGAATTGAAAACTGAATTAACAAATTCAGGCCAAAATAGCGTCTTGTGATTGTAGCAGCATTTGAAAATGTCTCCAAGTCAGACATATGTGAGACTGTTTCCATAAATGATGGCACGCAAGCTCATACAATAGCATCTTGCAATGTCACTTATATTGTCCCTACTTCGGTAGCCTACAGGGAACAAAACCTTTATTAGTGTCAACATAGAGACTGCATACTATGTTCTGGACTATAGGAGTACAAAGGAAACTAATCAAATAAAGGGAGTGTTGACCTACTTAACTGACTTCATAGTATAGAATTGTTTCACAAGCTGCAAAAAAACTTTGGGGGAGATTTATCAAAGTGTTCTGTTCTAAAAATTGGTCTAAAGTACAGAAAGTTTAGCGATCACTATAGAAACCAGTGGCGCCTACAGGCACTTTACTTTTCACATTTTTTCAATCATCAGGTTTTGACAAATCTTCTCTGTAACAAAAAATGTTTTGTTCGAAGATAGCATACAATCCTACATACCGTTAATTTTACCTTACCTTGTAACAAGACCCTCGATCAATGTGGATTTTGTATGAGCACTGGTTATTTTTACTCTAGCTAACAGCTTACTAATTTTGCAAGATGTATGAAGTAAGATAGCTCATTTACATTTTTATTTAACATTTTGATAAATCATACATGAGCGCGTATTTCAATCTTTTATGAAGGTATGACTGTTACACAAATTCCTCTCTTTCAAAACCGAAAAAATTAATGTTTGGTCACAATCTACAGGCATTCTACAGCCAGGCAGATCAATGCTTATTCACATCCTGTGTGTTCACAGCACATGAGAACAGTAGTTTTGTATCTGACAATTATCTGGCACTTGGCCAGACGTTCTTTATACTTTGAAGCTGAAAAGCTGATGTGAAGTTTTGATAACAGAGCTGGAGAGATGGGTCCATGCGGCTTACAGAATATTTGATCTGCAAATATTATTTTTACAGTGATGTTTAGATATTCATAGGGAATCAATGCTTTTGTCCCTTGCCTTCAGAAGATAATCCGACAATCTGATGAGGAATCTATAGAATGGTTAGTCCCCGTCCTTTCCGGGAATCTATTAACATAACCCATTCCACCAACTCACTAACCCTTCTACAAAATAATATTGAATAGCTGTGTTATTTTGAAGTGTCCTCAATTTAATGAAGGAGTGTTACATGTGGTTTGAGGGCTCACCTCTACTATTAAATGCACAGTTGAAATATATCACTTTTGGAAAAAAAAACATGTTTCCGAAAACATTCTGGATACATTCAATATTATATGAAATTTGATAGTTTCCGTTGTTATTTATGTGACGACTGTTTGTCAGTCACCCTGGTTCTATAGGGCATAAGCAGAAAACAACAGAATTTTAAAAACGGCACTACTAAAAAAATGGCATCACTGCCAACCACACCACTACAAAATATTACGATTAAAACATGGCAGTACTTCAAATTACATCATGGGAAAAAGTAAACAGTATCACTGGAAAATGTCACCACTGAGGACCTATCAACCATTCTGATTGCGGGAAAGTAGAAATTTGTCCCCTTGTATGCCAACCTCTAGTTTGGTTGGTGGAAAGAGTTCTGCATTTTTGGAGGCACTTTTGCCCATGTTTCTGATATAATTTTGTATAACTTTTTTATTGACGACTTGCTGGTTGTCTGGGGGGAATCTGTTGTCCACCTACACAGATTTATTGAATATTGCAATGACAATGACATGAATGTAACGTTAGTGAGGATGAGATTTCCTTTTTGGATTTATTATTTGAAATCTGATGGTCATTCGCCCTACATTGTTTCGTAAGGAGTGTTCTGGCAGCAACTTATTGTTGACCACCTCTTACCATCCACGTCATCACATGAGGAATATTCCAATTGGGCAGTTTATGAGCCTTTGCCGTAACTGTTCCAATATGGAAGACTTTATTACTCAGTCGATTTCTTTAGGCAAAGATTTAGTGAGACGGCTGTTCTCAATCAGTTTTAGGCAAAGCATTTCTGGCCTATGTTTAAACAGATAGATCTATACTTCTAGTAGATACGGTACCCAGAACCAAACAATTTGCCCAAACACCATTGTTCATTGCTGATTACAGTTCACAATATAGAGAGATTTGTAACATTGTTAAGAAATATCTAGCAGTCCTGTTTAATTTAACATTCTGCTCATTCTGGAATGTGCACAGTTGTGGAATACGCTCAACAATTTTGGTCGAGTTTGGTCACTTCTACTAAAAAAACAATGTGGCTACATTATGTTGCTATGTATAAATGTGGGGCCTTGAGATGTAAAACTTGCTTTGTTGGTGAATTGGGTAATGAATTTAGTTGTTCAATAACCAAAGTAAAGTTTCAAACCCAACAGTACATTAATTGCAAGACTTTTTTTGTAGTTTATTTATTAACTTGTCAGTTTTGCTATATTCAATATGTGGGTCAGACCATGAGACCATTAAAAATAGAGTACAAGAACACATTTGCGCTATTGAAGACAATGATGTCAATTCTCCAATAGCACTTTTGTATGTGTAACAATTCAGATGACTAAATTGCATGTAGAAGGCATTGGCGGGATTGTGAAACTCTATAGGGAGGAAACTGTAAGTCTAAATTGGACTATTGTGAATTTAAATGGGTTTTCTGGTTACATACTCGTAGACCCACTGGTCTCAGTGGTGACTTTGTTGTACCTAATTATTTTTATTTATTTATTTTAAAAAAACACACACACAAACACACAAACAATATTTACAAAAATAAAACTAACAAAAATAATAAGGATATAAACAATACTTACTTGTATTCCCATTTATATACTCATTGAGCCAGGATGTACATTGATTTGATTTATGATAATTGTTTCTGATTTATACATTGAGCTGCAGTCGAACTATTTTTTTTGTTTGCATCTTTTGTTTATAATGACACTAATTATACAATATACAGTCCTAATTAATAGACAGGCTTCACTATAGGAGCTACATACTTCTCCTGACATTGTGCTTTTACATTAATTAATTACACTTAGCAAGTACTGCATATATAGATTTTTTTCATAGTGCAAATAACAACAATAGTCACAAAAACAAAATTAGCATAAATAATAGGGATGTAAGAGATACATATTTGTATTTACATTATGTACTCGCTGAGCCAGGGTGTACATTGGTTTGATTTATAATTGTGTAAGATTTATACATTGATCTGTAGCTGTAGGTGTTTTTTCCTTTGCAGTTTTTGTTTATAGTGATGCTAATTATGCGATGTAATTAATATGCATGCTTCACTCTAGGAGGTACATACCTCTCCTGGTATTGTCCTTTGTATTAATTATACTCAGTAAGTACTGCATATATTGGCTTTCTGCATAGTACAAATAATTACAATATTTACAAAACACAACATTATTAAAAATAATAAGGATGTAAAAGACACTTACTAGTATTTGCACAATATACAGGTGATACTCAAAAAATTAGAATATCGTGCAAAAGTTCATTTATTTTAGTAATGCAACATAAAAGGGGAAACTAATATATGAGATAGACGCATTACATGCAAAGCAAGATAGTTCAAGCCGTGATTTGTATAAGTGCCATGATTATGGCTTACAGCTCATGAAAACCCCAAACCCATCCACAATCTCAGTAAATTAGAATATTGTGAAAAGGTGCAATATTCTAGGCTCACAGTGTCCCACTCTAATCAGCTAAGTAAGCCATAACACCTGCAAAGGGTTTCTGAGCCTTTAAATGGTCTCTCAGTCTGGTTCAGTAGGAATCACAATCATGGGGAAGACTGCTGACCTGACAGTTGTGCAGAAAACCATCATTGACACCCTCCATAAGGAGGGAAAGCCTCAAAAGGTAATTGCGAAGGAAGTTGGATGTTCCCAAAGTGCTGTATCAAAGCACATTAATAGAAAGTTATGTGGAAGGGAAAGGTGTGGAAGAAAAAGGTGCACAAGCAGCAGGGATGACCACAGCCTGGAGAGGATTGTCAGGATAAGGCCATTCAAAAGTGTTGGGGACTTTCACAAGGAGTGGACTGAGGTTGGAGTCAGTGCATCAAGAGCCACCACACACAGATGGATCGTGGACATGGGCTTCAGATGTCGTATTCCTCTTGTGAAGCCGCTCCTGAACAACAAACAACGTCAGAAGCGTCTTACCTAGGCTAAAGAAAAACAGACCTGGTCTGTTGCTCAGTGGTCCAAAGTCCTCTTTTCTGATGAGAGCAACTTTTGCATCTCATTTGGAAACCAAGGACCCAGAGTCTGGAGGAAGAATGGAGAGGCACACACTGCAAGATGCTTGAAGTCCAGTGTGAAGTTTCCACAGTCTGTGTTGATTTGGGGAGCCATGTCATCTGCTGGTGTTGGTCCACTGTGCTTCATTAAGTCCAGGGTCAACTCAGCCATCTACCGGGAGATTTTGGAGCACTTCATGCTTCCTTCCACAGACGAGCTTTATGGGGATGCTGACTTTATTTTCCAGCAGGACTTGGCACCTGCCCACACTGCCAAAAGCACCAAAGCCTGGTTCAATGACGTGGGATTACTGTGCTTGATTGGTCAGCAAACTCGCCTGACCTGAACCCCATAGAGAATCTATGGGCATTGCCAAGAGAAAGATGAAAGACATGAGACTGAACAATGCAGAAGAGCTGAAGGCCGCTATCGAAGCATCCTGGTCTTCCATAACTCCTCAGCAGTGTCACAGGCTGATAGCTTCCATGCCACACCGCATTGAGGCAGTAATTGCTGCAAAAGGGGCCCAAACCAAGTACTGAGTCCATATGCATGCTTATATTTTTCAGAGGTCCGATATTGTTCTATGTGCACTCCTTGTTTTATTGATTGCATGTAATATTCTAATTTACTGAAATTGTGGATTTTGGGTTTTCATGAGCTGTAAGCCATAATCATCGCACTTATGACAAATCACGGCTTGAACTATCTTGCTTTGCATGTAATGCATCTATCTCGTATATTAGTTTCCCCTTTTACGTTGCATTACTGAAATAAACTAACTTTTGCACGATATTCTAATTTTTGGAGTATCACCTGCATACTTATTGAGCCAGGATATTCATTGGTTTGATTTAGGATAAATGTTTTAGGGTTGTGCATTGAGCTGCAATCGAGTTATATGCTCTTAAAGATGCTATTTTTGTTGTTTTGCAGCTTTTGTTTATAGTGATACTAATTGTGTGACGTGCAGTACTCCGTAATAGCCATGCACTTTAGGAGTTACATACTTCATCTGACATTGTTCTTTCATGCTCATTATATTTAGCAAGGACTGCGTATATTGGTTTTCTGCATAATCTAATTTGTTTCCATTTTTATAGTGATTCGTAACCTGTAACTAATTTGCACTTTACATTTGCAGACTTTCAATACTGTATTGAATTCACTGTTTAGTTATCACAACACAGAATGGCCTTCCTCTCATATATCCACTAACTATGCGTTATCCCTGATGTTTTTTTATGTTTGACATTTGTTTTTATTCATGTCTGACATTTGATTTGCGGTTTATTTTTCATTTTATTTTTTTGCTTAGTTAAATAGTTTTCCAATAATGGATGTTAGTTGTCCTTTTTTTTTCTTCAAATTTGTATTTTATTATTTTCAAAACGCGGTTTGGGATACAGAAGGGTAAGGGGGTAGGTTAGCGGGGATACATATTTTCTGTATTTTCCATAACGGTTAACATTTGGTAAAACAGGAGGTAATGCAGGGGATAGTTGATACATATAGTCATATTGGCACAGTACAGGGAGTGCAGAATTATTAGGCAAGTTGTATTTTTGAGGATTAATTTTATTATTGAACAACAACCATGTTCTCAATGAACCCAAAAAAACTCATTAATATCAAAGCTGAATATTTTTGGAAGTAGTTTTTAGTTTGTTTTTAGTTTTAGCTATGTTAGGGGATATCTGTGTGTGCAGGTGACTATTACTGTGCATAATTATTAGGCAACTTAACAAAAAACAAATATATACCCATTTCAATTATTTATTATTACCAGTGAAACCAATATAACATCTCAACATTCACAAATATACATTTCTGACATTCAAAAACAAAACAAAAACAAATCAGTGACCAATATAGCCACCTTTCTTTGCAAGGACACTCAAAAGCCTGCCATCCATGGATTCTGTCAGTGTTTTGATCTGTTCACCATCAACATTGTGTGCAGCAGCAACCACAGCCTCCCAGACACTGTTCAGAGAGGTGTACTGTTTTCCCTCCTTGTAAATCTCACATTTGATGATGGACCACAGGTTCTCAATGGGGTTCAGATCAGGTGAACAAGGAGGCCATGTCATTAGATTTTCTTCTTTTATACCCTTTCTTGCCAGCCACGCTGTGGAGTACTTGGACGCGTGTGATGGAGCATTGTCCTGCATGAAAATCATGTTTTTCTTGAAGGATGCAGACTTCTTCCTGTACCACTGCTTGAAGAAGGTGTCTTCCAGGAACTGGCAGTAGGACTGGGAGTTGAGCTTGACTCCATCCTCAACCCGAAAAGGCCCCACAAGCTCATCTTTGATGATACCAGCCCAAACCAGTACTCCACCTCCACCTTGCTGGCGTCTGAGTCGGACTGGAGCTCTCTGCCCTTTACCAATCCAGCCACGGGCCCATCCATCTGGCCCATCAAGACTCACTCTCATTTCATCAGTCCATAAAACCTTAGAAAAATCAGTCTTGAGATATTTCTTGGCCCAGTCTTGACGTTTCAGCTTGTGTGTCTTGTTCAGTGGTGGTCGTCTTTCAGCCTTTCTTACCTTGGCCATGTCTCTGAGTATTGCACACCTTGTGCTTTTGGGCACTCCAGTGATGTTGCAGCTCTGAAATATGGCCAAACTGGTGGCAAGTGGCATCGTGGCAGCTGCACGCTTGACTTTTCTCAGTTCATGGGCAGTTATTTTGCGCCTTGGTTTTTCCACACGCTTCTTGCGACCCTGTTGACTATTTTGAATGAAACGCTTGATTGTTCGATGATCACGCTTCAGAAGCTTTGCAATTTTAAGAGTGCTGCATCCCTCTGCAAGATATCTCACTATTTTTGACTTTTCTGAGCCTGTCAAGTCCTTCTTTTGACCCATTTTGCCAAAGGAAAGGAAGTTGCCTAATAATGATGCACACCTGATATAGGGTGTTGATGTCATTAGACCACACCCCTTCTCATTACAGAGATGCACATCACCTAATATGCTTAATTGGTAGTAGGCTTTCGAGCCTATACAGCTTGGAGTAAGACAACATGCATAAAGAGGATGATGTGGTCAAAATACTCATTTGCCTAATAATTCTGCACTCCCTGTAGTTTTGAGTACATGCGTAAGCTGGTTTCATGTTGCTTCATGTGCATTATCGTCTTTATTTCTACGTGATTTGATGCCTAGGTAATTGTTAGGTGAGGAGGTACCCCCTTAACCAGAGTTGGGATCTTAGATGGCCGATTTAGCCTATTCGGTTGTTATGCATAATCTGTGTAGCTTGTGGTCGCGTCTCAAAGTCGACTGGTCCCTAGTTTGCGGGTTCAGAATATGCTTGAATTATATATATAAGTGGGTATTCCCTATGGTGGAGTGAGAACTTGGTAGAGGATGGAGGGGAGGGGAAACCTGGTTTAGGTGGTGGGGTGGGTGGGGGGGCGAGTGTGCGAGATTGCTGTATGTGTTTTGTCTCTATCTGAGACAGGGTCTTCTTGTGAGAGTTATCATATTTGCTTCCTTATTTCGTCACTATTTTACGGGTTTTGCCCTATCGTCCCTCCTGTTTCGTCCACCTGCCCCTCCCAGTCTCCCCAACTCGTGTCAAATTCAAGTGTCTTATGTGGAGATACTATCTCCATTCTTTCATATATTTTGAACTGAGTGAGTTTGGTTCGGAGTTGGGCTAAGGATGGGCAGGTCTGTGACTTCCAATGTAGTGCTAGCAAATTCCTTGCTGCCAGTATAGTAAGAGCTGCGACTTGTTTTTGTGCTAGGGTTAGGTTATCTGGGAGCAACAGCATGAGGCATGAGGTTTTTGTTAATTGGAATTTGGGGATGTGCAATTGTTCCAATGTTGTAGTAACGGTGGTCCAGAGGGCTTGGACTCTGTCGCACGACCACCACAAATGCTCCAAGGTGCCTGTAATCTTTTTGCACCTCCAGCAAGTATGGGGTGCGTTGGGGTACATGCGGTGAAGCTTCTGTGGGGTCATATACCAGTGGTAGAGGAGTTTTTTGTGGGCTTCAATGTGTGAGTAGCACTTTGTCCATTTAGAGAGGCCGTTGAGGGCATGCAACCAATCACAATCCATCAGTACTACTCCGCAGTCTATCTCCCATTGAGCTTTATAGGGGTGTAATTTAGTTGTTGAGAGTCCTTGCCATGCTTTGTAACATAGTGTGAGTGTTTTGGGTTTTGTAGGTGTTGCCCAACACCTGTCTAGGGTTAAGTGGGAGGTGGTTCTGGTTGTATCTTGTATTTTGTACGGTGGTGGTGCGTGTGCCTGTATTGCACTTTTCAGTTGTAAATAGGAAAAGATTGCTCTGTTCGGGATCTGCCACTGTGTTTGTAGGACCGGCAATGGTATTATGCCTTTTGTGTCTAGGAGCTGTGATATTTTTATTAACCCTGCGTCGTTCCAATCCTTGAGAGGGATGTTGGGTACTATTGTTTTTAGGACTTAAATTGGGGATTTGGTGTGTAATGTGTCCTTGTGGCCTATAGTCTCCATAAAGGTGTCCCATCGGGATATTGTGAGTAGTGTGGTTGGGAATAAGTCAGTGCATTTGGTTCTGAACTTCCTCGGTGACCACAGGTAGTCAGTTAGAGGGATGTCTTCAAATTGTGCTTTTTCCATGTCTACCCACTGTAGTGTGCCTGGTTGGGCATGAAGGAGTATGCCCGTGGAAAGTATCGCTGCTCTATGGTATTGCCTAATGTTTGGGAGTCCCACTCCCCCAAGTCGTGGTGCAGTCTGGAGTAGTGCTAAGGCTAGGTTTATGGGCAAGGCTTGGGTCTTGTCCTGGTTCAAGCGATAGTATGAGATGTAGGAGGTCTAATAGGGGATCAAGAGAGCATTTTCGGTCTGACAGAGCTATAAAGATGTCATCCGCAAATAAGGCTAGACTGTACATCTTGTTGTGAATATTGACTCCTGGTATCTTGGGGTGTGATTGGATCCTTTGGGCTAGGGGTTCTAGGGCGAGTATGTACAGAAGGGGTCACAGGGGGCATCCCTGGTGGGTACCATTCGTAATGGAGAATGGAGTGAAGAGGAACCCTCCGTGTGATACCTTTGCTGCTAGGTGATGATATAGTGCCATGATGCTTGTTATGGTAGCTGTGGGAAAGTTGAATTGTGATAAAACTTTAGTCATGTAGGCCCAGTTTAGGCGATTGAAGGCCTTCTCCGCATCTAAGGCGAGGAGAAGGCATGCCGATTTTTTTGGACTCCAGTGCTGAGATCATGTTTAGTATTTTCCTAGTGTTATCTGAGCCCTCGTGGCCTCTTATAAACCCGGATTGATCGTTGTGGATTATTTTATGCAGGAGGGGGGCAAGGCGGTTACTAATCAACTTCGCATATAGTTTGGTGTCCCCATTGAGGAGGGAGATGGGCCGAAAGTTTTTGCATTGCGTGGGGGGTTTGCCTGGTTTGGGGAGAGTAGAAATATGTGCTAAGAGCATTTCTTTTGGAAGTGCGCCCGTTGTGGCGCATTTGTTTACGAATTGTAAGAGTAGTGGCGCTATCGTTGGCGAAAAGGTTTTGTAGTATTCATTTGTTAGACCATTGGGACCTGGTGATTTATGTGCTGGGAGTTGTGAAATTGCTGTTGTGAGTTTGTCTAGAGAGAAGGGTCATTTCAGGGGTATTAGGTCATCCTCTGTCAGCTTGGGTAGGTTTAAATTGGATAGGAATTCGTCTATTTCATCTGGAGCTGGCATTACCACGTTAGGGTTGTGTTCAAGATTGTATAGTTCTCCGTAGTATTGAGCAAATTGGTCTGCAATGTTTTGGGGGTTCGTTATTTTTTGCCCTTGGAGTCATAGAGGAAGGCGATCCTGGAGGCGACATTCCTTCATTTTAGTTGTGATGCCAAAATAGCACCAGCTCTGTTGCCACTCGTGAAAAAATTGTGTTTGAGTTTCCTGAATAAGTATGTTGTTTTAGCTAGTTCAATGTTGCTTAGTTTGTTTTGGAGAGCTAAGAGTTTTGTTTTTGTGGCAGAGTTTGGTTCTTTTTTGTTTGAATGTGTCAGGGTTTGGATTTCTTCTAAGAGTTTGGTGTATTCTGCTGTTCTCTGTTTTTTAGCATAGCTAGCGTGTTTTATAAAGCTGCCTCTTACGACCGCTTTATGTGCTAGCCAGATTTGTTCGATTGCGGAGTTCTCGGTTGTGTTTTCAGCAATATAGTTTTGTAAATCTTTTGTTATCTGGGAGGCTATCACTGGGTCTGTTAAAAGGGACTCATTAAGTCTCCATGAGCCTGATCCTTTATTGGTGAATGATTCTCTAATGCTGAGCGTGATGGGAGCGTGGACAGACCACGTCATTACCCCAATTGTGGCTTCGTCTATTTGGGCCATCGATGTGGTGGGGATGAGGAATCTATCTATCCGTGAATAGCTGTTGTGGACTGCCGTGTAGCATGTATAGTTTATTTCCGTCGAGTGTAGGATGCGCCAGGGGTCTACCATGCGGGCTGCTGTTAGGGTAGAGCAAATTCTTGTTGTTAGTGTGGTTCTGTGTTTGAATGTGCAACTCTTAATTTGGGCTGTGGTGGAAGAATCCAGTCTGCTATCTAATAAAAAATTGGTGTTGCCTCCGATGATCACCTCCCCGTGTTCGTACATATCAGTTAATGCTAGAATCATTTGTAAAAACTCGTTTTGGTTTGCGTTAGGGCTGTACATATTGATCAGGGTATACGGTGCATTGTTCAACATACATTGCAAAATTAAATATCGAGCTTTTTTATCACTGATTTTTCTAACCAATGAGAATGCTACATCTTTACTAATCATAGTGGAGACCCCCCTTTTCTTAGCTGAGTAACGTGTGAAAGTTGTGTGGATACCATTTCGAGGTAAATTTGGGTCTGGAGTTCCATTTGAAATGGGTCTCCTGAAAAAATGCTACTTGGGCCCCACATATGGCTAGTCTCCGCTTATTGGGGGAGTTATGCCCCTTGGTATTTAGGGACATGAGCTTAATCACCATTGAGCCATTGCTTAATGTGCTGTGGTGGGGGTTTGTATTTCTTAACTGTTTCTGTGACTATCACATTATGTTTGAACTGGCCAGTACCTTGGGGCGTTGCGGTCTCAGGGGTTCTAGATACTCTGTAACCCAGTACAGCAAATTTATTATGCTTGCAGGACACACTCTGTGGGGGGGTGGTGAGGAAAGGGAAAGAAAAACAGGGGAATAAACTATATACAACGTTCCATAAGTCACTTTTCGGTGACATTTGAGTGCCTGGGGCAACAGAGAAGTATGGCTACTGGAACCTTGGGGGTGTATTACACAGGGTCAGGTTATCGAAGATCTTGATAAGTATGAGATCTACAACAACTTAAGTCGAGCAGTGTTACTCACCCATCGCGGCTAGGCCTATGGCCTTCCGTTAAACCTTTTGCAAGGTGGTAAGGTAAACAACAATTATAACATAAACCAGAAATGGTGTTAACCTGTTCGGTAAGTCCATTGGAGTTGGTGGTGTGACAGTGTACATTGGGTCTCTCAAGTCGGTGATGTTTCTGGGTCTGTTCGTGCCTGGGAGGCTCTGGGCACTTGCAATCATTCCTTAGGGAGTGTATTTGGCGCTTGGGCTGTTGCTTGTTTCTTCCGAGGGCTGGTGGCTAGGAACGGTATGTTCCATTCTTGCAACATTCTTTTGCCATCTTCTGGATTCATAATGGGCTTGTCTACACCATTTCTTTTGATTAGTAGTTTTTCTGTTATTGGTGCTAACGTGCGGCGTTTAAGCATGGTTGCTGAGTAGAGATCTGTGAATAGCTTAATATCCCTATACAGTTCTGGCCATTTACTTGTGTTCCTGGCGGCCTGCATAATTCTGTCTTTGACAGTGAAATTATGTACTCTCGTGATTGTGTCTCTGGCAGTGTCAGGCAGGAGATGTTTAAGCTTGGGGAGTCTATGGGTCCTGTCCAGTATTAGGTCAAATTCAGACAAATTCAGTGCTTTAAACAGGTCTTTGACATACCTGGGCAGCTCTTGTTGTGTTATAGTTTCTGGTATGCCCCTTATGCGAATGTTGTTTCTTCTACTCCTATCTTCTTGATCTGCCACTTTTCTTCCAAGGATTTTATTTTGTTTTCCAAGGCTGTGTAGGCCTCTGCCATGGTGTTGTGCGCCTCCACTAATTCCTCTGTCCTGTCTTCCAGACGGGTAGTGCGCTCCGCCATGCTGTCGATGTCTGCTTTAATGTCTGCAGTCATCTGCAGGAGGTCAGCTTTAAATGAGGCGTGCAGCTCCTTCATGATTAGCTTGATAGATGAATTTGTCGCTGGGCAGTTTTGCTCCTGGTGGTTGTCGCCTGCTTCATAGCTGTGAGCAGGTGAGTTCTGTCCGTCGGCGCTATCTTGATTTTTCGGCTCTGCGTTTTTGGGCCTTTCTAAATGAGAGTTTAGTGTTTTTTGTTTTAGTTTTTTCGTGGCCATTTGGAGCAGGGGTGTTTACCTATTGTTGTGCGTGTTTTTTGCTCGTTTTGTGAGGTTTATCTCGCTGTGAAATCCGCTGTAAAGCCGCTTGCCCGGGAGAGGTCCGGTTCAGCACGTCCGCTCACATACGCGGTCAGGACACGCCCCGTTAGTTGTCCTTTTTGATCAGTTCCCTATAGTAAGCTGAGGGTTTACACTTTTCTTCAAATAATCGACTTTAAGGAAACACATTTAAATACCCCTGTAAGAGATCAACATGTTATGCCTAAGATTAAGTGCCATGAGGCACAATACGTTAGGATATCTCCCTGGGATGTTTTATTTTGTGCTTCTTGCTGCTTTTAGCTTATATTTTATTTGTTTTTGCCTTTTTCGAATAAAATTTATATTTGATTTAACCATGGACTGCATTTATTATGGTTACGACTCTGAGTGTGAGCCAACGTCTTCATTAGTTTTGCTCCAATGTCTGTGCTTGCTTATACTTTCGGATGCCAGGCTCCACTATCTCCACACTGGTGACCATCCTTGTATATATTTTAAATAACCTTTTATTGTAGCATACATACATATTTCCTGTGACTTTTTGATGTGGGTTTGGTTGAATGCTGGAGATATTATCGGATTAATTTGTTTGTATATGAGGACTGTTTGTCAGTCACCCTGGTTTGTTAGTGCATAAGCAGCAAACAAGAGCATTTAAAAAATGACACCACTAGAAAATGGCATCACTGGAAAAGGGCATCACTATCAAGCACGCCATGGCAAATAGTACAACTATAAAATGGCACCAGTAAAAGCCTCTCAACCATTTCAGTTTTCATCGGGAAAGTAGAGATTCTTGGCTTCTGTTCCACCATGCCAGACTTTGTTCCTTTGGGGGTAACTGGCACAGAACAGACAAGCTGGTGCTACATTCAGTGCATTAGAACCCTGCAGAGAGCACTGGAACGTGCTGCCTGCAAGATCCTACCTCAGTGAGCTGGCCTTACATGATGGCAGGAAGCCTGGTGTAGCGAAAGCAGTACACATCATGGGACAAAATGGCACCACTAGATATACAACATTTACACCAGATTTATAATACAGCATACAGATAGCATATTTTATTCAGAAACAACACATATTCAAATTACACATTGTAGGTATTGATAATTAGTTCATGTGTGTATTCTGAATGTATTTTTAAAGATTGGGCTCATTACAATTTCACAATAGTTTAAATAACGGAATGTTTATTGAATGCAATTACATATTGGATCTGGTGTGAATTCTGGATTTAAAACAGATACCTCTGACTAACCTCATCAAAGGATACGATTTGGACAGCTCCCAGGTAAACAATCAAAGAAACAAACAGATGACCTAGCTGTGTTTGCACTTATCACATTTCAACATTCAGCTTTTACCTACAACTGCCACCGCAAAACTCTTTCTATTATAATAATGTCCTCGTCAAATTTTGAAAGGATTTTTATTTTTTAAACATTAGAAAAATTCATACCTGTCTTGACTATATGGCAAATTCTTTCAGCCATATACACACACCTTAGGTCAGACAATATTTGAAACCCAACCGTTAGTGTTTGTGGTCTTCCCCGCTTTACTCTCTGCACAGCATCAGGGACTAACTGTTTGACCAAAGGTACAGGTAAAGGATCCTGTCCTATACTAAAGGCAGGAATAAGCTTTATCCGTTTATTTGGGGGAAGAGGGAGGTTTATATTTCATTTCAAAACTTGATGAAAGGATTATTATGTTAAACATTGTTTTGAGGTGAAGGGACACTCCATATCCCCAAAATGTGTGCAGAGTTTGTCTTCTTTTTTCATTTTGCAAAAATGGCAGATTATAGAAATTGACACATTTATAAATTAACCTAGTCACACATCCCCGGCTGTCAATCTAATAACATCTCCTGTTACTTCCTGGTTTGGTTAGCACAGTGGAGCTAAACTCAAGAGGCAGTGATTATCTAAAGCACCTGTCTTGTAAAGACTTCTTATTGAGCTGCATTGGGATGTCTGTGATTGGACAGAAACAGAAAGTCTGGGAGGGGTTAGAAGAGGAGGGTTTGTAAGGGCTCCAGACAAGAAACTGCTGGTTTTGCGAGTTGTTTTTAGCATAATTAAATGCATGCATGTTTTAATTTGGGGTATATCTACTAAACAGTGAATTGTATTTATTTTGTATTCGAGAAAACCTTTTAAGTAGAGTTGTTATGTGTTTTTTGTTTTTGTTTTAAATCTGCAGATTTTCGGAAATGTACATTAATGACTGAGGTCTAGTTAGAAATGGAGAACCATGCAGTACATAGATGAATGCACATATATACTAATACAGCATGGTTTTACCCTTATTAACTCTAAAATATTTTACCTTTATAAACATCTAAACAATATCCTAGAGCCACATTATCAGAATAATGTGGACAATGGTACTGTGAATTGATGGATCCCAGATGTATATTGCGCTAGAATGTATTTATTTGCAGTTATTTTTCCCTGTTGATCCAAGAACAAGTTTGTTAGCACAGGTCAGTCAATACATACTACTGTGCAGTGTGATTATGAATCAAGGCATACAGAGTGCAATTAGGAAAGCAGCTGATATTATTTCTGCATTCCATCAGGACCTCTGTAAGATGAGTTTTTAATAATATTCTCCCTCTCCTCTTCTAATGAAACTCACAGTCATAAAAATATCAAAGCAGAGCTAAAAGCATCAGTTTATACTTACACTTCATGGTCTAAGCTTGGTCTAATCTGCATAAAATAGAGGAAATTGGCAGACTTCAAGAACAAAAATCTCCACAACTGCTGAAAAGATTTTATTTTCCAACTAGGATATGTAGCTCTATATTATGAAAATGCCATCAGAGCCTTCTTTACCATGACTTCTACACGTTCTTTCCCCATGACTGAATGTTCAGAAGTTGGTTGGTAACCTGACCATATGAAGGATATAACCTTTAGGTTACAGTTCAAGAAAATTTCGGAGCCTCAACTTTCATCCATCTCCTTTCTTCTCTTAGTTCCCAAACTTATTTCACACGTTTAGCCTTTTAGTACTTTGATTCTGCATCTGTTTCCCTGCCCGTTTTTCTAAATTCTGAGAAGACTTAGGGCTCTGAGTTCTCACAGCTGAGCTGATTACAGGGTTTCTAGATCAGCTCATTGGTTTCTGGATTGAGAAATGGTAGCTAGCTCTCTTTGTAACCCACCCAGGTCTGTCTTTGGTTTCATTTTAGGGAAACTAATTTTAAGGGTGGTTCCAACTTTAGTCCGTACTGAGAGGAAAGACAAGATCTTTGGTACAGCTGCCTTTGAGTTTTGCTGGGGGGTGTTTTGGATGGTGAATCTTGTTGTCAATGTTTTTATCATATAAAGTAACCTCATCCTTCCTTTCTATATAAAATGTCAGCATGATTGATATAGACATAAAATAACATGTGTACACATAAATAAAACAAGCTTAATGTTCTCATGTACAAACTCCTAAATAAAAATATAAAATTTAAAATGAAGTTAGCTAATGATCCATTTCTTGGAACATGGTGTTGGAAAAGTAAGGCATCAATCTTTCAGTGAAAACCCTCATCATTCATGATTTATACGTTGTAAAATTGGAGAAAGTTGAACTACCACAATAATATGTGTTTAGGCCTGAGGGTGAACTTGTGAATGAATCATACCAATTCCAGTAGAAGACATTTAGCATTATGTACTTCCGTATTGAATTGAATCAACTGTATTTGATTAAACAAAAAAACCTCAAAAAGAACAGTAGCAAATTATATTTTTGTATCAATTTCTCTGACAAGAATACTGGTTTGCTCAATGATACCATCACATCCAATACCACAGTAAAGCTATATCTAGGACTTCCAATGTCAGTATAACTGAGTAAGTTTTGTGCTTGTGATAACTGATGGAGCTGCTCGGAATGGTGGTAGAAGTAGTCTTGCATTTTAAATAAACAACAGGAGGATATATTCTTAAATTAGAGTGGCAAAGGTTTAAAAATAATATCAGGAAGTATTACTATGCAGAGAGGGTAGTGGACACATGGAATAGCCTTCCAGCTGAAGTGGTAGAGGTTAACACAGTGAGGGAGATTACGCATTCGTGAGATAGGCATAAGGCTATCCTAGACTTAAGAAAATGCAAGGGACTAAGTAAAAGTATTTCAAAAATTGGGCAGACTAAATGGGCCAAATATCTGCCGTCACATTCTATGTTCCTATATAGGGAAATGTGTGTGTCTGTGTGTGTGTCTTTGTATGTGTCTATATGTATGTGTGTGTGTGTGTGTGTGTGTGTGTGTGTGTGTGTGTGAATATGAGTGTGTGGCACTGAGTGTGTGAAGGATGCAGGGTGGGTATGGGAGACAGTGTGTGAGGGGTGCAGAGTGTGTGTGTGTGGGCCAGTGTGTGTATTGAGAGATATTTAACAAAAAATATCATTTTTTTTATTGTCTACAGCTCTTTGGTATAACCTCTCTTCCGCAGCACTAACTCCCAGGTAAACTGGGTCATAGAACGCTCCCGAAAGCAGTTCCATACCTCCCAAAATTTAAAATGGACAAAGGACTTTAGTTTTACGGGTTGAATGGGGTGTGGCCAGAGGCAGAAAAATTGTAGGTGACTTATAACAATAACAATTTATTTAGAATAAGAACAATGTATTTTATGTATATAGTCTTGTTTCTGAACATATTAATTGTAGTTAATGACACATTTCTGTGAATATTATTAGTGTGCAGCTCTGGTATAATTTCAGACACACCAACAATATGGAGATCATAGAAAGGAGGGACAGAGGAATTTGGGCAGAAAATAGGGACTATCCATTCTAAATAGGGACACTTGAGAGGTATGCAATTCAGTTGCCAGTACCTTCACATCGATCTAATGTTTTAAAACGAATACTCAATCTCTTTTTTTTGTTTATGTGGCAAATGTTAAAGGTGCGCATAAACAAAAAGAAACAAAAACAAAACTATTACAAACATGCCAATCTTTATAGACAAGCTAGGTACCGAGATCTTCAAAGATGGATGTTTCGAGATACATACAGCATATTTATTGGAAATATCACATTGAAATTACAAAGATTAATGCAAAGAGTGCATAGATTCATGTTTTTATGAAAAATAAAATGAGATTTTAATTTAAACAGTGACCTGGACCGTGTATTCTATTCGTGAGGAGCATTAATCCTTTCTACTAGTTAAAAATCTCCAGATTACAAGAGCAGGTTTTCAGTAATGTGAAAGCTTACTCATGGCTCAAGGAGACGTTTAACGAAATGACATGTCTTCAGGGTACGTTTTCTATACGACGTGTCATGACCTATAAAGAAGAAACATACTCAAAGTTTTATCTTTTAAGTGGAATGATACTTCATGTCACTTTGCTTTATAAATTGCTGTGCGCACATATGAATATGTATGGCTTTGTGTGGGTTGTATGCGATGCAAGAAAAATTGCTTATGTATGCAAGGTTTAGCCACCCATGTATGATTGACTACCAAGTATTTATCAGCAACTTTGCATGCTAAGGAAGGTGATTATTTTTATTATGATGAAATAACTTAAAGGGACACTGCAGGCACCCAAACCACTTCTGCCCATTGGAGTGGTCTGGGTGCCAACTCCATCAGCCTTAACCCTGCAAGTGTAATTATTGCAGTTTTTATAAACTGCAATAATTACCTTACAGGGTTAAGTCCTCCTCTAGTGGCTGTCTATCAAACAACCACTAGAGGGACTTCCGGGTTCTTAAAACAAAGCGTCGCCGAAATTCCCATAGGAAAGCATTGAATAATACTTTCCTATGGGGAGGTCTAATGCGTGCATGCGGCCATTGCCGCACATGCGCATTAGGTATCGCCTACCGGCTGACGTCAGCGGGGGAGTAGCATGGGCGGAGCCTGACCCAGCGCCGACTGGATTCAGGTAAGTCACTGAAGAGGTTCTAACCGCTTATTGCAGGGGTTTTAACCTCTTCAGCAACATGGGATGGGGGGAGGGAGTGGGCGCTGCAGGGTCCTGCAGTGCCAGGAAAATGGATTTGACAAACATATTGTTTTATGTTATTTTAAAAACATTTGTAATTTTAGAGTAGGTGTGTTATGGTAAGAAAACTGTAACTGTTTTGAAGAGAGATTAACGCCTTAAGGACACGTGATGAAAATTTTCCGGCATGCTGGTCCTTTACTTCTGAAACTGTGTCCTTAAGGAGTTGGATACTATCTCAATCATTTCAGTTAAGTGACCTGGGTGCAGTGCCTCTGCCGTTTTAATCCTGCATTGTTAAACATTGCCATCTTGTAGAAAATAGGGCCGGATTTATATTATGCCGGATTTTATTCGATATATGTAGACACAATTTATAATGTGCCCCCTGTTTCCCAACCCAAAATAAGGCAGATGAAATAGGTATAATGAATTTAATAACTGGACATTGCAGGCCTTAACACATCAGTAATGCTGACAATAGGCTGTGGGCATTTTTCCTTTTTCAAAGTGTTTGGGACGGGTTTCACAAAAACTGGGTCTGTCCCCCAACAAATAGGAACTGTCTCCTCTTCAACCAACTTGAAAATGCTTAAAAAGACACTAAAGGCACCCATCCTATTTCAGTTCATTGGAGTGGTCTGGGTGGAGTGTCCCTGTTCACTTTACCCTTCAGTGTATAACATTGCAGTTTTAGAGAAACAGACAGCTACTAGAGGCACTTCCTGCAGTTTCATGAAGTTTGACTCTGTGAAATGACACTGGACGGCCTCACCTTTTTTATGAGTATGTCAAGCATTTTGAGAATTCACATAGGAAAGCATTGAGTCCATGCTTTTCTATTTGAAAGGTCTAGTGCGCGCGCAGGATCCCTGGCCGGGCTGTTGGTGGCCAGGGACACGTATTTAGTGTTCAACTGCTTGAAAATGCTTTAATGCTGAATTTAGGAAAAGAACCATCTAATTCAACCAACCAACTATTTTAAATATCACTATAATGATTGAAAATAAAATGGTTATAGTGCACACAGTGTCCCTTTTTTTAATTGTTTTAATTTTGGAGCTATATTTTGCAGCTTTGTTGTCAGTATAGCACAATTTTGTAATAATTCCCTTCCTTCTCCACACTCCCCCCTAAAAACAAACGTTTGTTATAATCAAAACACCTTTGTTTTATCAGGAACAATGAGTTCTCAGTGTTTATTTCACTTTAGTTGCATATTTACTTCCATCTACTTGTTTGTTTCATTTTCTTTCTGTTTACTGAACAGATCGATGTAGAAAAAAATGACATCAGATTACGAACCGAATGATCTAAACATTGAATTCCTAAACCATTTGATAAGCTGCGTTAGCATTTCTGTATATTTGTTTTCACCGCCGTAAACAAAAGGATGCTGATGCCAATATCCAAAATCTAAGATTGTCTTTGTTGTCTTTTGTGTCTTTGATTTCACTTTGCTTATTGTTTACACTAGTTGTACATCTACAATAAAAATATATATATATATATATGTCAAATTCCCTAACTATCCATTCGATCTGGTGATGCTCAGATTATTTATGCATGGTAGATGTTTTTGAATTCTATATGTCAATGAGAATCGACTTGCCGAGGAACATGGGTCATGTAGCTCACAAACATCTGGCGTGTTCATTTGGATAAGCTATCCCTGGTCGATGCTAGTATTTCTCTTTTCTCCACTATGCTAATCTCTTTCCATTCCCCTGTTTGTGTTGCTCTGCCTTTTGTACATCCTATTTGTGCAGTTAAATAAACATCTTTTCAAAGAACCCTTTTTCAGGGTTTGGCAACTTCAGTAACCGTTTTATGGGATCCATCTCTTTTGTCTCCTATTCACGCCAACTTCCTTGAAAGTTTTCTTCAACACATGTTATGCTAAAAGTAGTTTTGACTTCATCCTGTAGGCATTACTAAAAATATGATTTTAGATATGCAGTAGTACAAGGAAATAATTTAAAATGATCATTAAAAAAAAGTATATATATTTGAATGTATGCCTAATTTCCAACATTTTTTTTTTAGTTAAATAACCAACCACCCCTTTCTTCCTCTATACAAGTAATAATCAAGGTGGAGAAATTGCGAATTTTGATCTAACATCTTAACAAGACCGATATATCTTCTGTACGCCATTAAAATGTCAAAAGTACTGATCAGATTTTATTTTGGTGGCTAGCTATAAATTATGCATCAAACCTGTAATGATTTGACTTCAATTTCCATATTAAAATACGACTTTGTTAAATATGGGAAATATTCTTTGTTTTCCTAAAAAGTAATTGCAACAGACAAAAAAAATGATTCCCCATTCTCCAGTGTTGCTGCTTGGGTGTATTTTTTGAGTTATATCGCATACAATGAACTTATGGAGATTTGTTTGACCAGGTACGGAAGATGATATCTTTTAAATGAGCTCCATTTGCCGCCTCTCAGTCGGGCTGTTTCACTTGCATTGTTCAAAGCATTAGTTAATGTTTTAGGCTCTAGCGCTTGAAATTCTTCACGGATATTCTCCTTGGACTGCGGTTTGTTCACGTACACTCACGCCTTCAGATATCTCCACAGGAAGTAATGGGGAGCTGAATGGTTGGGTGTGCGTGGCGTGCAATTAATCTAGTAACTTCTTGAAATGATCTGATTGACTAACAGTTGTCTCAGTTTTGAAAATAAAATTCCAAAATGTATTTATTTATGTTTAGAATGTACTTTGAAAGATTTGCTTTGCTCTTATCATTTGTGAATGACCTCCTGGAAAAAGAAGCAGGAAAGTGGTGTCTTATTTCCATGCTGTCCACAGACATACATTTATGTTCACAGGGCACGATGACAGCAAATCCATGCCTTCAGCAGCTTCTAAGGAGGCTTACTGACGGAGGCTGCCCAGAAAAACCTGACCTCATATTGTCTATGTGAGCTATTGAGGCACCTGGTACTGCTTCCACTCCTCTCTTCATTAACAGAGTGTGCATGGGTTGTAGATTTTGGAATTTGGCAGGTTGGTAGGCAGCTGAATTGGTCTCCCTACAGCAGCATAGAGCACCACCAGCCCGTTTGCTCTTGAGGTAATTTATAACATATGTCCTTCAATCCATTGAGCTGGGGTGGAGCTTAATATTTGTGTACCAACAAGCACTTGAGATGTAAATCTAACCCTGGGTGTACAATTTAAAGAGGCACTCAATGCACTATAACCAGGGTCTGTGGTTTCCATCCCATGTGTTTTTTGGCAAACTTATTCGAAATAGTTTAACATGACAGAGAACATGGCTTTCATCACAACCCACAGACCACTCCCTCAGTGGTAATAGATTATAAAGCACCCTTGTAAAACTAACAATATTTAGCAAATAAAGGAAATTGGTGGCTAAACTGGGAAAAAATCCTAAGAGTATCTGACCTTTTCTTCATTCAAAGTGCAGACAGTTTTTGTTTGTTTTTTTACTAAGACAGAACCTTTAAGATATATTTAGAAAAATAATAATAATTATATGCCCTAAGAAAGTTATTAAAAGTTATTAAATCTATTTGAGGTTAAAGGCCATTGAAGCTGACCCTACAAAAACATATCTATAATTATGTCATGTCTTTCCGAAAGATATTTTTTAATTTGAACATTTTATTCTTAAATAAACATTGGATCTGCACACATATACCGTTTACTTACTAAACTCCAAATTACCTCAATTTTGCCATTCAGATTTTTTACTTCAGTTCAAGTTCAGCGAATAACCTGATTCTGTATTTCTTTCTCTATCATTCTGTCTCTTCCCTTTTTCTTTCCTTCTCTCCTACACTTTTCAGTGTTCTTTCTTAGACAAATTCCTGTTGCCATGGTATATCGAAGATATATAAAGAAATGCAAAGTGTATTACCATATATCACTACTTGGGTAGTGAGTGTAAAATGCGTATAAGCAAGAAGCATCTATTCATTTTCTGTGCAATAAACAGTATTATAAATATTTATGCACACATCGAGGGAATTAAATGGCCATTTCAGAACGCAAGTACCATGCATTTCTTACTAAAAACGTGAGCCCGTTTAAAGGGATACACATCATTTTAAGGGATACTTTAGAATTCATAGCATTTGTTGTCTGAAATTATGGATGTCACAAACTTTAGAGGTTTATTTATTAAAATGAAAAGCTGCTGTGAATTGATGTCCAAGACAAATTAGACTTAACTAGCTGAGCTGAAAACAGTGTTACATTGAAAAAAGATTCAGATATTCATACTACTGTCTTGAGGAAAATAACCCCAAAATAAGAAGTACTGTGGAAAAGAGTAAATCTGACTTAATCTCTGGTTAAAATTTGGCTATTGCATTACATAGGAATTGTGGAAGCTCGGAAAATCAGTTTCATAATTTATTCTAAAATTTACACTCTGCTTTCCACAGCCACCCGACACACGAATGCTTGCCTATTTTTATTTTATTTTATTTACATGTGCGATTGGTAACGAGAGAGTTAAATACACAGTTAGACCAGTTATCACACATTCACATTTGTCTTGAGCCAGATTTAGTGCTTCGTAGAAGAACATCTACTTTGACCCCAAGGCAGTATATCCTAGCAAAGTATGCAATGCAGGGGCTTCTGTAAAGATTAAAATCTATTAATTTTGGATGAAAGGCAACAATGGTCATGATGTCTCATTCAGCGACCAACACCATGTTCAACATGGAAACATTGTTCCATTTTACATCTAATGGTGTGAATAGAAGATGTTCCATCTGGTTACACAACAGAAGCTATACAAACTGCTATACCTGCAGTAGTCTATTCAAACCTGCCTTAGCAACGCAGAAGACTCATCTGACCCATTCCAATTTTAAAGAGTGGAGAATATGATATAATGGGTAACTGTAGCCCCATGACTTATTTTATAACCGTAGGTTTTTGTTTTTTTTAAAAGAAATTAGCTATGTTGTTAATTTTTATTGTAATCTTTTTGATAACGGTTTAAGAATGTGTCATTTGAGTCTACATCACACATAGGGAGTGAGCCAGCAAGCTATCATGGATATACTTGAAAATGAGAGAAATCTCAATGTATCTATCCTGGTAAAATATTTTATAAATAAATAAAAAATAAAATAATAAAAATGTATATAATTTGGATATTGTCTAAAAAGATTAAAAATCTCTGATTTACATATCGAAGCATCAGTGTCTGCTTTGACCACTTAGTGCATGTGTGAGCATACGTAAGTAAAATATTGCATCGGGTGCATAGCTGCATTACCTCATTACTTTTTGTTGCATTTTACGCTTCCATTGAAAGTCACAATTATCTGTGTCTATATTCATATTACTATTATAGATAAAGCTGAAAAGATATATCTTATATTCATACACTGATTGGCAATTTTCTATATTTAACAGAAAAATCTATGTGGTGGATTTATCAAATCTTTTTAATATATACAAAGATACGTACCATGACAATTAATTCTGTATATGAAATAAATTTAAAAAAAATAATCTGTGAAATTCCATCTTTAACATAGTTTCTAAGAATTTGGCATTTTCCATTTTTTTTCAGGGGCTGGAACCTAAATCAGAAAATCTTGATTTTCTCATACTTTTTCTTTGCGAGGGCTATACATTTTCCAGAAACCCCTATACAGTAAGCAATGTCTATTTTATGGTATAATTTTTTTTTTTAAATCAATTTGTGCCCAATTCTGAATGTTTCCCATAAACCATAGCTGTGTGGGATTATGGGTAAATACATGTGCCCCTCTCAAACCTGTGATAAAGTTTTTTTGTTTTTTTCAAATCTTTATTTATATTGAAAAACTGTATTTACTTTCTGAAAGGATTACGGCAAGGAGCTTATTTTTTTATTGCCATATACTTACAAACATTCACAGATATAAACATATAGCGCAAATAGACACATAAAATTGTTGTTTTCTTTTCTCTGTTAGGAAGATATAATAATTCTGGACCCGCAATTAAAAGAAAACCACCATTGTTTGTAGATACTGGTTTTAGGCAAGGGACGATACATATCTAAATTGTGACTATTCCAAAACCACATTCTGTATCTGTGTACTTTTT
This sequence comes from Pelobates cultripes, assembly GCA_933207985.1. Classification (NCBI taxonomy): domain Eukaryota; kingdom Metazoa; phylum Chordata; class Amphibia; order Anura; family Pelobatidae; genus Pelobates; species Pelobates cultripes. Next base: position 395,918,135 of record OW240912.1, on the reverse strand, counting down.
GAATGAGTGTTGGGCAGGAAATGTTTTTGGAACCAGTGAATTAATTTTCTGTGTTAAATATAAGCTTTTTTTTTTAGGTTCTGCAAATAATGCAGAATTGGCAAGAAATATAGTAATGATTCTCAGCCCTCAATACTAGACATTTTTGTGCAATCCACAAATGCTATGTTCTCGTAAAATCAATGGGTAACAAAATCCCAACGTCAGTTTAAAATTAACATCTCACATATAATCAATGAGTCATTGTCTGGCAGGCACAATGTGGTGGGCTTTCTTTTCTCTCCTAGTCATCAATTCGTACAAACCACATTACGAGCAGGGCAGACATACATATTTCCCGCAAGTTTACGTTTTCTAAATTTAACGTTGTTTAAATACACCATTTTTGAGCTACTTGTTTTTTTTTTAAAGCACAGACATCTTAAGAATAAATGAAGATGTGGTTTGTCATTCTTCTGTCATCCAAACTTCTAACTGCATTGGAAGAGAAGTCAGAGTGGGGTACAGAAATCTGCCTAGGATACGCCATTTAAATTGCGTGGCGGATTCTTTACTAAACAGATTGTGTTCGATTATACTATCGAGGTGAAAAAATAAGTTAATGTTCGAGGTTTTCAGCTCTCTAGAACTAACTGTTTTCTGAATAAATTCATAGTCCGCCGTGAGTCTTTCTGTGGAGAAAAGAGGTTTTTCGGTGGAATTATAATGGCTATGATGAATTACATGTATGGTTTTATTAGCTGTCTATACGTCTGTAAGGGAATGTAACATACGGAGATAAATATGCGTGCATGCCCTAAAGGCAGCCTCTCTATTATTGAAATATGTTATACTTTTAAAAATTATACATCTTCCCCGTTGGTCCACTAGGTTTTAAATACATTAATACGCGACCATTATGTGGTTCAATCATTGCCCTCGGGCTGTTTTAATTAATATGCAGCTTCAAAGAGTGGATCATAGTTAACATCAGCACAGAGACAATCCAGGTTCACTTCTTCTTTCCACACTCAATTCTTTTTCCTGCATTAAATCCATGCCAGTTCTAGGCTACTGTGGTCAATCAAATTCCTTTTGTGGTTTGTCATTACCAATTCCTCCATTATTCAATTACAGTTATTTATATAGCGCCCATTGGCCCATTTACAAGACCAGTATTCCCATACGATGCCATATGACCCCATTTATGTCCTTCACCGCCATATTCCCAGCCCCCCAATATGACATTCCCTGTATCACCTCCCCATTGATATTGTGACCCCTATATTTATATTTTTAGCAGGGGTGAATGGCCAATGGTGGCTGGTCACTTACCACATATTTAACCCTCGTACCACTGTGTGTTCTGTGTGGGTAAAGGAGAGACAAGATCACCGAGTCATAACCACTACAGCCCACTGTATTGAATATGGTGCCAAAAGAGCCCTGTCACATCACAGGATGAGTAGTCAGACCACTTAAGAACAGTTTGTTAAATTATCTGGGGGCAGCGGCATACCTGGAGCATTTGGCACCTGGGCCGAATCTTATATTTCTCTCCCCCCTCCTCCTCTGCCCCCCTGTCCCCATTTTTAAAATGTAAAAAACACCCACAAATGTAAAAAATGTTTTTATTTATCATTGAGCAGTGTTTGTGTGTATTTTTTTTATGTATTTTGCACTGAGCAGTGTTTGTGTGTTTGAATGTAAGCATATTTTTGTATGCGTGAGTGAATGTAGGGGTGAATGTAGGGGTGTGTTTGCATGTAGTGTTGGCATTTAAATGCAGGTGTGCATTTTTGTGTAGTGTGATTTTTTTTATAAGGTGGTGTGTTTTTATGTAGTGTTGATATTTGGATGAAAGGGTGTATTTTTGTGTAGTGTTGGCGAAATGCTGAGATGTATGCACATATACACATATAATACAAACACTAGCACACATGCAGATACATAGACACACAGATGCACACACTGGCACATACAGATACACAGACACATAGGTATGTGCATGCAGATACATAGAAACATGGTCATGCACAGAGACACACAGATACAAATACACATATAGATAAAAACACAAATGCACACTTAGAGACACACACTGACACACATATACAGAGACACATAGGCACAGACATACATACAAATACACTGACATAAAGATACACTGACACACAGATACAAAAACTGAGACACAGATACAAACACAGACACATAAATAGATACACAGATACACATACAGATACAGGCACACATACAAATACACAGACACATAGGTATAAGTGTGTGTGTGTTTATTGTATGCAGTGTGTTTGTGTAGTGTATGCAGTGTATGTGTTTGTGTATTTTATGCAGTGTGTGTGTGTGTGTGTGTGTAGTGTATGCAGTGTGTGTCTGTATATAGTGTGAATGCAGTGTGAATGCAGTGTGTGTGTAGTGTGTGTGTATAGTGTGTCTATGCAGTGTGTGTATGCAGTGTGTTGTATAGTGTGTATGCAGTGTGTGTGTAGTGTGTGTGTATAGTGTGTCTATGCAGTGTGTGTATGCAGTGTGTTGTATAGTGTGTATGCAGTGTGTGTGTGTGTATAATTTTTCTGCAGGGTGTATGTATAGTGTGTATGCAGTGTGTGTGTATGCAGTTTGTGTGTGTGTGTGTGTATGGTGTGTATGCAGTGTGTGTGTAGTGTGTATGCAGTGTGTGTGTATAGTATGTATGCAGTGTGTGTGTGTGTGTGTGTGTGTGTGTGTGTAGTGTGTATGCAGTGTAATCAATCCTTACTCGGTTTGACTATTTACATTGGGAGGGCACCCCTGTAAGCATAACCACTACAAATGACTGTGATAGTTATGGTACTTAGAATGTTCCAATATCACTGCTCTTACATCCTCCAGGCATTTAGCTATTCTTGAAGCAGATTATTTTACCAGTAGTCTATTGGAGATCTTCTCCCTTGTTCATCATCAGACATCCACCTGTAAAATAATTTGCATTTAATTCCTTATAGTAAAGCCTTATAGCTGGGAAATATCTCGGCAATTTATCACACTTCCCATTGGTGTCTATGGAGACAAATAGATGCAATAAATTGCTGCTGGTAATTTTTTTTAACACTTGCGATAAACCTATTTGCAATAGGGAAACAGAGAACATTTGTTGTTTTCTAACACATTGTGATAAGTCGCTATATTCGCAGGATATCAGTACAATACAATAAAATATTTTTCTTTGCTAAAAATATTACCAATAATTATAACATCTAATGGTTCCTTCATACAATACACCAAGAACTAGATTAATATTTGACTCTTATTGACTTAGAATTTATATTGATTTCTTTCATTAAATTAATTCTGTCAGCTAGCTTTTCCAAGATTGATTAATCTGTGTGGGTGTTGTTTTTGTTTTGTTTTTTAAGAAAATGTCCTTTGCATTTAACTGGATAATCATATAGGTGATGGTATACATTCTCAGAGCATAACATACATTTTCTGTTAAAGGGGAATTCTAGTAAGCACCAAAACAACTGAAATGCTTTATTTGTGCCTATGGACACTGTCCCCAGTTTTCTGTCACAAATAATTCTGGGAGCTGTAGTCCATCAACATCTGGGGGGATGGGGGTAAAGTTTTAGATCTCTTATAGTGACCATAATCAAAACAAACAGTAGAAGAATATGTTCAAAAGGTAATGTTACTTTTGTACCAACCACCACATTTTATTAAATCAATAGTATTGATCAGCATTTACCTTCCCATTCCTAAATGGGATATGGGACAGTGCAAATAAATTCTCCTAAATCAGATATTGGGAAAGAAATGAATAAGATACTGGCACATAGCGTGTTTTATATATATATATATATATATTTTTTTTTATTATTATTTATTTATTTATTTATTTATTTATTTTTTATATAGTCCAAAATGTGTGCAAGTGCACAATACAGAGCCCATACAACATTGTTCAGTGTTTTGCTATTTTGGAATAGAGAATGCTCGTAAGTCGAAGGATGAGATTTTTTTTTCATAAAAATATTTACCCTTTATCACAACTGTGAGGTTACAGACAAAACAATATATTAGTAGTTGTACAGACAAAGGGTGAATGTTAAAGATGGCGTGACCTGACAGATAATGTTCTAAAAGGTTGATGGAGATGAAAGGTAGTAGATGAAAATATGGTTTTAATGGTAAGAAAATGTATAGACACCATAGACAATACCGCACAGTCTAAAGGATGCTACGTTGAGACATACATACATTGTTTTACTAGAAAATCAGCTAGCACAGTTCATATATGTAATAAATTAGTTTGCCTGCATACATACTGTGATATGAAATAGTTCTAATTGTATAGTTTAATTGATGTATGTACTGAAGCTGGGTATTGTGATGTCTATGAATGATTGCTGGCTTTTGGCCTGTATTTTCCAATGAATTGGGTCCATTTGAAAAAAAAACCCATACGTATTGCCAGAAGCCATAAAAGGAAGGTGGAGTGCACGCTACACTAAAGAAAATGAAATATATTCCCGCCAGGCGTGTAGAGAATACCTATGAATCGTGCACTGTGGGTGTTTGTGGACGTAGAGTAACGGCTGCTACGGAATATTGACTTCTGTTGATGTAGCAAGCATTGTATAGCACGTTGTGTGGTGACATTTCTACAATAGAGAAATGAATGGAATGATATGAACTTTTACAAATAGATTTTAGTAAAGCTTATTTAAGCAGCACCCTTTCAATATATTCCTGAAATCAGCTAATTGTTTGGAAGCAAACATTAATACTTTTAATTATTATTGTTTAAATGTAAATAAAGGGATAATTTATCTAAATCAGCAATGTTTACATTGCAGGGTTAAGACTGCCTCTTTCAGACAGCCACTAGAGGCGCTTCTTAACTTTTCACGGGGTTTAACTCCGTGAAGTGATTCTGGACATCCTCACAATTTGCATGAGGACATCCGGTGTTTTGAAAATCGCCATTGAATCAATGCATTCCTACTGTGCCCACGCTGTGCATGCAAATTAGGTTGCCCTCCCAATCGCTGATGTTGGAAGAGTTGGAGAGCGATCCAGTGCCAAGTGACCTCAGTGCTGGAATCAGGTAAGTATTGGAAGGGATTTTAACCCTTTATTTGCCGTGGCTGTAATGGAAGAGGGACACTATTGTGTTAGGAATAAATACAATAATACTATAGTGCTACTTTAATCACTTTCATGGTTGTGGTTGGGTGTGGATGGAGTAGTGTTACATGGGTGAGTGGTGGAGGGGCTAAGAGACATTGCAAGGGGGTTTGATGGACATAATGATGAGGAGGTTGATAAATACAAGAAGGGCAGCTAGACAAATGAAGGGGGCTACACAATCATTTTTGAGAGGTGTGACCCAAAAGTGAGATTGAGAGACACAGTAAATGCACTGAGGGATACAGAGATAATTTTAAGAAATGCAAATAAGGGATTGAGTCTGTGGGATTTGTGAAGAGATCTTAGGGACATAGAGAGACACAAAACAAATGATACAGACACAGGAGGCACATGACATGGGGTGTTGGGAGGGTAGCGGCTGAGAGAAATATTATGGGTTAAAGAGTTAAATTTAAGCTTTTAACACATGATGGACAGTGGCAGCAAGAGTGACAAAGATGGGACTGGAAGAATCATGGAAAGTCTGAGGAGCACAAAAAGTTGTGAGACACAAGTGGAGGTCTAAGAGATGCAGAAAGGGCTTAAGACACATAAAGAGACAGACAGTGGCTGAGAGACACAGAAGGAGTCTGAGAGATACAGGGAACCGAGAGACACAGGGAGAGTGTAAGAGACAGAAAGATAGTCTGAGAGACACTGGGGTCTGAGAGACTGGGAGAATCTGAGAAACACAGGGAGAGTTTGAACAATATAGGAAGGACTATGAGACATGCGTGAGCAATAAAGAAATTAATGAAACTAAGCAAAAGGCTCTGCATTGGGCGAATCTAGTTTATATATTCTACTTACACTGTTTTTATGAACATTAATCATTCAAGGAGCAAATAAGCCCAGATGCGTTACTATTATGCTATTTGCAATATAATTGCAATTTTTCAATGCCGGAGATAGGAGATTGGCAGTGGAAGCAGAGCAGAAAATCTAATGGTTGAAAGACCCCCCTAGCTTATTTGCTATAGATTGAAGAACTGATGGAAAAGGTAGTGTGTTCGTACTATGGCTGTGTGTTGAACCCCCCCTCACCTCCACCCTTCCCTCATTCATCTTACAGCTGGCTGTTAATATTGTAGAGGAAACCAGAATAGATACAGAGAGATAAGCTATATTTGGTGGCTGAATATTGGATGAGAAAGTAGAAAGTTTAATCATCCTTTTTTTCATGCAGACAAAGATATGTATTTCATGTTTAGAATGTCTTTAGATTAAGCAAATACACATAGTGATGAAATATTAACCCTTAAAGTCCTACAGGAGTGAGCCTTTTTTTGAGCTAACGTGCGTCATGACCACATTTACAAAATTATATTAAAATTAAAGCGTGAACGGCTGTAATAGAAGATAAATATAATCAGTGTGATCTTTGGATACCGGGCGTCATGGAAGTGAATTGTTCTCTGAGCATGGTGAAAGTTTCCAGGTACATATTGGCATATATCACATATTGGGATGTAATTCTCTCTTTCACTTGTTCCTCACACTGTACTGCACTGGTTTTAAAACGGATGGAGCCCATATTAGGTTACCCATAGACACTATGATCTCTGTAGCAGCTCCAGGGATTCTATAATCCTTGTGGCAGCTCTGGGGACCCCATGATCTCAGTGGCAACTCTGGGGACCCCATGATCTCCGTAGTAGCTCAGGGGATCTCATGGTCACCATGATAGCTGTGGGGACCTCATGATTTCTGTGATAGCTCTGGGGACATCATGATCTCTGTGATAGCTCCGGGGACCTCATGATCTCTGTGGTAGCTGTGGGGACCTCATGATCTCTGTGATAGCTCTGGGGACCTCCTGATCTCCGTGGTAGCTGTGGGAACCTCATGATCTCCGTGGCAGGTGTGGGGACCTCATGATCTCCGTGGTAGCTGTGGGGACCTCATGATCTCTGTGATAGCTCTGAGGACCTCCTGATCTCTGTGGCAGCTGTGGGGACCTCCTGATCTCTGTGGTAGCTGTGGGGACCTTCTGATCTCTGCTGTAGCTGTGGGGACCTCATGATCTCTGTGATAGCTCTGGGGACCTCATGATCTCTCTGGGGACCTCATGATCTCTGTGGCAGCTGTGGGGACCTCATGATCTCCGTGGTAGCTGTGGGGACCGCATGATCTCTGTGATAGCTTTGGGGACCTCATGATCTCTGTGGTAGCTCTGGGTGTCCGCTGTGCTAGGTAACATGTGCAAAGTGCAACCGTCCATGTAAAAAACAAACACAGCAGTGGAACCTGATACCATTGATCCCAAGAGCTCACTCTGCACTCCCTTCCTGCTCCGGAGGCAGGATAAATGAATTTAGCAGGACATATGTGGCTCTTGGGCCTTGTGTTAGACACCTGTGCTTTATAGAAGGTTCTTAATTAAAAGGTTTGCTTCATTTTGACATAGGAAGGTTATCTCTGCTCAAGCAGCTTTCACAGCTAATACCTGATGAGAGATAAGACTGAGAGGGAGCAGTAGTAGCCATTGTGTTCTGCTGAGGAGAGGGGGCTGCAAATTACAGATGGAGTTTTGCATAACAAGATTGCTAAATTTGCTTTGGGAGTAGTTATCTGATTATAATAGCTTCAATTGAGTAATCACTCACTATTCCTAGGATAGAAGTTAGGTCAGAATAATTGGATCCCATCATTGATTGCAGGTCCCCACTGGGGACTTTATTATACTAAATAATGATTTGGTGGAAGAAAGTGACGAAGAAAATAGGTCTTACGTCCTAGTGAATACAGCTGGAATGCCATAGATACCAAGAACAGTTAGAGCCTGGAAACAGATCAGGTGGTACGTTCTGTTTTTATTTCTAGAATACTAATCAGGTTATTAGTTACTAACATGCTGAGTAGAAGTGCTTAGTGACAGAATGCGCGAGGATTCTGATGTCATAAATGTAGAGGAATGCGAAATGTATCACACTACATGTACTGAAAATCACATTTTTATTTATTTTCCTTTTCTTTGTTCTGCATTCCTATTTTCGAATTGCTGTTGCTGGCAAATACACAAATAAATAAAAAAGTTAAATAAAACATGGACATAAAGATTTCAACATCTCATCTCTTTACATTGTGGTCCCATTCTGTTTAGACATACAAGAAGGGAACTCAAAACCCATTGATGACCCGCTTATCAGTGGGAAAAAATATGCATACATATCTATTGGCTGGTTGGTGAACTAAAAAACAGATTTTTCATGTCACAATTCTCAATCTGCCCTATGCTAGTGAGGTGGTATAACACAGCAGGTTAATGTATCAACTGGAGCTAGTGTCTTTTCAAACCTTAAGTTTACAGGTGATGTTACAGGTACGGCCAACTTGGCCTTTGCATTTTTCATTGTTCTATTTTATATTAAATGAGTAGCAATGTGCTGTTAATAACAACGCCCGTTAAACAGAAGCTGATAATGTTCAGTGCTCTAGAGAACTAGGGAAAGCATTGAGAAGAAATGAAATATTGACTTTACAAAATTATTTTCTGAAATGTTTCCACTGAAAATAAAGAGTATACAGGCAGGATGAGAATAACCGCACAATTTTATATATACCATCAGATTGCTTTGGGAATATTTCTATACCATAAAGGGCATGTTTGGCTGTTTAGATATGTAACTGGGTTGGATGATAGAACTTTATAGATTCTGCATTTCTTTATTACGAATTTGTTTGTCTCAATGTGTTTAAAAGACACTCACATACAACTGATTTTAATACATTATATAATTATTTGCAACAAAATATTAGAGAATATGAGAACTCTGGGAACGGAAAACGCTCAGAGAGACCTCAGTAGCTTGTCCTTCGTTAGTCCCTGCTCAGATCTCAAACATGTTTTTGTGAATTTACAGAGAGAACCTATACCATTTGCATAATAGACTGAACCCGCCATAGGGCAGTCCAGATTAAAAAAAATGCTAATTATTGATAAAAAATAAAATGCAAAAAATATATAATTATAATAAAGAAATCCTTGCATTTATGACTGCTGATCCACGGGCAATCAGAAGCAAACATAGGCATGCGCACGGGGTGTGCCTGGGCACACCCTAATCCCCACGGCACGCCTATGGAGTGAGACCGGCAGTAGAGATCTGCTCTCTGCCTCCCTCCCCACTGACCCACATGCAGGGAGGGAGACAGGAGAGGACCCAGGGAGCTATTGCCGGCAGCTCCGCCGGGTTCCTCTCAGGCTAGAGTTCACTCACCACTGGACCACCAGGGAAGGCAGCAAGGAGCAAGAATCCCCCCTCCCTACATAAAGTAAGAAGGGAGGGGGGATATTAAGTAATGTACACACACACACATACAGCACCCACAGACATACACAGCACCTACACACATACAGCACCCACAGACATACACAGCACCTACACACATACAGCACCCACACACACATACACAGCACCCACACACATACACAGCACCTACACACATACAGCATCCACAGACATACACAGCACCTACAGACATACACAGCACCTACACACATACACAGCACCCACACACATACAGCACACACATACACCACCAACACACATACAGCACCCACAGACATACACAGCACCTACACACGTACAGCACCCACATACATACAGCACCCACACACATACAGCACCCACACACATTCACAGCACCCACACACATACAGCACCCACACCCATACAGCACCCACACACACACAGCACCCACACACATTCACAGCACCAACACACATACAGCACCCACACTCACATACAGCACCCACACACACAGAACCCTCACAAACAGCACCCTCACAAACACACACAGCACCCTCACAAACACACACAGCACCCTTACACACAGCACACAAACAGCACCCTCACACACACACAGCACACTAACAGTACCCTCACAAACACAAACAGGACCCTAACAAACAAACACATAGCACACTACCAGTAACCTCACACACAAACACGCTCACCCACATAGCACACTACCAGCACCCTCACACACACATCACACTAACAGCACCCTCACACAGCACACACACACAGCAGTGTATGTGTGTGTGTATATATATATATATATATATATATATACATATATATACACACATACATATATATACGCGGTGTGTGCTTGTGCCTTCGAGTGCACACCCTAATGCAATAGGCTGTGCACGCCTATGGAAGCGACAGAAGCAGTTTAATTTGGTGTATGGGGTCTGATCATATTCCTTAAAACCTTGACCAGAAGGAGTTTATGGACTATGTAATTCAGCTCCCAGCAGCAGTTTCATTTATGAGATCTCATGAGTGGAACTGCCAAATAAGCTATATTGTGTTCTTTTAATATGGCAGTGCACAGTGTTCCTTTCAGCTAATGACTGCATAAGGACACAACAATGGTTCAGACTTACTCAGAGTTCCAGACAGGAGAAGAAAGTACTTAAACAGCATGTGCACGTCATACATTGCTGCACTATAACAGAAGGAAATATAGAGTTTTCCTTTGATATCATAGGTAGTTGCAGTGATTGTTGCCAATATCTACAGTTATAAGAAACTACTTACAAGCAGGAAGGGACAAGGGACCTCATTGCTATTAGCATTGGTTGTTTTGGTGCATTTCGTGTCCCTATAATATAGTCTTTTATAGTTTATTTATAGTGTTAGATCATAATCTGGGACCTTCTTATACGTTTACAGAATAAACATTATGAAAAGTAATTTATTCCCTCAATTGATAGCACAGTCTAGACAGCAAACTAGTAAGCACCTCGGAGCTTGAATGTTACATTTACAAGTACTTTTCTTATAATTACAGGAAATTATACAATGACTTTGCTGCTGCCTGCCTTACAACACATAATTGAATAAAATGAGTACTCTTAGTACAAGATGGAGTAAGTTATATAGTACTCTTTGTGCCTGTCTAGGACTTGGTGCAATAGGTCGAATGTTCTCGTGATGGGTATATTATTCAATTATCTAAAGAACTCATACCAATGACTATAATTGGATTGTGCCAGATGTTAGCACTTCGACTGATGCAAAAATTGGTGCAATAATAGGCCAAATGTCATCTAGCCAATATTTTGTGGAAACCTTCAATATGGTATTAGTTAAACAAGAGTAGAGTAACAGACTTCCGTGTTTCTGAGTATATGTTATTGTCTGCAGAAACATTCTAGACTACGGCATGACAGTAAAGTCTAAGAAATTTCTCCAATGAATGGCTTATTATTTAATGTAAAAAACATTATTGGCATTGAACCTTAATTTGTCCAGAGATTCTCTCTGTTTTCTTCCCATTCCAATGCCACGACCTAGTATCTGATTTTCTAATCAACCTCCATATGCAGTATTCAGAATTCCATGGAGAAGTTCCAAATTTGGGTAGAGAGAGATGTAATTTGGAAACATGTGGACTTACAATTCCTAGTTTACATTCCATTTTTGGTATAACTTTACTTGCAAATTCTGACAATTTTTTGTAAATGTTAGGTAATCTATCAAGAGGACAGTGGTGTAAAGTCAAAATGCTACAAGATGCATTTTCTATTATAATCCAAGTTAAAGGGATACTATAGGCACCCAGACCACTTCATCTCATTCAAGTGGTCTGGGTGCAGTGTCCCTGTTCCCTTAACCCTGTAATGTAAAACTTTTTAGTTTTAGAGAAACTGCAATGTTTACATCGCAGTGTTAAGACTGCCCCCAGTGGCTGTCTATCAGACAGCCACTAGAGGCGCTTCCTGCATTTTTGACTCGGTGAAATAACACTGCTTTGCATGAGAACCACATATGAAAGCACTGAGCCAATGCTTTAATCTGGGGAATGAGGACAAAGCATTGGTGGAGGAGAAGCCTGAATCAGGTAAGTGTTTAAAGTTTTTTTTTTTTTTTAAAACCTCTATATTTATTTATTTATTTATTACTGGTATTTATAAAGCCCCAAACATATTCCGCAGCGCTGTACAATTGGGAAAAAGACAACAAAATAAGAACAGACCAATACAACAGGTAGAGGACCCTGCCCGTGCGCTTACAATCTAAAGGTAACCTGTGGAGGTGACATAAAAGGTAGCAGAGCAATTTGTATGAGAGGGCTAATGGTATAACTGCAGCAGCTGATAGCATGTGAAGGTAATAAGGAGGTGATTGGTTCTGGTTCCCAACAACTGGAAGAGCATGCTATATAGGTACAAGGAACCAGGGTGAGAGCTGAGCCGAGTAAACTTAAATGGGCTTTTTGCAGGGGTGGATGTAAAACATGGTTGGGTTTGTGTGTGCGGGGGCAGAGGATACTATAGTGATATATATATATACGACAGAACGATGAAGTGAGATATTCTAATACATAATAAGCTGTAAATAGAATAAACATGGCATTGAATAGCTAGGTGAGAATTAAATATCATATTTTGGCAGATCTGTCAAATGAAGAACTATTAAAAACAAGACCATAAACTTAATATTTTTATTATTTTAAAATTTGTATTTAAAGATTTGGAAATGTATTATTAAACATTTCTAAACTTCCTGAATTTATTAGTCCCAGTTACAGAATACTGTTGAAAAAATGAATACATCCAGCAAAAAGGTACTCTGAATTTGGAATCATCTCCCTAGAAATTTTAGGGTCTAGACATGAGTTTTGTTAAAACGTGGACTGCCTCTGGAGTTTGTTATTATACAAATCTCGAGGACAGGTTTTCCTATGGGCAAACCTTTATCAGTAAACATCTAATTTGAAGAAAAAAAAATATACAACATATGTCAACTTTCAAAACAGTTATGCAACTGATAAATAATTATCCACCTAGTTGGGAACAACTTGTCCTCGAGATTTGTATAATAAAAAAGTATACGAGAGATTTGGTAACTTTAGTGAAACAATATGAAAAACTATTAAGATATCTGTCGTGTTTGTTTTGCGTGGGCAGTTGTAATAATGTTAAAGTTGAGAAAGGTGTGGGAGGGATGACTTTTTTATATAAAAATGATAGAAATAGAAGTTAAGTGTGTAATTACAAGCTGAAAATCAGATCGTATATGAAGATTCCTGGTGGGAAATTATGGCAAATGTGGAGGGCAGTTGGGAGATTTGGCAACTTTTAGAAATTATTTATAGAGAATAAATGGAGAGTATTTAAAAAAAAAATGCTATTAAAACCGCTTTCATCTGCATTGTTTTAAAGATGTGATGTTCCTAATTATTGATGTAAAACTGAAAACTGGAAGGGGCAAACACAGAACATGCATTTCTGTAAAGACCATACTATAAAGAAAATTAAGAGTAAGGTAACAACACAAACATAAAAATGCCGTTTTAAATCTTCCAAGGCTACTTAAAATCACCTATCTATATTGGTGATGGGGATTTGGTTACACCATAAGGGCCGTACAGCTCTACGGAATTTGCTGGCACTATATAAATAATAAAATAATACCATGTTAAGCCCACCACTCAATCAAAGTATACGAGAGATTTGGTAACTTTAGGGAAACAATATGAAAAACTATTAGTCTCGTAAATTACCCCCACCGCCAAGTTTGCGGCAGGTTAACACAAGCTTTATAACAGTAATCTCGGATGTTGGATGAATATTTTTTGTAACTGAGCTTATGCAATGTTTTTAGTGAAAATAAATCACTGTGGAGGCTTTCAAACGACTGACAGAATGACATACTAATACATTTTATGGTAGATATTTAGCTCACGCTAATAAATAGTATTTTACATTTCCTGCTAGGTTATGGAAAGGTACTAATTCACAGTAAAATCATGCAGATTTCCATGCTGTGAAAAACACATATGGGATGAGAGATGCGAAGTTGCATTATAGCTGTGAAGATAGAAGCATAGATCCGGAGGGATAGCAATGTGTATTTTCATACTTATTGATGCTGATAGAAAACCTTAGTTTACTTTGAGCTCCTTCTTGTAATAATTGTACCGATAATTTGTTTGTGCTTATTTGCTGAAAACAATTTATGCTCCGGGGAAGACAGAAGCTGCAAGCAAAAATCACCCATTCTGAGATTAATCATTCCGAGGAAAGCTGTACATATTTACTTGGTATACGGTAGAACGCTGAAATAGTTGATCTAATTTATTTTTATCCTTGCCAATCAAGGGCCCATTTACTTCTTTTACTAATTTCCTAGGTAGCTCTGGAGATTACCCACGCTGATTGTCAGATTTATGTCCCGCACCCTGCCATGTATTCAAAGGTTTATTTCTGCTAAGTAATGTGTAAAACACTAAAATTCAAGGTTCATATGTCACTGAAAAATATTGTAAATACCTCTAGCCTGCACATCTTTTATGTAACTGAGAAGTAATTGTATTTATTTCTTCATAATGCACAATATTTGGGCATGTAGTATATCTCACATGTTTACAAATCTTTGAGGAGACTTCTATTATATCATACATATAACAAATATTAACTGAAATGTTAAAAATAATGCCTTATCTGAAACACAATCTGTCTAATTCTAGCGTTCACTAGGTAGGACATTCTTCTCATAGCCTTCTATAGCGGTTATAGTGCCAGGAGGGTTGTAGCACCATCCCTTGTTATAGTACCATTTCTAGAGTTTTACAATTTGCCGATTGACTTAGTCCCCCAAGCGCCATCACCACTTCTGGTGATCTCCTGCAGGAGAAGCCGGATGCCTCCATAGAATGTAAAATAAAGAATGGCCAATGCAGGACCATGCTCATTGGCTAAGAGCACTTATGTAATTCTGCATTGTCCTATAGAACTAACCAGATTCTTGGGCTCTGGCCACAGGCACCTGGTGGGACTCAGGTAAGTAGTCAAAACATACTATAATGGTTTGATGATTCTTTATTGCTTATAGTGCATTGAGTATTCCATTAAAACCCTACAAACCATCGGTGCCCAAAAGGTAGATCCCAGATGGTTTAAAACTACATCTTCCATGATGTTTTGACATTCTAAAGGCTTTCTAAAAGCATGCAAAGCATCAAGGGGGTTGTACGTTTCCAATATCTGAGGATCTATCTTTTGGGCACCCCTGCTCTGATACTGGTTCTGCATTTGATAGTGAACCTCTAACCTTCATCCCTTAGCTCACAGACTGAGCATTATGGAAAGTGTATACCTAAACATCATTTCCTTGGAGTCTATTTTATGAAATGATTTATATGGAGTTTCCTGTGAGCTTTCTAAATATGCTGATTTACAATTCTTTTAAAATATTGACCCTTAAGTAGCTTGTCATGAAAAGTCACCTTAGGGACCACTCAACCTATAAAGAGTCATCCACTCAAGTGAGTTTCTACCTCGATATGATGCCTACTGCTCTGCTAGCTCTCTTGAGTGGACGGCCAATGAGTATTTTTATTGATCTGATGTCACAATAACCTAGATGGACAGTTAGACGTTCCCATTCACAAAATGCTAACAGAAGCAAATGAACTTCCCTCTATAATGCACTACGGTTTTTCTAACGAGTTAAAATGAACACTTACCTACACAAAACCTTGTATATCAATGAATAGTACAGGCGAACTGCTAGAAATATAATTGCTTTTATGATACATGACTTTTTCTTGTATATATTATTAAAGCAGGAAGGGTACATTACGCTTTTTCTACTTTTCACATATTTCATAGCAAAATCTTTAACCTCTGAATGTCATTTGAGTCGGGCCCTCAACCCCCTCTGTTCCTGTGGGTCCAACTCGTCTGGTAACCATTACTTGTCTGTTAGCCGACTCATTGTACAGCACTGCGGAATTTGTTGTTGCTTTATAAATATTAATAATAATAATCATAACCTACCTGTGAAACTGAGTTTGAATAGATATCAGGGATATCTCAGTCGGAAATGTTTTAAGTTGCATCTAACCAGCTCACTGTACTGTTACCACCATGCATTTGGATTCTGACTGCCATGTGGCTGCTTTGCAGTGCTTTAAAACACTGTAGCGTTCTTTATAACTGGTATAAAGAGAGGAGATGGGCGAATTTGTTCCCAAACATACCTGGGTTTTTGTTTGTGCTATATTTTCTTATTTACTGTTTGTTTTGATTTGCTTTTTGTATTGTGTATTGAGCAGATGCTGGTAGAATTCATGTTACCATTCAAGCAACGTATGTCTTATCTGTTACTTTATTGCTTAAATATCATAAAATCGACGCTAAAAATACACAGGTGATGTGATGAATAAACCTGCCTTTTGCTACAGAGCTTTTGTGAGAGATCTTTTCTTTTTTAGTTATTTAGGTTAAAATAACAAAAAAAAATAACTACTTCATTAAATGTGGAGAAAAATCATAAACACGCTTCGAAAAATAGTGAAATTGTCGTGTAGAGAGTTAAGTGCAGCCATTTCTATAAGTGCTCCAGTAAATTGTGTATGTAACAATCTGCAACTGAGTGCTTGGGTGTTATTAGAGAGAAACCTGAAGCCGCAGAGTTTGCTGTAGAATCAAATTCCCATTATCCTTCTAAATAAGCCTGCTGTGTGAGAGGTCAGTGGGCCGAAAACTGTCCAGCTCTTTGTATTGCGAAATGTACCACGCTCTAGATGACAAAAATTGAACACAATGTATTATCTTCTATAAATGGTTCTGTTATCCCATTTTTCTACAGTTCAGAAGTATGTGTTTAATTCAAATGTACTTTTTAAATTGAAAGCACCCAATAGACTGTCTATAGGGCCGGACTGGGGAAAAAATTTGGCCCGGGCATTTTTCAATCACAGTGGCCCTCTCAGAAGGGGGCAGGGATAGAGAGGGTGTGTTTTGTCATAACTAATGACAAGCACGCCCCCTCTCAAAGTGAGCATGTTGGTTCAGAGCCCCGCTGAAGAGCTCTAGCCTGAGAAAAAGGCCCTGTATTTGTTCTGCACAGCGCAAGCAAATGTAATAACATGCTTGCACTGTGTTTGCTTTAAACGTGTCTCTGGTGTCTCCACAAGTGGCATACCAGAGGACAAAAGTGCCAGGAAAGTTTATGGTGCATGTGTATATTTGGACATATTGTATGTGTGAGGGGCTCAGTGTGTTGTGTGTGCTGTGAGTATGTGTGAGGGGTGCAGCGTGTGTGTGAGGGGTGCAGTGTGTGTAAGAGGGGTGCAGTGTGTGTGTGAGAGTGTTCTTATTTGCCGTCACATTCAATGTTTCTAATTTTCTTTGTCTGTTAACTCACTGAGTTTTATTATATATATATATATATATATATATATATATGTATGTGTGTGTGTGTGTGAGGGTGCTGTGTGTGTCTGAGAGTGCTGTCTGCATCTGAGAGTGCTGTCTGCATCTGAGAGTGCTGTGTGTGTGAGGGTGCTGTCTGCATCTGAGGATGCTCGGTGTGTGCCTGAGGGTGTTCTGTGAGTGACGGTGCTGTTTGAGGGTGCTGTGCATCTGAGAGTGACGTCTGTGTCTGAGAGTAATGTGTGTGTCTGAGGGTGATGTGTGTGTCTGAGAGTGCCGTGTGTGTGTGTCTGAGGGTACTGTGTATGTGTCTGAGGGTGCTCTGTGTGTGCCTGAGGGTGCTTTGTGAGTGAGGGTGCTGTGTGAGGGTGCTGTGCGTCTGAGGGTGACGTCTGTGTCTGAGGGTGCTGTCTGTGTCTAAGGGTGCTGTGTGTGTGTGTGTCTGAGGGTGCTGTGTGTGTGTGTCTGAGGGTGCTGTGTGTCTGATGGTGCTATGTGTCTGTGTGTCTGAGGGTGCTGTGTGTGTGTGTGAGGGTGCTGTGTGTGTGAGGGGGCTGTGTGTGTGTGAATATTTTTTTATCTAAATGTAAATATATTTATTAATTAAAAAAAGTTATATCCCCCCTCCTTTCTTACCTTTAGCCTGGGAGGGGGGGTTAAGCTGGGTTGCCATGGAGGGAGAAGCTGTGTTGCCATCCATCCCTGGTGGTCTCAGTGGTGAGAGCCTGCAGCCTGCAGCAACGCTCAGAATCTTGCAAGAGGAACCCGGCGGAGCTACTGGCTAGAGCCAGTGGCAGATCCAGAGTCTGATCTCGGGAGGGGCACTTGTAGATTATTTAAAGAAATAATCCAGACACAACAACCACTCAGCTCAGTGTAGTGGTTATGGTGTCAATAGTGCTGGGACCCACTCCCAGAGTAAATAGTCAAACCGTTTAAGAACAGTTTGACAACTTACCTGAGGTCTGCTGGGAAATGGGGCTGTAGTAGGGCATAGGAGCAGTGGTGTGTGTGAGTGGTGCAATGTGTAAGGGGTGCAGTGTGTGTGTGTGTGTGTGAGGGGGACAGTGTGTGAGCAGTGTGTGTGTGTGAAGGTTGTAGTGTGTGAGTGATAGGCGGCAGTGTATGTCAGGGATGCAGTGTATGTGTGGGACAGTATGTGTGTATAACAGTTGCAGTGTGTGTTTGTGAGTATTGCAGTGTATGTGTGAGTGTGGGCAATGTGTGTGTATGGGGCGGCAGTGTATGGGGGCAGTGTGTGTGTATGGGGAGCAGTGTGTGTGTATGGGAATAGTGTATGTGTGTATGTGTGTGGGGGTGTGTGTGTATGGGGGAGCAGTGTGTGTGTATATGGGGGGGCAGTGTGTGTGTAGGGGCAGTATGTGTGTATGGGGTAGCAGTATGTGTGTATGGGGAGACAGTATGTGTTTATGGAGGCGGTATGTGTATGGGGGCAGTGTGGGGGCAGTGTGTGTGTATGGGGGCAGTATGTGTGTATGTTTGTATGGAGACAGGATGTGTATGGGGGCAGTGTATGTGTTTGGGGGCAGTGTGTGTATGGGGGCAGTGTGTGTGTATGGGGGGCAGTATGGGGGCAATGTGTGTGTATGGGGCCATTATGGGGGCAGTGTGTGTGTATGGGGGCAGTGAGGGGCAGGTGTGTGTGTGTATGGGTGGCAATGTGTGTGTGTGGGGGCAGTATGGGGGCAATGTGTGTGTGTGTATGGGGGCAGTATAGGGGGCAGTGTGTGTGTATGGGGCAGTGTGTATGTATGTAGAGTGTGTGTGATAAGGGTAATTTTTATTTAATTAAAATAAATATTTATGTCCCCCTACCTACTACCTTTACTGGGAGGATTGCCCCATTGCCCCCCCCCCCCGGATCCGCCACTGGCTAGAGCTCCCTGGG
This sequence comes from Pelobates cultripes, assembly GCA_933207985.1. Taxonomy (NCBI): domain Eukaryota; kingdom Metazoa; phylum Chordata; class Amphibia; order Anura; family Pelobatidae; genus Pelobates; species Pelobates cultripes. The sequence goes on along the minus strand of OW240912.1, from coordinate 395,898,873 downwards.
TCCTATCCTGCCTCCCTTCAGCCGCATTTCAATGCCTGTGGGCCGGTGAGGGAGATCTTTGATCTCCCCACCGGCCCACAAAGGCACACAGCAGGGCCAGCGCTCCGCCCACCGAGCATTTGCCCAGTATGCCCGATGGCCAGTCCGGGCTGCGATGGCTTCACAGGATCTCCCCGGCCGGCCCATGCAGGGCCCGTGCTATCTGAGCGCCGGCCCTGCTGTGTGCCTTCGTGGGCTAGTGGGAAGATCAAACATCTCCCTCACCGGCCCACAGGCACTGACATGCGGCTGGAGGGAGGCAGGAGAGGACCGTAGAGCTCAGAGAAGCATGGGCCGACCAGGGAGATCCTGTGATCTCCCCTGCCGGCCTCGGCCCATGGCCATCAAGGCCCACTGGGCATTTGCCCGGTAAGCACGATTGCCAGTCCGGGCATGTATATATGTATATACATACATATAAACAGCCCGGACTATATGTATACATAGATACATATATACATAGATTTTCTCACCCCTCCTGGGTGGTATGTTTATTCCTAATTCTCTACCAGAGGCCTGGGAGTTTGAGGGTTCTGCGCAGTATCTTAGCTGTTCCTAGAACTGCACTCTTCTATATACAGTCAGGTCCATAAATATTGGGACACTGACACAATTCTAATCTTTTTGCCTCTATACACCAACACAATGGGTTTTAAATGAAACAAACAAGATGTGCTTTAACTGCAGACTTTCAGCTTTAATTTGAGGGTATTTACATCCAAATCAGGTGAACAGTGTAGGAATTACAACAGTTTGTATATGTGCCTCCCACTTTTTAAGGGATCAAAAGTAATGGGACAGATTAACAGTCGTACATCAAACTTTCACTTTTTAATACACGGTTGCAAATCCTTTGCAGTCAATTACAGCCTGAAGTCTGGAACGCATAGACATCACCAGACGCTGGGTTTCATCCATGGTGATGCTCTGCGAGGCCTCTACTGCAACTGTCTTCAATTCCTGCTTGTTCTTGGGGCATTTTCCCTTCAGTTTTGTCTTCATCAAGTGAAATGCATGCTCAATCGGATTCAGGTCAGGTGATTGACTTGGCCATTGCATAACATTCCAATTCTTTCCCTTTGGTTGCTTTTGCAGCATGCTTCGGGTCATTGTCCATCTGCACTGTGAAGCACCGTCCAATGAGTTCTGAAGCATTTGGCTGAATATGAGCAGATAATATTTCCCGAAACACTTCAGAATTCATCCTGCTGCTTTTGTCAGCAGTCACATCATCAATAAATACAAGAGAACCAGTTCAATTGGCAGCTATACATGCCCACGTCATGACACTACCACCACCATGCTTCACTGATGAGGTGGTATGCTTTGGATCATGAACAGTTCCTTTCCTTCTACATACTCTTCTCTTCCCATCACTCTGGTACAAGTTGATCTTGGTCTCATCTGTCCATAGGATGTTGTTCCAGAACCGTGAAGGCTTTTTTAGATGTTGTTTGGCAAACTCTAATCTGGCTTTCCTGTTTTTGAGACTCACCAATGGTTTACATCTTGTGGTAAACCCTCTGTATTCACTCTGGTTAAGTCTTCTCTTGATTGTTGACTTTGACACATATACACCTACCTCCTGGAGAGTGTTTTTGATCTGGCCAACTGTTGTGAAGGGTGTTTTCTTCACCACGGAAAGAATTCTTCGGTCATCCACCACAGTTGTTTTCCGTGGTCTTCTGGGTCTTTTGGTGTTGCTGAACTCACCGGTGCATTCTTTCTTTTCAAGGATGTTCCAAACAGTTGATTTGGCCACACCGAATGTTTTTGCTATCTCTCTGATGGGTTTGTTTTGTTTTTTCAGCCTAATGATGGCTTGCTTCACTGATAGTGATAGCTCTTTGGATCTCATATTGAGAGTTGACAGCAACAGATTCCAAATGCAAATAGCACACTTGAAATTAACTCTGGACCTTTTATCTGCTCCTTGTAAATTGGATAATGAGGAAATAACACACACCTGGTCATGGAACAGCTGAGCAGCCAATTGTCCCATTACTTTTGGCACATATAGAAACTGTTGTAATTCCTACACCGTTCACCTGATTTGGATGTAAATACCCTCAAATTAAAGCTGAAAGTCTGCAGTTAATGCACATCTTGTTCATTTCATTTCAAATCCATTGTGTTGGTGTACAGAGGCAAAAATATTAGAATTGTGTTGATGTCCCAATATTTATGGACCTGATTTAATATACCAGGAAACGTTTAGACTGAGTGCTTATATAATGTATCAAAGAAAAGCAATAAGTTTGTCAATTTAATGTTAAAAAATATATTTTAAAACAAATCCTTTTTCTCATATACCAGTCAATACTGGTTAATCCTGCTTTGTATAAAAAAAGGCATTGTCCAGGCTTTGTTTATAAGTATAAAGGTAATTTAGGTCACAAGCTAATTTGAATCATTGGGGTTTATTTATTAAAGAGTAGGTTCCAGAGACTTGTAAACCAACTTGCACATGGTTTAGATTGTAAACTCATTTGGGCAAGGCCTTCTTCACCTACTGTTCACGTATGTCAGAATACATTATTTCTCTTGTTTACCTATTGTACAGCGTTGCAGAATATATTGCGTCTATAGAATTAATTGCAACTGTAAAATGTTTCGGCAAATATGCTTCTTGATTGTTCTGAATAATATTTTTTTTTCATTGGGGTTATGTTCGTCTATATCATGCAAGTCTCACCACAACGCACTGTTTTGTCAATAAATCCCATGTGTCTTCATGGTATGTCTGAGACTTTAGGATATCCTTTACACATGCTGGTGTTAAAGCCAGGGTTTTTCCCTATGGCTTCCTGATAAGAAAGCACTTATTGCAATAAAGAATCCAGTGTCATCATTAGATCAGTTTCCAACATGAAGAAGGTAACTGTAGATTCTGAGAATGTTGCCACTGACCTGAGATTATGAGTAAAGACTAGGATCCAGGAACAGATCCTGAAAGTTCCCAGGTATACATATGTCTCGCCTTGACCTACGTGACCCTAGGTCCTCAACAAACTTGGCCACCTGCCTCAATTTTTCAAACACAATCCTAAGCGACAATTCCTTGTGCTAAGTCAACAACGGTCACATTTCTGCTATCTGCACACCTTCAATCACTTATTTTCTGATTCTCCTACCTACCCCATCATTTTTTTGTTTGTTTGTTTGTTTAAATATTTTTTGGAAAACAAAATGTGTGGAATATAGTTTTAAGAAATTTATATTCGGAATTTTTTTAAAATTCTTAGAATAAAATGTGATATATTCTGATATAATTTATACTTAACCATCTTAACTGAATAATTAATAATGTTAGGTGCTGAGGATACATTGAATAATTGTGCATCGCGATGAAATCAAAAGCAATTTTGATAAAAGAAAAATTTGCTAATCTAAGAATAATATTTTTTTAGAGACAAAATTCAAACAAAATTTAATAACAATTTATATTCAAAGTAGTACAAGGACCATTTCACATTACAAATTAAGCATAGCACCCCACAGTTGTTCTCTAAACATTTCCCCTAAGGTTTGTTTTGTCTAGTCTAAATAAATAGTTGCGTTAAAGTTGAAGTTCGTGGACCTGTAGTTTTTTTTTTTAACCCTAGTTAAGTATGTCACTTTGTAACAATCAGTTATACAATGTAACCACTCTTTTACCACCGTGGTAAAGTAATATATTTGGATAGATCAGTAGAAACATTCCTTAGTTGGTGATTTTTCCATGTGTGGCATTTTGCTTCCTACGTTTACACAACTTAAACATCTCTATGCTCCTCCTCCATAGTACATACCAAGAGAATCGATTGAAATGCATTAAGAGCCCTTAAATATCCGTGGCTCACACATATGAGATTCTAAACAGCCTTAGCCAATTTTCTGATGTTTCATATTTTACACGCTTCTTAGGTTGATGTGTTCTCAGCACCACTTGAATGAATCCTTGGCTTTTTTCTTTCTGTATCTGAGAAATGATTGTAATGGGTTGTGAAATATTTTTATATCTTCAGTCACAGCTGTAGCACATGAGCTCTCGTAAAGGTCAGAAGCAAATGGCACATTCCAAAAAGACACCAGTCACACCCAGCGTGTGTGTTTGTTTATCTGTGATCGAGAAGAATAGCGATGTATAACAGATATATAGAACTCAGAATGCTCTAAAACCAAAGGGATTTCTTAAAAAAATAGAAGCTTCATGTATTGAAAGAGTTATTAGGTAATAGCACTCCAACATCCCCATCATCAATAAGATTTATTTAATTTGTCAGAGGTAACCAAGGGTTCCAAATTCTCCACAATGGGGTATTCTATATCATCTCAAAGGTATCAACATTTCCCCATGCAGTATAAACTCAGTTGTTTTAGGATCATGTTTAATTCTCAAGGATGATCTCCATATTCCACCTACGTTTTAGGATTAATGGACACTCTCACCGATTAGCTTATGCCTCTCTTTATATTATGTTCAGTAGAATACCAAAACGCAAACCTAGTATTGGTAAAAAAAATGCAATTGTAGCAAACAAACACTTACTGTTAATATTTAATGGTACTTTGTATGTCTTATGTTAAACGTGTAACGTTTTATTTAAGGTACGTTCTAAGGTACATTTGTGCCACCTGTGATAAAATGCATTATTTAATATTTATTATATTTAAAAGTTTAGATGCAGCCTATGAATGGAAGTAGATTATTTTTGAGTATCAGCATCTCAACTGTTGATTTCCTCCATATAACTCCCTATGCCCATTTTGGCTATTTGTCCACAATGGCTTCTTCAGGGACTTTCCTTAAAAAGTATGTTCAGAAATTGGCCTGAGAAAGAAATCATGGAACATGTAGATTGATTTACATTAAATTCCTAAGATGCACCTATTAAGAAGGCACTTAGGATATCTAAAGGAACATTGCATCAATCTAAATATTTAAAAACATATCAAAAATATTGCGTTGAAAACTGTTCTGCATATGAAAATCAACAGACTAGATCAGTGGTGCCCAACCCAGTCCTCATGGACCAGACAGTTCAGGATTTATGTATTTTCCTCTTTTCTTCCAATGGAGATACTGACAAAATCTGGACTGTTGGTGGTCCTTGAGAACTGAGTTGGAGACCACTGGACTAGATGGATCAATGTACCAAATAAATGACAATTTGGGATTTTATATATATGTTTGATTTTTTTAATTTGTTTGCCATGTTGTGCAGTGATCATTTTGGAATTTTTAATGTCATGGTAACCCTGGCACTGCCCGTTATCAGGGTACTTGATCAGCTGTAAAAGGTAAGAAGCTTTTTGACATTCTTAGACAAGTCAGTAATTAAAACAATATTTTTAAGATGAGCAAACTTCTCTTTAGAATCTGTAATCCTTTCCCAGTAGAGAAAAGGTTATGAACTTATACGATTCATTTTGATAATGTAAAGAAAAAGTAGCTATATTGTATTTTTAGAATTGTTACCTGTATTTGGAGCAGACATTTATCATGACCAACAGTCAGTCAAAGATTTTCACAAGTGCACATGTTGGTAGTTTTTGCCTTATTAAGAGTTTTCCAATAATTGCTTATTTTGCAGTGTCCTTCGTTCTAAGCTGTGGGACCGCTGTCAAAAACTCTGTGAGTTATGACTTGCTCAATATTTAAAATTGTCAATTTGAGGGTAAAAAAAAAAACAACACTTTTTTTTTCTACCCACTTAAAATTAAATTGAAAATAGCTGGCTACCAAGAACCAAAAGTGTAACTCTTGGCCAGTATATTAGTGTCTAAATTCACACCTAATTCTTGGATAGAAATTGCATTTTCGGGTAATCAGATTTAATCACCCCTCACAAAATATTTACAATGACAAAACATTATCTTGGGATTATTTGAAATATATGAAATTATCACACACAAAATTATAGCTCTGGTTGCAAAGTGATTGAGAAAACCCATTGTAGTTCACATGCCTGTCTTGTACTCTAATAGGTAGATCCCCAGATGTTTTACAACTACAGCTTCCGTGCTTTATTCATCTAAAGGTATTCTAAAGGAATGCAAAGGATCATGGGAGTTGTAGTTCTCCAGCATCTGGGGATGTCTTTTGAGCACCCCTGCTTTATAAGATTGGTCAAAATGACATCACTAGAATTGACGATTACGTCTCTATGACAAAGACTTACACATTGATAGCTGATATTAAAGGAATACTCAAAACACTATAACTACGACAATCGTAATGGTTATGTTGCAGGAGTGTCCATTAGTTGATTCTCCTACAAATGACAAATTATTCTGGTAGACGTGCCAGGGCACTAATGGCGTAATAATCACAACAATGGACTATACTGGTTATAGTGTTTGGAGTGTTCCTTTAAGGTAAAGGCATTATTGGACTCTGCCTCTTTATCTTATTATTAATGGTTACATGTAGTTTGGTTATAATTATTTGCAAAATATTTCGTTTATAAATATTATAAAACTTACAGATCAGAGAAAGAAAGAGCCATTAAGTGAACAGGTTTTTTTTTTCACCGGTGGAGCTTTTATGAATTAACCTAAAATCTTTCTAGACTGACTTGTTATTCAGTCCAATTGACCAGTTGTTTGGTCATGCCTGGTTTTAGCTTCCTGCTGCTGTCTGTCGACTTGGAGAGTTTTGCTGAGTCATTAATCATGCTTCTTAAGAACCCTGAGTTCCCCTACTGGATGGGTCGATTTATCTCTGAGTGCAAGGCTAGAGACTTAATAATGTCATCTCTATCTATGAGATTGGAGCAGGGTTAGATTAGCCCTCCTTGCTGCCCAAAGGCAGTTTCCTAAATGTACCCTCCTATCCACTATATATATATATATATATATCCTATTGTGTTTTATACCCCACCTCCTATAGACTGTAATCTCGTTTGAGCAGGGTCCTCTTTAACCTATCGTTCCTGTAAGTTTTCTTGTAATTGGCCTATTTATAGTTAAATCTTATCTTTTATAATATTGTAAAGCTGTTGGCGCTATATAAATGCCAATAATAATATATATATGTGTGTTTGTGTGTGTGTGTGTGTGTTTGCGCCTAGTTTGGGGAGTGATTGAACGGTGAATGTAACTAGGTGGGTGGTTGTATGAGTGCTGGGAGAGGGTGTGTGTATCAGTGTGTGGAGGAAGCTGGTTGCGTTTGTGGGGGGAAGCTGCTTGTGATGTTGCATGTTTGTGGGGATGCTGCTGGTGTTATTGTATGTTTGTGGGAATGCTGCTTGTGGGGTTGTATATGTGGGGGAGGCTGTTTGTGTGGTTGCGAGTGTGGAGGGAATGAACCTTTAAGGGTTGCATGTGTTTGAGGGAAACTATTGTGGGGTTCTGTGTGTTAGTAGGTCTGTTTGTGGTGTAGTATGTGAGTATGAATGTAAATAGGGGCTGTATGTAGTGTGTGTATTGTTGAATATACAGGTTCAGTGTGTGTTTGGGAGAATAAGGACAGTAGGGTGTAGGGACAGTAGAGGAAATTGGGTCTGCAGAGTGTATGTGGGGAAGGTGGGGCTGTAGTGTATGTTTAAAAGGGGAAATAAGCGCTGTAGGGGATATGAGCAATGAATAGGGGCTGTATTGTGCATTTCTTCTTAGTAAATATTCTATAGAGTGTATGTAACCCATTTAACATTCCAACCTGTTTTTACTGTAACTGGGGCTTACAGTTATAATACTGTAAAGATCTCAAATTATTGATCTGTACTTTCTAAGCTGCATAAACAAATGTTAAGAATATGAGAAAGAAGAGAGAGTGTTAAAGATAAGAGCTGGAGAATGAGATGATAACACAAGAAAGGATGAGAGAGAAAGGATAGAGGTAAAAAGAACACCTGAAATAGAAAAAAATATATAATTTTATTTTTATTTTGTAAGTGGATACAAAAGAAAAGCAATATCATACCTATCATATTACACCAAAGTTTATTGTCATTGTCAGCAGTCCTAAATGGAACAGAATGATCCCAGATGCGGACCCCTAAGGACACAAGAGAAAAGACAACAGAAAGCACAGTGAGATTCCATAACTAAGCATGCGCAAGCTATGTGAGGTTTTTCCTGGTGGACTGGTTTGCATGGGACGCATGCACAGCAGGATATCACCACACCTTTACAGCTACAAGTGACCATGAATTGCATCACATGCGCCAATCCCACATCCCTCTGCCCCATGCAGATACTCACCAGTGTTTTTAATTATGACAATATAATGCAGATTTTTTTTTTTTTATTAGGACCTCTATATTACTTGAAAAAATAGCTTATTTACAATTCAGCTTCAAAATCTGAAATGCTCTAAAAGCCACATAGTCATTCAGCTCATCTAATTATGTATGGTAATATATCATACATCTCGCAGTTTCACAACAAAATACATATTACTCCATTAAAACCCTTTGTTTCACGCCTAATCGCTGAAATTGCATGGTTTGTTTTATGTCTGCTTTAATGTAATTGACTGCATATGTTTAATTAGACTACTCAAATCCCGTTCTCCGTGCCTCTCTTTTTGTACTTGGAGGAGATGAGTGTGTAATCAAGTTCAGCTCTTTTTTTCTAAAAGAAAAAAATGTAATCTGAGATGAGTGGCTTAGCAGATCTAGAAGGCTGGCTGGCTGGCTGGTTTTAAAAGTCGTTCACTGGTAGAGCGAGATACAAATTGCTTTTTCAAAAGGAATCTTATGTGTCGCCCAGAAAAATGTGTATCATCCACTGTATCAATCCAACAAACTATTTCAGACCATTTGAAGTAAGACAGAATTGTTTTCCGCACAGAACTGATTCCATCTGGTGTGGAAACCATGTGTGTAGCTCTCAATGACTAGGGCTCTCAAAGTCACGGTCCGCATGGTCTCTGACAAGACTATGAAAAAAGGAAGGATGAAAATTGGGTGGAAGTGCGAGTGCGGACATTTCAGCAGTGACCTTATAGCTGGCTGTCATTTGATAATGGAATTTGCAAACTTAGATTTCGAGGTTGCAGGAAGCCTTTTACGGATATTTTAATTGGGTTGCACTTGAACCCAGGCTACTGTAGGGAATAATGCATAATTTAATTGCCTGTAAGGACAGTCTGAAAGTACTGTTCCTTCCTCTCTTGTAAAATTCTATTGTTTTACTCTGAAGATGATTTGTGCATTTCAAAATAGCACTGTGCTTTCTGCATTTCTGAGTCTGTACAGATGTCTAAACAGCAACTAGTTGCATACCTGCAAAAACATAATATTCAATGATATCATTTTTCAACTGTAGGGTAATAGATTCTTGATGCAATGATAAATCTGACTGCTATTTTGGGGTCAAGAGGAAAGGTCGTTCTAGTTTGTTGCAAAATTGGAAATGCTTCAAACTGTTGGGTTTTTTTTTTGCCTTCTTTTAGATCAACAGCAAAAAAACTAATGTGAGGAAGGCTGAACTTGATGGACACACGTCTCTTTTCAGCTAAGTAACCATCTAACTATGTAACTAAAATAGTGGTTGCTTGTAATTATTTGTAGAATTGATAGAGGCTAAAAACACAGAGGTGCAAGAGGATTTTTCCATGCCGAAATTACTCTTGCTCTTTTGGCAACGCTATAACAGCCCAGACCCCAAAACAGGCAAACGGAAAGGGCTGCTGTGATTTAAAGTGGCTAAATGTTTCTATACTCGAGTGGTTAAGTCTGTCCGTGTTTGGCCATAAGTATAGGACAAACACTTGACAGATAATGAGGAATAACATTTACTTGTTATTATATTAAAAAATTTTATGGTGGGCTTTGGGTGCAGTGATTTTCTTTGTTTTTTTGTTAAATTGATTAAATAAATTGCTTTTAGCATCATAACCTCTGTAATTATAGAGGTTATGGAGCTTAGAGTGTCCATTTAGTAGTTTGTATTTAAAGCACATTTGCCTTTCATATTTCTGGCTGTTACCCCTTTTCCTGCGGTTTCTTTTTTCTTTTATCTGAGGTGACATCAAGGTCATCAGTCTCCTCTGTTTCCTTCAAATTGCCTTTTCTCTTCAAACATATTTTTTTAATCTTTTAGGACCACGGTTTGTCTTCACTTGGCCCAGTGGCCTTTAATATATTTAATTTCTGTGGCTTTGAACTGAGCAAACATTTTACGGCGTGTGACCTGCATTTAACTCCAGATACATGCACAAGGATGGTAGTTAGGGGCCATTGAACCCCTTAGGTGAATGGAACAGCTAAAACAAACATTCAAAGATTTGGGCGCTTATTAACAAAATTCAGAAAAGAAATATCTGATTTGGAAAATTTCAAAACTTGGTTATTTTGAAGTTAATATAATTTAGTGTTTAGTGAATATACCCTAAGTAGTTTGTTACAAGTTTGTCTTTGTAACAGAATAGAAATATATTGCAGAACTGATTCCATAAATGTGTTCATGTAGCCATATTGTGCACTTTAATTATATAAGCAACACATTAAACAATATTTATGAAAAACTAAATATAAATGATAAATGGATACATTTGTGAATACTGCATTTACTGTAAATTCATATTTTTGCTGCTTCTGCAGTGAAGTCTACCCAAACCAGGAATTGCATGGTGCAATACTCTTTATCACTTACTTCATTTTAACGCTGATATCCCTCAGCGCTGGCTCAGGCTCCACCTGCTTGGCAAACGCAGCGATCGCATTAGGACTTCCCCCATAGATAATTATTGCAATAATACAATTGCAGGGTTAAGGGGCCTGGGACACTCCACCCATATCACTTCAATGAGCTGAAGTTGTCTAGATGTCTGTAATGTCCCTATAATAATGATTAAAAATAAATTTAAAAAATAACATATCCCTTAAACTTACAATGGTTTAGATACCATTCACACACGAACGTCAATCACACGATTCTTGCTATCACCACTTTTCACACCGATTTTAGAAAAAACAAGTTCTGCGAATAAATGTATTATTTTAACAAATCTTACAAAACACATATTAAACCCATATACACTTGTTTTATTCCTAGAACATTTTGTAAGTTGAAGAGGTGTTTTTGTGTTTTAAACCAACAGAACAATAGAACATATATTTTTGATTTTAACCAATACAGTTTCTTTACATTAATAATATTCTGTAGGAGTGTAGCTTCACTGAAGTTTTGGACGTCTTTGGAAACACACCCCTAAACATTCCTCGACTGCTTTTGTTAGCTGTAATTCCACTTGTCTCTACTCTTATGTTTGACCTACCATAGTAACAGCTGTTTTACTTATTAACTTTCAACTTGAAGGGTATCAAGTTCTCATTTTGAAAGATCAGGCTGTGTGCAATAAAATCTATCTTTTCAGACAAATGTAAGAAAATCCTGTGATTTAGTATCTAAAAATGCTCCTCTGTTTTACTGTAGTTCCTTCTTAATTTAGAAGACGGTAGGATTTTCCAGATGTGGTCAAGTATATCACGAAAAGAACAATTATGCAATCATTCTATTTTAACTGAAGTTTTATTTGTACGTGAAATTCAGGTATCACTATTATCCCTTGTGGTGGCCATATTTTTGGGTGACATTTTTAGGAGAATTGACATTATTGGACCACATTATGAAATTTACTCTTACATAGAAAAGTCTAGGGCAGTGGTAGTCAAACTAGTCCATACTGCCCACAAGTGAGCGATTAAAGCTTTCGTGGTGGGCGGTGGTGGATTTTTTCCTCGACCCTCTATTCTTCGGCACAACCACATGCTCCGTGTAGGTGTGCACCTCACTCCAACCATGAAGACCTCACAAAAATGCCCAACACGTATTGCGTGAACGCTTCTGTTTGCTAAATTTCACTCGATCGCAAAAAGGAAGTGTGCGCGTGGCTCCACTCCTGATCAAGACGGATGGGGGCATGATGATGTAACATTCCAGAAGAGGAGGGGAGCTGATGCATGCAATGTGAAAGCAGGGACAGGAAGATGCATGGCGTTTAGAGTGGCTGATATTGAACTTAGGCAAGCTAAGTTCTGTAATTTTCCTTTGGCGAGCTAAGTTCTGTTATTTTCTGTTTACTTAACATAAAATAAAAGTGAGAAGGAAAAGAAAAAGAAGTAAAGGAAGGAGAAGGAGAGAATAAAGAGAAACGAAAAAGAGACCCCTGATCTATAGATAAGAGGACCTTGTAAGATGGTTTGAGTTTTGACAACACGTTTGTCGAATATAGCAAAGTGATAGGCACCTCTGTGCATGACTAGATTTATATTGATCTTATCAATGTATTGAAGTAATGATTTACCTTTATTACAAAGTAGTACAGGTCAGTAGGAAGCTCTCATATCATGGAAGAAGAGAATTAATGTTGTAATCTATATTCCTATAAGCCTTCTAGTCAAATATAATGTTTGGTATTACGGTGTAAAGAAAAAAATTATAATACCCTCTTGTTGACTTTTTAATGCAGCAATGCTATAAAATATGTATTGAAAAGAGACGCAAGGTATTATTCATACAAATCTAAATAAATGATTTACTGTTTTGGAAAATTTACATTTTTATTCACAAAGGACACATTATAAAGTAAACATTATGTCAACATTTTGAGAAAAAAATTCAATCGTATCTCTGAGAAACATACACAAGGAATGTGAATGAATGAGAATGGTGTCGTAAAGACATTCTGCTCAATACTTAGGTGCATAAAAGAAGACTTTAAGAAGGGAGAGGAGAGGAGAGAGAACTCCAATTTTATTTAATGGATTTTCGAGCTGAGCAATAAATATATATAATACGTATTAATAAGGACATTATTTTGTTATTTTCTCTATTCTGAGTATGTTGTTACGGATAGATTTTATATTATCCAACTTAATGGTAGACATTTTATTGTCCTCAAAAAGGTTAAAGACTGGTTTGACCTTGCAATGAATTCAACCTCGACCTTCAGATTTTGTACCTAAAGAACTAATTGCATGTATCTCACTGATATATCACAGTTGAGTTTGTCAAACAAAAAGAGGTATGATAAAATATGCAAATCTTTATTGGGGAGGAAATAAAATATAATTACTGTCATTTTGTCCCACCCTGTTATCTAATAATTGTGAGGATAGACAAGGATGGTTGCAGTCAGAGTTTATATCAGAATCTAACCAGAAAGTAAGGAAATTTAGACATGTACAACAGATAATGTAAACAAAAAATAAACCAAAATTCTTGCTGGGGGAGGACATCAGAGGATGGCTTTGTCTGGAGCAGTGGAAATTCAAAACAAAAGAAAACTAGACAACTTCAAACCCAGTATCTGCAGCTCCCACCATAACCCATGTTAACCAGTCAAACCATAATACAGTCAAGAATCTCAGCAAGACACTAGAATTCTGCCCATGAATCAAGGACTGGGTACATACATACTAGGTCTGGGTTTTACATTGTTTATTAAAACTATCCAGAGGAACAAGGTGAAAAAGGTGTGAAAATCGGCCAATCAGTGTACTGCAAAATGTATGCATAATATAAATATTGTGTGTATGTTTAGCAGTACACTGATCAGTACATTTAGATCAACGATCAAGTGAGAAAAGAAAGCGATAGAGGAAAAGAGGGTGTGCAGTAAAAATTCCCTCTTTCGGTCACTTTGATCTGATCTGTGAATAAAATCAATATTTATTGGCTGTTCCATAGTCTTCAATCATCTTTTCCCATCAATCATCTCTTTTTTTTTTATTTGGTGCCATGGGCACAACTCTGAAAACCAAATGTTAAGCCATTGCGCAAGTCATTTGCCCGAGTATACATCCATATGGTGCACCAGAGACACGGAACTCGGCCCACCAACCAATTGGTCCAAATTTTGTTGGATCTCAATTCATTTGAATCCAAATGCAGAAACATGAAAAGGCACACAAGAGGTGAGGGTTTAACTAACCTCAGTTCCTTGTTATGTTCTGTGGCACATGTATGGGAATGGTGGTGAACGGTGTGCAAACTCTGTAAGACTTCAATATGGCAGTAGTGAGACTAGCCAAAGCATATTTGATGCTCTGTGTTTCTGATGCACTTGTGCTGGCTTTTATGCAGACAATTCCCTGTTGTCCACAGAGTCGTCCCTAAAAGGGAATTGTCCCTATAAAACACAGCATAACCATCAGATGACAAATGGAGTACGGCAAAGAAAAAGACGAAATTTGGGACTGTCCTACGAAATCCTGGACTGTTGGGAGGTATGATCTACCATCAGTGTGTTACAAAAATAATTTTGATTAGAGAAATAGTAAAACAACACCTTATGGTGACGCACATAGTGTGACCGTAATCATGTACTTCAATGTAAAGTGTGATGAAAACATATGTCTATTTGTCTGGAATGTTTGTTTGGTGAAGTTGAGGATGATACAACAACAGCATGTACAGTAGACAGATAAATAACCATACATTGTATAGCACAGGGAATCTGTACATGCATTGTAGGCATTACATAAAATACAGATATTTCTTTACAATGTGAGCCTGTTGTAAGATATGTTTTCCAGGTTTACTGTTATGCACACAAAGATCATTTTTGCTTTAACAACCTATACGGTAAAATCCAAACAAATGATTTCATTAGGAGCTAAATGATATCTGTTCCTTGCTCGCTATACTCTGTTATGGCTTTCACTGAGAATAGAACAAAGCTACTTTGTTATGTTCCAGCTAATTTCTATCTAGGTTTGGCACGTAGCCCAGACAGACTTATTTTGGAGGTAGCACAAATACAAGTAGAAACACATAGGATAATTTGGATATATTTCAAGTGGACGCATAGTTACATTTCTATGGCAATATACAGAGCCATCCTTTAGACGCTCCTTTTTTTTTGTCGTTGATGTAGTGTGTGTGTGTGTGTTCAATAATCTGGGTTTCCTAGTTACTGTTGGACTGCAATGATAATTTACCCCCAATAATTGAAGGCTGTCCTGAAGCTCCAACTGGGGTCTGTTGGATACTTTATAAGTATCGGTACCTAACAATTTTTTTAAAGTGTCCCTTGAAAAAACTGTCTATTAGACAGCCACTGGAGGCATGCTTAGTGCTGTTATGTAAACATTGCATTTTCTATAGAACTGCCATTTTTTACATTGCAGCACTAAGTGCAATAGGGACAGTGCACCCAGACCACTTCAATGAGCTGAAGTGCTCTGGCTGCCTATAGTGTCACTTTAAAAAACAAACTGTACTGAAAGAGTAAAGTAGAATTAGTCTACTATATGCCATGAGTCACATTGGTCAGGAGAAGATATAAAATGTTACTTAAAATGAAATGTTCTCTATAAAGCAGGAAGTTTGTGTAAACAAGTTAGCCTCTGCTATTCTCAGCTGAAATTAATTCAGTCGTATGTAAGAGCTTTTTGTTCCAAATTTTCACAGAAACAATGTAAGTAAACTGTCTGGTGCAGAGATTTAAAGATAATATCAAGTCCAATTAGACATTAATAATAATACTGTGCCACTATATTTAATAATATTTTTGTACATCTAAACGTTTATCATTTTCTTTGGGGAAAGAAAGAAAATAATGTTTCCTTAAATTCCCTGAAATGCCCCCGTTTTCCATTTCAAACACAGGACGTTTGCTCAGCAGTCTGGTAAATAACCTTTCAAGCTATACCAATCTAATGGCGAGTGTTGAAATTTGCAGTGGTTATATCAGTTTTTCTCGAAAAGTCCAAGACATATTTATTCTGATGGGAAAATTTGCTGATGGGTAAATTTGATGCAGATTTTTTAAAAATGGCGCTAAAAGAGTTTATGGACTCAATGGACATTGTAGGAGTATTGTGCTTGAAAAGCCGCCTACAACTGTTGGTGAAAGGTGGTAATGTGGGGGAAGAAGATCGTGAGCAGAGAAAAAAGGTGTTTGTGTGGTTTAATCCTTTTAGACAGAAATAAGTCTTAAGTTTGTAATGTGTGGAAAATATATAAAAACATATTGTGAGAATTGTGGCCTGAGTTTGAATGTTTGAAGATTGTCAAAAGTACAAGCAGTCAGAGAGTTTCCTTAGTGGAGTGAGGTAAGTAAAAGTATGTAACGTGTGCTAATTATAAACAATGCAAAATAATGGGTGCAAGTATGTATGCTTAAGTACACAGACAAAGGGTGAGAGTTTAGAGCAAACAGCAAGGGATTTTGAAAATGAATATGCTAATTATGGAATGAATGTTGGACTAGTTAGCAGAAAAAATAGGTATTTTGGAGCATCGACATTGTGGCCAGAAAAGGTATTTTCAGACATTGACATTTGATTGGATTAAGTGTTTGTGAAGTGTGAAAAAGATGGGCAGCATTTGGGAATAATGAGAGAGGAAGGGATTTCCTTAGTGTAGTTAGTGAAGAAGGGAGTTTGTGGAATATGGTAATTATGATAAGTGAGCATGTGTGTTCATGGAATGTAGGAATTATAGTAAGGGAGGAAGGTGGTTTATGGAATCAGAGCCAGATTAAGGTTGCCCAGGGCCCTAGCCTTGTTGCCAGATTGTGAGTATTGTGTGTGAGAGTAAGCGGAGGAGGGTGCGTGTGTCAGTTGGTGCTGGTTGAAAGTTGTATGTATGGTTGTTGAATTTTGTGTGTGTCGGGAAATCTGAGTGTTGTGTGTATGTATCTCATGCTACCTTCCCTGGTGGAACTGATGAGGGAGCTTTCTGATCACTTTAACAGTGCCCTTGCAGTTCTGGTGCACTGAGTTGTCAAAAAGCACGAGGGGGCTGCAAAGGCCGGGGGCCGCAAAGTCGTCTGTACCTGATTTTGGTACATACCACGACACTGTTTCTGTGAAGTGAGGAAGTGCAGAGCCTTGTAAGGGAGTTCTTTTGAGGAGGGCAACTCAGAGCAATGGGCTCCTTTCTGAACCTGGGCCCTAGATGTTTGCCTTGGTCACCTAAGGAGTAATCAAGCTCTGTGTTGAATAAGGGAATTATATTAAATGAAAATGAGAGTTCATGAATATGAGAATTATGGTGCTTAGGAGAGGAAGTTTGTTTAATATGAGGATTATAGTAAATTAGAGAGAGAGTTGGTTTAATATTAGGATTATAGTGTGAAAAGAATAAGAGTTTGTGGTATGTGTAAATACATGGAGACATAAGCTGAAATAAAAGAGAGTGTGATATAGTTGTAGAATTGCTTTTTATACCAGTATTCTTAAAGTAAGTATTGTAGAGATTGACAGAGTTCATCAGCTATCAAGGAGGAATAGTCTGAAAGTGCCATTTATCATTATGGACTGAATAGCAGAATGGGGAGTTTGGATCGGCAGAAATACAATTAGGAATGATTCCAGTAGGCAAGACAGCATAGAAGTTCATGAATTAAAGTTATGTTTTGTGTTTGAGCGAAAAGAATTGCAGTGATACGTCACAAGCGATGAAGGCAATATACGTCAAGTGATTGAATATATACTATATAACATAAGACAGGGCTAAAAATAAAAACTAGCAGGACAGAGGAGAATGTGGTATGGAATAATATCAAAACAAATCTCAGATACAGAGTTTGTCTCCAAAGTGAACCTGACCTCCACAGACTTGAACAGTTTAATAAAAAGGTGCTTTTCACGTAAAAGAAATAAAAAAGAAAAATGTTGGCTTATCAGAAAGATTTCTGGATAAAGGCTGGAGATTTTTATCATTTTTATATAGACCGTGAATTAATTTAATATAAATTAATTTACTTATTCAGTTACAAGTCTGATTATGAAGACGCCACTTAAACGAAATCTCTACAGAGGTATATTTTGATCTGTATAATTATTTTCATTTTGCAAAAAGTTCAATTTTGAGATCACACAGAATTTTCTTTATTAAACGAGACTTCACTGGGTGATGTTCTATTGATCTGTGAGTTGCACTTCTGTCTGTGGCACCAAAAAAAAGAGATGATTAATGCTTAGGGGACAGCCTCTAAAGCAAATTAAAAAATAAATCAGGGATCAGCTGGACCAAATGCTTAAAATTTGCAATGAATGCTCAAAAGTAACCAAATGATGACCAACTTTGAACCGAATTTGAAAGGTAAAATTAATTCCATCGGGATTCATTTAACTGAATTTCACCAGAATCAGTTTCAGGAAATAAGGGGTGACATATTTATATGTTATATATATATATATATATATATATATATATATATATATATATATATATATATATATATATATATATTGCATTCCACCGAATGGCGACGATTTTTGCACACTTTTGGTTCGTGCACATTATTTTTTCAAATAAATTTGCACGTGCAAAATTTGGACGACTGAACAAAAACATTTTGAAAAACATTGATTAGGCCAAACCCGGATTTTTCTGCTGTGCACAAGTCTAGGAAATACCAATTTTAGTGGTAGTGTTAAATTGTGATATGATGCCTACTTTGATAGAAACCGTGGCTTCTAGTGGTACTTGGTTAGAAAAGCAGTTTACACATATTGCTTTCGAAGCTCAACTATAGCACTCTATTATAACCTGAGGGAACAGAGCAAGTCGCCTGTCCTCCCTCCCCCCCACCTGCATTAGTGCCCCTGTTGCCATGACAATCTCAAGCTTGCTTAGTGTTTTAAATATTTGCTCCTTATTATACAGAGTAAGACGAAAAAAATAATCAGCTTTATTTTCCTGCATCTTATATTTCAGTGTATTTTTATTTTGTCTTTTATATTTTTGCTCTTAAATATTCTCCTCTTCAAACTCTCTCCTTATCATTGCTATCATCAATCTAAAGAAAAACACACCTAAGAAATATTATATGGAACTATCATTTTTTTTTTTTTTTTTACCTTTCTGTAACTATGGTTCTCATATATATAGCCGAATTTTAAGTGTAGAATGCTATATCTGCTTAGTTTTTATCTGCCAAACATGAATGAAAAATATCCTTAATTAGCTGCTGACGCTCAGTTAATTATGAGATCAGGCTTCTGGCTTTACTATACTAATAAAAATCAATTATGTTCATATTGTATCACTGACTATAATGTGTCTTCTAAAAATATTTGGCTGGCTTCAATCTTGATAAAAATATCAGTAATTAGGCAATATTTCACAAGTTCGTTTTAAAAAGTCTGTCTTTCTCTCTCTCTCTCTCTCTCTATATATATATAATGAAATGTTTGTTTTATTTAAAAGACCCAAGAATTTTTACATTTCAGCTATTGCCCTTTGAATATTCTAGAATAGTTTAATAAATGTTGATTGTTGATGTAAATCTAATTATCAGCTTCTGTTGACTTTTTTTAGTATTCCCGCTACTGAATTATGCATGTTTTGCTTAATTTGCATTGTCATTTGAAGATTTTATAATTTGTATGTTTTGCATGCATTTTTAACCTTATAAATTAAATATCTGCACTATATTGATCAACTCGGTAAAATATTTTATTTTATTCTTAGAATTTATGGGGAATTTAAAAAAATAGTTCACCAAGTATTTGCATTGCTTGTTAAACACTTTGCATCACATAAAAAATTCATAATGCCTCTTAAAATCTATGTAGCTTTCTGATTTTTCATAATATAAAGTTATTAATCACCCATTAAAGTTCAATAATATGCATATTATGTATGTACCCAAGAATGGGTAATTTCTCAAGCCTTGAATAAAACCTTTACTGCAGGCAGTGGCACGTTGCAACGTTATGACCCCTGATAAAATATAGTGTAAATAATGTAATATATATTTAGAAAAACATTTACAAAAGTAGACCTCACATGAACTAGCATATGTTAATGAACTTCCCCTAAATTCATAATTAAGGTACATACAATATTAATAGATTCCACTTGCAAGAAGCTACATATGTATTAGCATTAGAAATAGTGCCCATCTAGGATGAGAAAATCTTATTTATTTATCTATTTTACAAATGTTAAATCCTATTCTATTGTCATGTTGAATCCTATTCTTCTTTCAATGTTACTACACACTAAGACTTCCGAGTAATCCTTTGGAATAATTAATGATACATTTTATAGGTAGAGATTCTAAACCAAAAAGCTGAATA
Organism: Pelobates cultripes; assembly: GCA_933207985.1. NCBI lineage: Eukaryota > Metazoa > Chordata > Amphibia > Anura > Pelobatidae > Pelobates > Pelobates cultripes. The sequence continues at coordinate 395,878,861 of OW240912.1, read as the reverse complement.
TCAATGTGTATATATATCTCTGTGTGGCTGTATGGTGTCTGTGTGTTTGTATGTGGGTGTAGACTGTTGATTTTATAGTTTATTGATATAAAAAACTAAGAAAACACAGAAGATTAACAACAAATATAGCATCATAGTCAATAATCACCACACTATGACAGATGTCAACATTAAAGTATAATTAACTCTCAATAGCACCATTCAGATGGGGTAAGCAAGCACCGACAGGGTGGAAATAGCAGTTTTGTGGTAGATATAGATATTTTGGTTTTATGTTTGTTTTGTGTCAGAGTTCCTTACATTAAAGCACTTGGGGCACACCTGCCTAGAGGTCTGATGCCTACCTGGGACCTGTCTCTGCCAAAGCAGAGGTCTGATTGCCAGCCACTATGTCTTTACCCCCTTTGATGACGCGGGGTGTGCGTACTGACGTCATGATGCCCAAAGAGGTCACGTAACTTCAAGGTCACCATTTCCACATTTTGTTTGGGCGTGGCTACCTGACTAAGGAGCTGCACTATAAATAGCTAGTTAGGGATTGATTCTATGGCTTTTTGTGGTTCTATTTGGTTTCCAATAGCTTGTTGTATACTTTATATTGTCTATTCGGTTTCCATGTCAGTACCCAAAAACCAGAATGGTTGGAAGGCCTGTTAGACAACCCTCTGCAAAGGGGCAGGGACACAGCTGTAATATATTTATGGGGTAATTCAGTAAACTAAGAATTGTTGGGGATTGTGTATTTTTAGGCCAAAATATAAATGATTTGGAAGCATTTTTTAATTTGGCCTAAAATTCACAATTCCCTGGCGGCTTCCCAACAAATCATGGTTTTGTGAATAACCCTGCTTTCATAACATTCTGTTACAATTCACCATTATATTTTAATGACAATTTGTGTGAATCATGAAACAGAAAAACTACAGCATCATTATGGTTTAGCCTTTAAAGCACCACAATAGTGCCAGGAAAACACACTAGTTTTCCTGGCACTATAGCGCCCTGAGGGTGCCACCACCCTTAGGGTCCCCCTCCCGCCGGGCTCTGGGGAGAGGAAAGGGGTTAAACTTACCTCTTCCTCCAGCGCCGGGCGGGGAGCTCTCCTCCTCCTCTCCGCCTCCTCCCCTCCTCTTCGTCTGAATGCGCATGCGCGGCAGGAGCCGCGCACGCATTGAGCCAGTCCATAGGAAAGCATTCACAATGCTTTCCTATGGACGCTGGTGTCTTCTCACTGTGAAAATCACAGTGAGAAGCGCGGAAGCCCTCTAGCGGCTGTCAATGAGACTGGATTAACCCATTTATAAACATAGCAGTTTCTCTGAAACTGCTATGTTTATAGAAAAAAGGGTTAAACCTAGCTGGACCAGGCACCCAGACAACCTCATTAAGCTGAAGTGGTCTGGGTGCCTATAGTGGTCCTTTAAGCTTGTTCACTAAATTTTCATCGATTCCACATGACAAATACAAAACAATGCATCTCTAGAAACTCATGGAGCATTGGAATCTGGCTTACTATTCTTTACAATATTGTGGTCAATTAATGAATTCTTTTTGCAGTGGAATCACATGGAGATATAAATACAAGCAATTACAAAAGCAAACAACAGTCTACAAATGTAATTATGAGATTTGTATTCATCTTAGAACTATTTTACTGCAATTGACACTGTGGCTACATTTAAATAGAATAACAATGTTTTATTATATGTATTTAAACCTTAATATTGACTACATTAATTAATTATACAATATAGGTTTTTTTTTTAATACTGAAACATTATTCAAATTATAATTAATATTTCGCCAGTTTAAAAAGATTTCCATTTGTGATAGCAAAACAAGCCCAGTCACAAAAATGTTTTATGCCCATTGTAATTAAATAGCCATTACTTTATTTTCTGCGAGTAAAGCAGAATTGCAGAAGAAAAGTCACCTAATAATTTTAATGGGATTTTGCTTTTCATTGGCAGTAGGCAATAATTATGATGACACAGTGAAGTTTTGAAAATGTTAGTTACTATAGTGTTAGCTTTTCGTTGATGTGGATTATTAAGAATTTAGGTGTTTCAATAGAGTGTGATCCTTGTCTGCAGGTAGCACGGTCCTCTAGGATAAACAACAGACACAGTCCTTTTATTTTCATATAATCCAGGTACTTTATTTGTAAGTCCACACAGGAGACAGCAGCAAATGAAAACATAAATATAACACAAATCCCTATAAACAAAAACCTAGCTCGGTCTGAGCACTTACTAACTTCAGGTTCCCTATCTGTCAGGGGTTAAACTAGAACAAAGCAATATACTAGAACAACCTAGTGTCTTTGTCAGCTCTCTGCACTCCAGTGCTAAGTCAGCCTGTTGCTTTCCTTTCTACACTCCCAGTGCTCCAAGCCAGCCTTAACTGCTTTCCTTTCTGCACTCCATGTGCTCCAAGCCAGCCTTAACTGCTTTCCTTCTGCATTCCCAGTGCTCCAAGCCAGCCTTAACTGCTTTCCTTCTGCATTCCCAGTGCTCCAAGCCAGCCTTAACTGCTTTCCTTCTGCATTCCCAGTGCTCAATCTCCTTAACTCTCTCACTGGAGAGAACAGCCTCTCTCCTACCTGCTGCCAGGGAAAAAGCCAGCAATCCCCCTTTACCTGCCTAGCAGGGAGGGGTTTATTCCCACTGCTACAGCTGATTATCTGCAGCTGAGCAGTGGGTTGGAGACAGTTCCAAAAAACTCTGGCCTGGACCTTATTTCTCCCAGTTGTGTATAAACTGAGGAGTGGAGCATTGGCCCACCCTGCTCTCCAAATGCTTCACCCCAGGGGCCCATAACTAAACGTAGCTTTGTGTTGCACACCACACATAAAACACGTACTTCCCTGCCTTCACTTTATCACAAGAGGTAAATTACAGTCTCGTGTTTGATGATCAGAGTCACCATCAAAATTCTTGGAGGCCCTTACATGCCCACTGGCTAGGCCCCACGGCACACAGATACTCCCCAACATGCTTCCAGAGAGAGATGCACATTCACAGATACAAACGTACATCAACAGATATTCATTACACACAATCTCACAGGGTGTTCACACAAACACAGATATATACTCATACACATAACCATGGTTAGACACAGTTACACTGCCAGAAATACACACATACTATAACATACTGCCATGCACACACACAATACTAAACACACACTGCTAAACGTACACACACTCACACGATTAATAAAAACACATTGCTACACACACCCTACACATGTAGATTGCTGAACACACACACAGCAGCATACATTATATATATATATATATATATATATATATACATATATATATACACATTACTATACACACACACACACACACACAATACTTCTACACACATACAATACTACACACAATGCCAAACACACAATTCTACACATATGCAGTACTACACACAGACAATATTATCACATTATAAAGTAGATTTAATTTAACCTCCTTACGTTTCAAGATACCTTTTTAAAGTTGGAGGGAGGCTTCCATGGGTTGTAGTGATAGTCGACAGATAGAGGGCTGTGGACTCCTGGCTCAGCTGTTAACCTCCTGCGCTTCAACATGCGATAGGAGGATGTTATCTGACATAATATCTTCCCAGCGCTGCTGCACAGGAGAAAGGGGGACATGCAGTACGGATGGGTTTGTTTGAGAACCGCATTGTAGTCTGCTGCATTGCTCAACCGGGCCCATTACAGGAGTACTGGCTATCACCCCTTGATGCCGGCCTTTTTGATAATTATCCATATATTAATATATGCTGATAAGCCATTAATGAAGGTGAATTGATAGTCTACACTATCAATCCTACTGTTATCACTTTGAATCCTGAAAAAGGGCTCTGTACCTGACATTAAACGACACTTAAAGCACCCAGATCACTTCATTGAGATGACATGGTCTGCGTGCAGTGAACCTTTAGTTTTAACACTGCTATCTAAAACATTGCAAGTTTTACTCTGTCATGCGACGTTCGACGTCCCCACACATTGCATGAGTACATTGAATGTAATCAAATACAGATTATAAGGAGGCATTTGATTCCCATGCCGCACCAATGCTCTATGGTAAGCATTAGATTGGATGATCATTGAAGAAATGACATCTCCAGGATGACATCGCTGGAGGACGAGTGGGTGGCAGTGCCAAGTTAAAAAAAAAATGTTTCTCCTTTTTTACATATCAAAAGGGAGGCGCTCAAATCTAAAAGGCTAGGAGATTATAGCTTTAGGAATGCACGTTTTCAACTGTAAGTGAACTCAATCCCACTGAAGAAGAGATGGAACTAACAAAGCAAAAGGTTTTTTGGGAACCCCTTAATAGCTTTGGTTACCAAAAATTAGATCCTCAACTATCATTAAACTTCCACAATGTTTTGAAAAATGAGAATCTACCATTTGTTCATCACTGCATGGTTGTATTTGTGAGCAGTATCTTTGTGTGTGAATGTCGGTATGTTTTTGAAGGGGGTATGTGAGTGTGAAAATAAGTGTGTATTTGGGTGTAGTGTTGCTGTTAGAATGCTAGTTGTATATGCAATGTTGATGTTTGAATGTTGGGGTGTATTCACATATAGACATACACACATGTGACAGATACACACAGATATCCAGTGTTTTGTATTAGGTGCACCCAATGTGCCCCTCAAGCTTCTGGGCCCTGGGGTAGTTGTACCGGCTGCACTGCTGTAGTTGCGCCCTAGAGAAGAGTTATAGACACTGTAATAGAACTATTGGACACTTAGCAAATGTAACTTAAGTAAGACACATAGCTAGACAAACAGACAGACGGATGTACAGATAGACAGGTGGCTAGATCTTTGTAATGACTTTTATAATCCCAAATACTACATTATTGCCAATGCAGTTACAATTTTCACACCAGTTCCCCAAACAAAACCTAATTAGCTAACACAATTGCTAATAATAGATTCTAAATCCTGTATAGTAAAAATACAGCTGATAAAAAAAATGCCCTATTCAGGAAAAGCAAGGTTGTTAAAGTATTATGTGTCCCTGCGGAATCTCTTGGTGGCATATCGTACCATAACTCAGACAACAATAGATATGAACCAGCTGTGTATTCTTCTGAGTTATGGTAAAATATATCACAAGGGAGATTGCCAGACTGATGTGTCGGGCACTCCAACATAATGAGAAAAATCAGTTAGCTCGGGGAGGAGCGGGTGGGAATCGAAACAAAAAAAAAGAAATTTGAGAAGGAGGATGTCAAAACATTTTCTGAATGATATAAACACATGGCATATTTGCTCTGAAATGTTCCCAAGTAACAGCTTTCTTTAGCAGGCCTGTTCAAGGACATTGACATTAATGAACCTTACTTAAAATTCAAGGTAAAGTGCAGACACAAAAAGAGCTTTGTACCTGTGAAAACAGTGGGAATTCCTACGGGACAGAGTGGCAGATTCTAATCCCTAATAGCATATTAGAATTCAGCTGCTGTGAGTGCCAGGTGGTGGTTAAATAGTTAAACGTCTTTGGAGACTATGACTATTAGAAGTTTATTGCCTCGTTCTTTAAATTTTCTTTGTTGCTGGACCAAAACACCGCAGAGGATGCTCTATGCAGATCTACAGTCTTCAAAATCATAAATGTTTGCTTGTTTTAACAAATCTCTAATTGGGAATGTATGGGGAAGCTAAACTTTTGTGCCATCTTGCTTCTACCCTGTCCAATTATAAGGGAGAGACATTTTCTTCTCTTTCAAAACAGGTTCATAGGTTGGAGTTCTGTAATCACCGCAAATCCATCTAAATTGACATTTTAGATTTAATGAGCTAAAGAAAAAAAGATATACCCTTCCTGTAATTAACATTACTGGGATGAATTGCCACACATCACCAATTTAAGGTTTCCCTTTTTTTTTTGTTTAAATTAATTTATTTTTCTGTATAATTTTTGATAGCATGACAATGTAATGCTGTTTTTAGTAACAGCCTCAGATGTAAGAACAGTGATAAAGGGGTAGATCGTGGGGAACTGAAATTTAAGTCTAAGCTGGCAATGATGCCATTATATAGAGCGAAAAATAATTAAAACAATTTACACCACCATGTGACTAATTTCCAGCCAATTAGTGCTGCTCAACAGTATAATAATTTGGTAGTTGCAGTGAGTATGCAGCCCCATTTTTTTAAATGCAGACAATTACATTTTATCGACGGTTCAGGTCATCCAAATATCAGCTATGCAAACAATTCAAGAAAAACTATTTGGACAAATTGAAAAGGTGCAAAAAAAATTAGCCTATCATTGTACTGCAACACCTATTTATAAATATATATTACAGTATAGTGAAGGCAAATTTTTACATACTTTTAATAACACTAATTCTGGTCATAATTCTGTCCATATTCAGTCGATATCGCAATTTTAAGTGTTGCTTAATCCCGATCATTCGGTTGTGTATTTTAAGTCCGTCTGATCCCTGTTTTTTTTTCTATTTATTTATTTATTATTTAGTTTTTCTCCCCATCAATCATACTTTTTCGGGTGCCACAGGTGGAACAGTGAATCATGAACAACCAAAACAGCTAGCCCATTGTCCAATACGTTTGTTTTGTGATTTGGTCATATGGCGATTCAGATATAGAAAATACTAGTATATTTAATTGTTTTCATACTCAAAGAATTACGGCATGTGGAGACGTTCGTGCAATAGCGCCCATTATACTACAGAATGTATTTGTTTGTGGTTCTTTTTTGCATAATCATTACAATTCACAGCATGGTATTAAGCATGGTAAGCCGTTTTACCATAAGCTTTAATTTACATAATTACAATTATTTATATAGCTCCAAAGTATTCAATACGTTACAATAGGAAAAAAGACAAACATTTAATTCTATCAAAACACGTATAAAATATGGGAACAATGACTGAAGAAGTTCCTGCCCGAACGAGTTCACAATATAAACATGTATATTGTCCAAGTGTTGGAAAGGTCCCTTTAAGTTTTTGTTTCAATTTCCAATTCCCCAAAATTCAATGTTTAGAAAATAAACCTTGAACTGAATATAAACTAGACTGCTTGCTTTCTGCCATATAAATTCAGAGGAAGCCTATATTGTTGTTAATAGGAGCGCTTGGTGTTCAGTGCCACCGGATGACAAGAGATGTAATACTCCCAAAACCATAACTCTTTTTCTAAAGGAGCTCTTAGAGTTGGTTCATGAGATGTGATATGCAATACAGATTTCTTCTATAAATCAAGTGAAATTTTCTGCAAAGCAGGACATAGGTCCGTTTTGTTTTTTACATATCCCTGGATAACTAAGTAGTACCTATCCTCCTATGTTATCAAAAAATGTTCTGTATTCTAATTTTAATCACAGAATTATGTACATCTCGGACGTTAATTTACCTTAATTTTTTTGGTTCTTCTCTCCAAAAAGTTGTTATGGAACGGTCATGGTCAGCTGGGCTGCATGATATATATCAAATAACATGCTGCCTATCACTCCGCACTGCAAGTCCACAGTAGCACGGATAGTTTATTTCTGCATAGAGAGCAGGATGTAAGCAGATAAAAAAATGAATGACGCTGTTAAAACTACCTTAATAATATAATGTGTGACCTTCCTAAATGTTTCTAGTCAACATAGGTGTAACTGAAAGGGACAGGCATCTCCTAACAGACGGTCTGTAAGCAAAAATGGATTGTTTTGTGAGTTTCTGTCTTTGTTAAGGTGATATTATGTACAATGGGAATCTCAGAAAGTAAGTGCTAGCAAATTGTTACAAACACTCTTATCCCCACTTGGCAGACATTTTAACCACGCAGACGTCTCTTGATGTGGTGGGCTGACATAGGAAGGAGGAATACCTTATGTAGGCATTCCTGGGCTGAAGTCAATGAAGATTGTTAGCTAATTTGGTGTGGTTGCTGGTAGAAGGGATAACACCATAGGCGTGCGCAGACTATTGCATTAGGGTGTGCACCCTAAAGCACAAACACACGCCGCATGTGTATATATATATATATATATATATATATATATACATACACACATACATATACTGCTGTTTATGTGTGTGTGCTGTTAGTGCGCTGTGTGAGGGTGCTGTGTGTATAAGGGTGCTGTGTGTGTGTGAGGGTTCTGTTAGTGTGATATGTGTGAGGGTGTTGGTAGTGAGCAATGTGGGTAAGGGTGCTGGTAGTGTGCTGTGTTTGAGGGTGCGGTTTGTGTGTGAGGGTGTTTGTGTAGGTGTGTTAGGGTCCTGTTAGTGTGCTGTGTGTGTGAGGGTGCTGTTTGTGTGATATGTGTGTGTGAGGGTGCTGTTTGTGTCATGTATTTGTGAGGGTGCTGTTAGTGTGCTGTGTGTGAGGGTGTTATGTGTTTGTGAGAGTGCTGTGTGGGTGCTGTATGTCTGTGGGTGCTGTTTGTGTGCTGTGTATGTGAGGGTGCTGTGTGTGCGTGCTGTTTGTGTTAGGGTGTTGTATGTGTGTAGGTGCTGTGTGTGTGTGGGTGCTGTATGTGTGTGTGTGCTGTATGTTTGGAGGGATTGTGAAGGTGGGGTAAATAACCCATTCTTACCTTATGTAGGGAGGGGGAATCCTTGCTGTCCAAGGGAGAGTGAACTCTAGCCTGCACGTACACACACACACTCAGACACACACTTACAGACACACACACATACATTCACATACACACACAGACACATACACTTACAGACACATACACTCACAGAAACAGACATACATTCACAGACACACACACACACACACACACTTACAGACACACACATACATTCACAGACACACACACACACACTTACAGACACACACACATACAGACACAGACATACACTCACAGACACACACACATAAACATACACACTTACAGACACATACACTCACAGACACACACATACATTCACAGACACACATACACACACACTTACAGGCACACACACATACATACACAGTCACAGACACTCACACACATACACACACACACACATTCACAAATTATTTTTATTTAATTTTCAAAATTGTCCACCCAGCCTCCCTACCTGGGGTCCAGTGGGTCGGGCGCCTATCTCCATATAACAAGCTGCGAGGGAGCTGTATCCTCTCTGCTTCCTCTCACCGCACGGGCTGTCTACAGTAACTGGGAGCCGGAATATGACGTCATATTCCGGCTCCCGCCATCAGCAAACGGCGCGCAGCGAGAGGAAGCAGAGAGAACACAGCTCCCTCGCCGCTTGTTGTATGGAGATAGGCGACCGACCGGGCTTGTTCCCCCCCCATGACAGGGGGAACACGGGGGGAGGAGGAGGGCATCACTGATTTTCACAGTGAGAAAACGCCAGCGTCCATAGGAAAGCATTGAGAATGCTTTCTTATGAGACTGGCTGAATGCGCGTGCGGCTCTTGCCAATGACGGAAGAAGAGGGAGGAGAGTCCCAGCGCCGAGGGAGCCGACGCTGGAAAAAAGGTAAGGCACCCTCAAGGCACTATAGTGCCAGGAAAACGAGTATGTTTTCCTGGCACTATAGTGGTCCTTTAAGCTGTAGTTGTTCAGGTGACTATAATGTCCCTTTAATTTAACACTATAGCGTTATTAATATAATATGTCTGTTTAGATAACGGCCAATCTCCCCTTTCCTATTACCCCGCCCCCACCAGAAGTAAAAAAGTAGTTTAGTCACCTTTTCTCCCTCACTGCCTCAATGGCTGAGACCATCAGTCTAAGATAGCTTTGGGAGGCCAGTGCGCACGCGCGGTAAAATGCAGCCCTGCACTAATCAGATGGCTAATCATATGGCCGGGTTGTACTTTTGTCTGAAGTGCCTCTGGTGGCAGTCAGAGTGGCAGTTAGTATAGGCATTTAAACCCTGTCTTTCCTGTCCAAGAGGGACATGGCACCCAGACCACTTCATTGGCTCCAAAATGCCTGGTTAAAAAAAATAAAAAAATTAATAAAATTAATATATCAATTTTGGCTGTCCCACACAATATTCCACACACAACATTCCATAATACATAGCATAAAGCTGCACGCAAAGTATTGTAAAATCTCACATGTGATTTGTTCAGATTATGTTAACATTGGGATTTATGGATATATGGACAAGATGGGTCTAGGATGACAGTGGGGTAGGGGAAACATTCTAAAAGAGGGTTATCAGCCTGGCATGCAGAGAACTCCTGTGATGTGAATATTGTGGAGTTTGGTGTGGTGGTACAGAATAAACCTGTCATGGAGAGACTGTGGGCCAATCACGCATGAGATCAAATAATTCTTGGATTCATATAATATCAAGGGCTTGATAATCCTTCTCCCGCCACTTCCCAACCATTCCTAAATTATTTCCACTTAATTTCCTATGTTCTTTTATTTCATTAGAAAATTCCGCCAGTATGCTCTCTGTTTGCCCTGGGATAACAAATCACGGAACGTTGTAAAAACCAACAAGTAATTTCATAGATTCAAATCAGGTCCTAACCCTCTGCCTTGCTCTCAGTAGTGACATGACAAAACCTCAGGACGCATGGAGATGACCTTGATTGGTATGCCATTATTATTATTTTGGCATAATCAAAACACAAACTGAGTTAATTTGGCTATAAGTAGGGTTCTCTGGTTAAGCAATATTTTAGAACCTGCAAAATGTCTAACAATAAATGATAGAGATTCACAATTCTACTATATTCTACAGTCAGTTACTGTTAGAGTGAATGAGCTCCCAAGTAAATTAAATATTTATAGTACACTGTGCATTGTCTGGCTTTTTAATTTAAACACAGCAAAGCCTTTAATGCTTTACAAAACGGTTTACAGTGCCAGATCAGATCAGAGAATGTATGATATCGGGTGTGTAGTGTAAAATATAATTCCTGGAAGCAATAAGGAATTGCCTGGACAGTAACATAGCTAAAAGTTGCCGACAGCCTTATTAAACTTAATACGAAGGTGCAATCAGTGAGGCACCCAATGATTTGACACAGGCTTCCCCAAACTCCGGCCCTCCAGATGTTGCTGAATTACAACTCCCATGATTTTATGAATGAAATAGGCTGAGAATCATGGGAGTTGTAGTTCAGCAACATCTGGAGGGCCGGAGTTTGGGGAAGCCTGATTTGACACGTACGGCCAAAATTCTAAGAGCTAAGCACATGTCTGCTAACTGAATAGTGAATTTCCCTTAGATGTCAGAGGGAGAACTGCTATTCAGTTATCGGAATTCAGTTTATCTCTTGTAATAGAATCCAGCCCTTAGTCTATAAAAGGGCATTTAGTTTTAGGTTATGAACATCCTGCCATAAAAATAAAAGGGACACTCCAGACCCCTAAAACACTTTAGTTTGCTGAAGTGTTTTGTGTGAAGAGTGTGTTCTTTTTTCATTTTACAAAAAGTTTAGATTTCAATATAAATTAACACATTTATGACTTAACCTTTTTACACCCCCTTGGTTGTCATTCAGACAACAGGTCCTGTTACTTCCTGGTTTGTATCAGCAATTGCCCACAGCACGTACCTTGTAAAAACTTCTCATTGAGCTGCATTGGGAAGTCTGTGATTGGACAGCCACAGTAAGCCTGGGCGGGGTTAGAGGGGGCTTGCACAAGTAGCAGACCAGAGAACTGCAACTTTTGCAGGTTGTTTTCAGATACACCCTAAATTTAAAAATGCATAATTAAATACACGTTTTCATTGTGGTATATCTACTAAACAGTGTTTTCTTGTATTTGGGCAGTGTCCATTTAACTTTTTGAGTGCAGAGACAGGCATATTGTCTGAGTATAGCACCAAGTCCATGGCTGGGGAGTAGACAGTTGGCATTTAAAGTTCATTACAGAGATTCGGGCACTCTGTACTTGCTTCCAGTGAGCGGAGCAGTATAAGGGGTTATTAGGAAATCTGTACTTGGGGGTGATGTGAGCAAGCTTGGTAAAATTATTATTCAGGACAATATACTGTATAGTCTGACCTGTAACCTGTAACTGAATAAAAGGTAACTTGAGTTTATGCAACCATACTGGGTTCCTCCTTTCATTTGCATTGATGGAATATGGATATCTGAACATCATGAATCAGAAAGGCTGTGTGGCCATAAACACTGCACATTAGTTTATATTGAGAGGAATGCACTAGTGGTTCTTCTGTGGCACTGAGTCAATGCTTTCCAAAGGGAAGGCCGTACCTCCTCAATGATGTTGCAGGAGACAGGGAGGTAAGCAGGATCAAGGGAGCCTCAGCACAGAAAAAATGTAAATACATCTTTTATTTTACTCATCTTTAATGCAAACGGGGAGGGGAAATTAATACAACTAGGACCAGATAACGAAAGTGTTAGGAAGGCAGTTTTGTATTCCTAATGCTTTAGCGTTCCTTTAAGATTAACCAATGCTTCTCAACGGGTAGATCCAATCAACAGAGCCAATTAGTACACTGTAGGTTAAAATCTTTTAATTTTATTTATATTTCCATGGCATGTTCACCACCCAGTATATAAACTAAAAATACTTTCTTACATGTATATGTTAAATATATGATAATTGCTTGTGGCTTGCTTTAAAGTGGATTTTTGATAGCATGATTACTTATATCATATATTTAGGATAAATATATTTATAAGGGTGGAAAAAAAATATTAAAAGGTATAAATCCACACCTTTTTGTCCTGTGACTGGGCGGCTCCATCTTAGCTCTGTCTTGTGAACTTGGCAGTCAGCATACAGACAACATGCACAGAAGAGGAAAGATGAAACAATGTTTCTGCTTCCCATTCTTATTTGCATTGTGTGCCTTTGCTGTGCCAGAGCTAAACGGAATTGTGATTTCATTAGATACATCTTTATATATATAATAACAAAAAATAGAGCATGTTAAGACAAATTATAGGTAATTTTCTATTTTTTTTCATTGGTGTAATACCCACAGAATTGACACTTACAATTTAACTTAATATCTAATCAATATGGAATCTGCCTCCCTTTACTGTTTGTTTAAACTGACAAATATAATGTTTAACACAAATGACAATAATTGAAATATATGGAGAATTTGTCATCGGTCACACGTAGACACTAAAAGGCGATGTGAACAAAATTCCCTTTTATGTTATCTTTTTTGTTTAAGCTATGTCTTGTCAACATTTCCAGGAGTGATTAGGGCTACAGAACATCTGGAAAAAGATTTGCAAAGCACAAAGTTATAATTGAATGCATTACATTAAGCGGCAGTCTTGTTTTAATGTAATATTAATTGAATTTGCCACATCTACACTGATGATAAATTCTGTATTTAATAGACCAGCATCATATGTGAGAGTCTCGGATTTCAACTTTTCTGCACCTTGCTACGCTATAAAATAAATTATTGCACCACATAAAAAAATATTGTGTATTACTGGTCCTCAAATTCTCTAATGTAGTTTATAGCAATGAATATAATTTGGTGTCTAATACATCTACAAAGCATTCTTATTGGAACAGGCAATCACCAATCCCTCTGCTAATTAATTCCGTAGATTATAAAGCATGCAGTTTATTTGTAAAAGAACTAGAATTGTTTTTGTTGGCAAAAAAATATCCCTCTCTGGCTAGGCCTTGCCAACTGCAATATTTTTTCTCTGTATTTAAAATATAGAAATTATATCTTCACATTTGTGCTGTCGTTTTGAGTTTAAACTGAAGCTAATTCTCCAAAAACACTATTTTTTTTGTTTAACTTTAATATCTGCTCCTACATTTTAGTCAAATAAAATGTTACTAATACCTATAGGTGACTTCACTGACAGAGTCTCTTTTACCAAAATAAGTTAAAGAGTAAAAAGGTTACAAAATGTTAGACAATCTTTTGAGAGACCACTCCACACTTAAAATAATTCTAAAAATCACTATTTAGCGAATACATTCCCAATGAATATATGCATGCATTTTGTATGCATGTATTCATGTGTAGTATATCTTAAAAGAGCTTATGAGTTCTTATGAGCCTTTGCAAGCCTTTCCCATAAGAGATCTCAGTCTCCTCACAGGGAAATAACCTATCAGAGGCTTCTCAGTGAGGTGAGGTCTCAAAAGAGGTATTACGGGGGGTGGGAGGGGGAGGAAAGAGTTAGGCAAGCTCAAGTAAAGTGCGCTTGCCGCTTCTGTTGTCTAAGGAGAGCTAATGGAAGCAGGAAGCAAAACACACTGGCTGTTTAATTGTTAGCTATGGGGGAATATCATTATTTAATAATAACAGTGCAGATTTCTCATAGAAATCGCCACTTTTATAAAGTGTCTTTCAAACAGGATACTTCTCAAGTGATTTATGGGTGTGGAGTGGTACTTTAACTATCATCTTTAGTTCACTGGTAGTTAAAATAGATCTGTCACTTTTCAGTATTTTATAAAGATATATTCTTTATAAAACACTGATGCAAATATACTATTAGATAATGTAGACAAAAGTTGACAAAATGCAGAGCTTCGCTATTAACTTTTGTCCTGACCCAGCAGCCGTAGGATTCAGGCATAGATCTATGGAGGCTCCCGAAGTCTCCTGGGATCCTCCATTGTTCTTAGTGTTGCACTCTCACATGTGCACAAGAGTACAACACTAATGTAGCTTCTGGCAACTGAAACAGCAGGAGCTGAAGAGGGCCTCCTAGACAAAGATGGCCATGGCCATGAGGGACATCTCCTAGCCAAAGATGGCGATGGACATCTTGAATTAAGTAAACATTTGAATTTTATGCAACCACTAGAGGCACTTCCGTGATGAGAACCTAGTTAAACTTGGTTGGTGCAGTGCACCGTACAAATGCTGCATCTAGTCCGTGCATTGCTCACTATCCTCCCAGTGTTTCCTTATCGAGAATCATTTTTTATTGGCTAAAATCTTCCATCTTGATAATCTCAGCAAAGCAGCAGGACAGAGGCCGACGTGATGAGGGCTGAAAGGCTAGTAAATCTCACAGGTGCCGGGGTAGGAGATATTAACCCCTTAAGGACCAAACTTCTGGAATAAAAGGGAATCATGAAATGTCACACGTCATGTGTCCTTAAGGGGTTAAAACACTATAGTGTTAGGAACACATCTTTGAATCCCTAAGCCTATAGTGTTCCTTTAAAGTCTTCTTGCAAAAATATAAAGAAACACACACATACAGTACTGGCAGTGTTAACAGCTGAAGAATGGAAGATTTTATAAATGAAACTTAACAAAATACTTTTGCAGACAAATAAACTTTAGGAATCCGAGACGATCAGGTATGCCAGTGGAATATGTAGCTTTGCATTCAATTGCTGAATGTCTCTAAAAGGGTTATTACAGGTTAATTATAAAGAATGCTTGCTCCAGGCATATATTGTTTCCAGTGAAACGGGAGATAATGAATGTTTCATAAGCAACACACATTAGAAAAAGATGAAATGGTAATGCTGGAATATTTACGCGTGTACCATAAACCCAGTAAGATCCAGATAATATATTGTCACATTTTGTATGGCGTGATTACATTCTAAGACTCTCTTGCAAACTGAAATGCACTTAATAAACCATGACTACAATATGTAACAGTGAACCATGTATTATGGGAAAATAATGACAATGTGAAGTCATGATAGATCCTTAGTCTCTAGATCCTTCAATATCAATATATCTCCTTATTACACACGTTGGCATTATGTTTGTTGAATGTTACGTTTATGGCTTG